>QMIH01000741.1:101545-142698 GCA_003987875.1 Clarias batrachus
CCTCTCCACCTGTCTGACTCATCCTGGTGCTGAACTGGACTTCATGTTAACGTAACACCTTCTGTTATATTGAACTTCCAGCTGCCTAACACAGTTTTTTCTGCAAAATAATTCCTGCTGTCGTTATCACCCAAATGAGKATGGGTTCCCGGGTGAGTCTGGTTCCTCTCAAGGTTTCTTCCTACTGCCATCTCAGAGAGTTTTTCCTTGCCACCGTCGCCCTCACCTTGCTCATCAGGGACAATCTGATCAGTATTATTTATACACATTTTTCTCACTCATACACATTTCAATAATTTTCTTTTAATTTTGTAAAGCTGTTTTGTGACAATTACCATTGTTAAAATTGAATGACTTATCACCATCAGACCATCACTTATTGTCAGTCATTATCAAACCATCAGTCAACATCAGTCACATCAGATTATCAATCATCACTAGACCATCACTTATCAGTCACTATTAAACTATCTACTATGAAGGTCTGCTCATCCTAAGCCTATTAAGTTCTATTTGATTTGGAAAAAGTAAGAAAGTATTGTGAGCTAAAAAATGATAACGACAACAACAACAACAACAACAACAACAACAAAAAACTAGATAAATTGTATGTTTTCTGACATTTTCACTGTACACTAGAGGGCAGAGTGTATACTAGTATGTTCATGGACTTTACAAAGTCTTACACATGAGTGCATAAGGTCATATCTAAAGTTTATTCAAAGGCTAGTAGTTCATGCTACACACTATTTATAAAGAGCATATAATACAATCCAACTGGTTAACTTGTTTAATTATAGACACCCAGTGATCTGAAAAACTATTACTCTCAATAATATTTGATGCATGTGATTGTATGCATGTGAATTGCTTTAAAAATTAACTATGACATGCATGAATACAATAAAAGCACTTCAGCCTTATCTAACATTTTGCCCAAGTTGATGAAGCCACATCTCCCTCTATATCACAAGAGCAATCAGATTTAATTGTCTAACACATTCATGAACATGAAAACATTAATTGTTGACTGGTTGCAGGATGGTAAGTAAATTATTAAGTTGATTAACTCTGTAACATCATATGCCTTAAATCACCAATAAATTGGCTATGCCAAACTCACCACAAATCATCATACATTCACAATTTCTACCTGCAAAGTATTTACTACACTCACAATTTGGTATGAATTGCAGGACTTGTTAAACACTGACATGATTTCTCACCTGTTAATATCTGTTAACTTGTGACTACATAACCTATGAACTTGCTCCACACCTCTGTAAGAAAAGTCACTATTGGAGTGCAGTATCTTATAGAGCATACTATTTATTCAAGTACCAATACATTTGCCTTTTTAAAAAAAAACACTTTTAGCACGTTTAGCACAAATGACCTGCGAAGTCTATGAACCACCTACTAATGGTTACAATCCAACTTCAGATAACTTCAGAAGGGCTATAATGTTCTAGACAACAACAAAAATTTTGATCTTGATCTAATTTTTTAAGGGTTTCTCCCACACATGATGCACCATATGGAATCTTATGACCTTCCTGATGAGTGCCTTTTGCAACAGTTTGTAATCAAAATAGGGAATGTGGGAAAGGACCCTTACTCTTACAACAAAAGTTCTTTCTGTCTGTTTAACCCCAATAGTGTTTGGTCAATATTTTTTGCATTATATTAAAGAATTACTGTGTTCAAAGAAAATTAATAAAATTCATAAATATATACACTATAGCTATTCTAATCGGAACTTTAAAAACAGAGATAGAAACCTAGGGAGACATCCGGTGTTTGTACATATTCTTGTTTCTGTAACTGTCCATGGTGCTGAACAAGACTTTAGTCTGTCCTAAAATTTTATACACTATATGGACAAAAGTATTTGGCCAAACCTGTTAATTATTTAATTTTAGGTGTTTCAATCAGGCCTCAGTAAATGGCAAGCTTAATGCTTTAGCATACAAAGACATCTTGGACAATGTTATGCTTCAAACTTTGTGGAAACATTTTTGGGAAGGCCCTTTTCTGTTCCAACATGACTGTGCCCCAGTGCTCAAAACAAGGACAATAAAGACATGGTTTGAAGAGTTCAGAGTGGAAGAACTTGACTGACCCACTCAGAACCCTGACCTTAACCCCACTGAGCACCTTGGAGATGAACTGGAACGGAGATTGCGAGCCAGGGCCTTTATGTCCAACATCAGCGCCTGGCCTCATAAATGTTCTACAGAATGAATAGGCACGAATGCCCACAGAAACTCTCCAAAATCATGTGGACAGCCTTCTAAGAATAGTGGAAGCTGTTGGAAGCTATTATAGCAGCACACATATTATATAATAAAATATTAAGTAATATTGAAGTATGTATTTGGATACAATGTCAGTGCAGGTTTGGCCAAATATATTTGTTCATAGAGTGTACAGCAGGTCTGCCACAGTATAGCTTATGACAAGAAGTAAACTAGTTATAAATGTTAGTTATATAAATTAAGGACTTGTGATTTGCACTGATCGAATATATTAAACTTTAGAGTAGGGATAAAATTATTATCATAGCTGCCTTTGTGCCATTATTAACAACCGCAAGCATTCTGTTAAATTAAGGTTTATTGAAGCTCGGTCTAAATTGCATGTACACAACAATACCCCAGTGCCGATTTAACTATTTTAGAGTTAATATTTTAGGGAGCAACTTTAGAAACACTGTAGGGTATTTAAGGTGTTCATTAATAACTGGGAATTTGCCTGTTTGGAGGATTTCTGCTTAAAGACTAGAAAAGTTTAGAGACTGAAGTCGGACACCTGGCCTAGGACCAACCATTGATGAGGAATCATTACTTATGAAAAAAAAAAAAAGGTGTAAACTTGTGTTTTATGAAGGAGAGCTGTGAGACACGCCCCCTGGCTGCACGCGGACCCGCGCGCTCGCGCTCTCTCGCGCTCATTCCGCTGTGGCGTTGAAGCGGATCCACATGCGCCGCGTCTTTACCAACTTACAGCCGAACCCGCGACCGTGTCGCAGTGATGCGCGGATAATCATAAGGACGCAGTTCTCCGTTAGACAGGACTGATCGGACTGATTTGACCTCGGCGTCCTCTCCGCTGTACGATGCTTTACTTTCAGCTGGTCATCATGGCAGGGACGGTCATGCTGGCGTATTACTTTGAGTACACGGACACGTTCAACGTACACGTCCAGGGCTTTTTCTGTCATGACAGCGCGTACACGAAGCCGTACCTCGGACCGGAGGAGTCGAGCGCGATCCCGCCGGTGCTCCTGTACGCGCTGGTGTCCGGCGTGCCCGCGCTCGTGGTGAGTACTGACCAACCTTAACGCGCTTCTTCAGCACTTTACGCAAACTGTTCATCAGATTATCCTATAAGTTATAGGATGAACGATACGAAAACTTCACAATGTTGAATTAAAACACGGGATACGTCTTGATATTTTATTTTAGATTCGAACCGGACAAAGTTACTCGTGTCAGTTCATTGCAAATGTACTGTAAAATCTAAGGGAAAATAACATTTTGAAACAAATGGAGATACATGTCTCTGCTTTCTTTCTTTCAAAAAAAAAAATGGTTTGCACTGCCCCTTACACCACCAGGGTCTGGGTTCGATTCCTATCTCTGTGCACGGAGTTCACATGTTCTCCCTGTGCTTGGTGGGTTTCTTCCAGGCAATCTGGTTTCCTCCCACAGTCCAAAGACATGTAGATTAGATTAATTGCCGCTCCCAAATTGCCCATAGTGTGTGCCTTGCGATGGATTGCCAACCCTGTCCATGGTGTATCCTGCCTCAAGCCCTGGGTCTCCTGGGAAAGGCTCCAGGAGTGGTACAGACAATGAGTAAATGAATCAATGCCCTTATGCCTTTTATAAAAAAGCATCAATTCAATTTGTCCTGTTTTTTTTTATCTGTTTGCATACGGTATCATTATAGTCAYTTTCAGATGCCTGACAAAGAAAATAAAATTATTTTACGTCATTTTACAGATGCCCAAAAAGTGAACCCATACATTTGACATTTGTGGTGTTGGAAGAATTAGTGTATATGTGCACATAAATGAACTTGAGTGGTGTCATTCATTCATTCATTCATCTGCAGTAAGCGCTTTATCTTAGTCAGAGCCTCAGTGAATTTAAAGCCTATCCAGAGAAGACTGCATAGCCAATCAACAAATCAGCATGTTTCTGGAGAAGGTTGGAAACAAGAACCCAGAGGAAACCACAAGGACATGGGGAGGACATATGAAACTGTACGCTAACCTGAGTTAGCGACCATGGAGATGTGATGTGTGGTATCACCAATCAATCATTTTTTTTTGCACCTAGGTGTCATGCTCCTTTTTATATTCTCATGACTTTGTTATATTCTTATACATTATTTAATTAGTATAATACTATTACACTATATGGATCGACATTTAAAGACACCTGACCATCATGCTCATATGTGCATGTCGAACATTTAAATGACATATGGTCATTTAAAATGTATTTCCTTTCTGTTGTAATAATAACCTTCACTCTTCTGGAAAGGTTTTCCTCTAGACTTAGGAGCATGGCTGGGGGGGGGGGTSGGGGGGGATGGATTTGTATTTATTTAGCCACAAGAGAGTTAGCCAGGACAGGCACTGAGTTTGGATGAGGAGGTCTGGGGTGCAGTCAGTGTTCCAGTTCACCCTGGAGGATTTAAGTGGGGTTAAGGTCAGCGCTCTTACAGGCCACTCAAGTTCTTTCACTCCAAGTTTGGCATGCTACAGTATGTCTCTTAAAAATCTGACTTTGTCACGCAGGATCAGGTTTGAGCCCCTTAGTTACAGGGAGGAGAAATTGTAATACCACAGGATAGAAAGGAGTCCTAGCAAATCTGTTTTTCCAACTACTTGGTAACACTTTGTCCACATCATTTTACAGATGACATGTTTCTGCTGTGTTTTTTATTTTTTATTGTTATAACTTACAGTAGTTTTGTGCAGTCATGTCTCAAATCACAGCTCATTTATAAAGAAATAAAAGGCTACAGAGGTCACACTGAAGGAGCAACGATCCCAGCAGACATTTCACAAGGTTGTTCAGCATCAAACGGATGAATCGGAATGGACAAATTCAAAATGCACCATAAATAAAGTACCATTATACTGTATTTTGTAAAAGTAAACTGAAATCAAAATAAACACAAAGGCCAGCAGTTGCGCAGATGAATAAGCGGTTATATGTTAAATTGCTACATAAAATAGTATCCTATAGCTCGTACATTTGGATTTGTTTGAATTCATGTTTTTCTATTGTACACAATGAACTACATTTATTTAAAGCATTGACATTTTTGTAGGATTTATTTTTTTTAAGTCAGTTTTTCAGGAAACACTGAAATCTATTATACGTGGTTCATTCTTTTAAGCCCCACAGAGGGTGATTCCCACAGTGCAGTGTTTAGCCTTGGCACACAGTAGAGCTTAATCATTATCTCCTCAGTTTGGATTACATTTACATGTACAGCATTTAGCAGATGCCCTTATGTAAATCGACTTACATTTTATCTTATTTATACAATTGAGCAATCGAGGGTTAAGGGCCTTGCTTTAAGATCCAGCAGTGCCAGCTTGATAGTGCTGGGGTTTAAACTGAATAATTGACAGGTTTCTTTGTACGGAGAATAGTCAAGGGCTCTTTTAACAGTCATCATTAAAGAAACCGACTGATGGACGCGTTTTCTCTGAGATTTTTTTGGAGGGTTGTTGAGTATGAAGGGAATAGTGGCAACAAAACAGAGTAATTTTTGCCAGATTGGTCAACTAACATATAGGACATGTTGAGTAATCATATTACAGAGTAATATACAAATCTGCATAAACCTTCTTGAAATTAAAGGTAAAATTGGTTTGAATTTAATGTTCATGGTATAAGGAACAAAACATGATGGACACTAATCCATCTCACGTGAAACAGAGATTATTTTTCTTTAACAGGGTTTTAAGTGTTTTATTCTTATTAACAATTATTCGAAAAATATAGCAATTTTAAATACATTAACAGTTAGTTAACATTATTTTTCATGTTAAATCAGGACTTGCAGTCCTCGCCTCACCAGCATGTCCTTCTTTTGAAAAAAGACATAGCTTGTCAGGGCAAACTCTTTTGTCACAAGGCAGACAATTCTTTTTTTTATATATTTTTTTACAATAGACACTATACTTAAAGAAATGATAAAGTATTAGAGTGAAAACGTTAATGGAAACCTTGAACCATTTGAATTACGATCAGGACTACTGTCAGAGTTGCTTAATCCATACCTTCATACAAGAGAAATCTACAGCGCTGTGGGAAGAACAGTTTTCAACATGTTTATAATCTCCTAATCCTTTTCATGTCTCCAATTTGTAATTCCATCCATGTCCGCGACGCTGAAATTGAAGCAAGCCGTGAGCTGCAGTTTGTAGTGATGCAGGAGACAAGTGGAGCTTAACATCTATCATGCTCTGTGTCCTTGTTAAGGAGAGAGCTTTTTTTTTTTTTTTTTTTTTTTTCTACTTCTATCATCAGTCATCAAGGGTGTATTAATGATGAAGAAGAATCACACTCATGTATACACCTAATACAAACTTGTGCCTGGCATATTTGCTCAGCCTGCTCYGTGCTAATGTTAAGGCTATAGAAATGCACACTTCAGCGATTGCCACCGCCAGCCATTTGTCAGGTTTTTCCCCCATAGACTCTAAGTGTGAAAAGCCAGGAGAAGTAAAGTGCTTGATGTGATGTTTTTGCATTCACACAGTAAAGGTCAGCTATCACTTGCTGTCTCTGCTTACACTATGTATAATACTTGCTAGATATAACATTAACCCTTTGTCGTTGATTCAGAGATGGACCAGGTACAATATGAAGCAAGATTGAAACCCTACTAAGGATTTTCAATGGCACCTAAATCAGTCTCTCACAGTTACCAGCAACAACAAATGAGTCTGAAAACTTACACTGATTTTTTTTTTTTCAGGAGAAAGATTTTTTTGTTCACTTATTTGATCACCAGCACACAGTCAATGGCGTGTATAAGCCACTTCTGAATACTAAATTAAGTCAGCATGTCCACCATTGTAGCAATCAGATTCARGTGTATTGTTGTTAGAACTAACAGATCCTAAAGACTGCGTTAAAAAAGTCATGAAATAATGAGGATAAATCTTAATCATACACTGAAAAAAATATTCTAATAGACAAAATGTAACTTAAACATATCCTGGTATGTATTTTACATCACATAGAACCGTCAATGCATAGTAACAGCTAGTAGGGTTATTAATTAATCGAATGCTAATTAACAAATAATGCTGAAAAACCCATCAACATGACTTTATTTTTTACATCCATTAACCTAAAACAGGCAACAACAACAACAAAAAATCAATGTAGCAGGCAAAATTGTCATTACCTTGACTACTATTATACTGTAGGCAGGAGTACCTTTATTGTATTTTGGAATTATGTGCATGTAGATTTTTTATTTTATAGATGATGCTCTCATTACTCTGCAGGACATCAAACTGGATTGATGAGAAAAAGAATTTGCATGTAAATCCCAGCCGACGAAAGGCCTCACGTTCTCACAACATCGATTTCTGTAAAATCATCACAACTCAGTAAGAACATGTAGAACATTGGCAGAAACAAATTCGAAACATAATATGACATAATATATCACCCTTGACATAGCGTGCAGCACGTATTTGAGGACATGTTTAAAAAAAGCCTGGTGAGGACCTAGTCAAAGCAAGATGTAGGAAGAAGCTAATAAAGACATATTAACATCGGCATTGACCAGTTAACGACATAACTAACTGGGGACTTTATTAATGTTCTACAAGAATGAAACAGACAGGAAAGAATGGATGGCGTTCTGGCTGAGTTGTCATTGGGATGTCACTGTGTTATTGCTACATCAATGGAGCTCTCACAACGTCTTGAGTTCTTTTTACGTTTTACCAAATATATGCCATGCATACTGTATAAAGCATCAGCTATTATCAGCGCATCTATGTCACTTTCAAAGAATTTACTATGAATACTGGATCCAATTTCTCACACCATCGCTTCGTAATGAAAAAGCACTGTGAGTGTTGCGGTATTTATTTCAACCCCCTGGACGCAATGATAACTTAGCAAACGCAAAACACAGCAAAGACAACAGATAAAACATGGCTTGGAAATTTCTCAACATGAAAGACTTCACCATGAGAAACTGAACAGCATGTGCTTCTATAGACCAAAAAACTCTGAGGAKGGCGCCCTCTGCTGGTGGGGAGGGGAGAAGATTATCTACTCAGCTGGATGCCAAATGAACTTGCCATATAACTACAGTTTGCTCTGTTTTCTCAAGTGTAGATCGGTAGATTTTATCTGTGTCTGTAGAGTAAAATTCACATACTACTGTACCATCTACTGTAGCAGACCAGTTCTTCAAAGTCCCTGTGGACTGAAGGACAGAATGGTGTGATCATTTTTTTAGTTAAATAAAAATGTGTGATTTTGCTAGTTATTCTTAATGTTAATGTGTCTAGCTGTAAGCCCACACATTTTTTCTAAAGTGAACAGGATCTATTCCCATTCTCCATGAAGTTTTTTTTTTCAATCATACAATAAATCATCCATTTATTTGAGTCTAATTATATATATATATATAAAAAAAATAGTCCAATTTTATTCTTTATGATTAAATTTAATGTTTTAGAAAGTCTACAAGACACATTAGTTCTCATAATTTTTTATGTTATTTCAGGTATTAAAGAGTTTTCAACTTACCAGAATCATAATAAATAAATAAATAAATAATAAATAATAAAAAATCAGGTTTTTCTAAGTTTGAAAGAGGATGTACTGTACCATAAGTGGACCTGATATTGGGATGCATTTACTGAAAAGATTTATTCTTTGACATTATGTATTAATTAGCCATTTTATAATATACAGGGTCATTCTACAATTTAAAAGAATATATATTACCGTAAGTATATATAAGTACAAATGTTTTTTGCACATCCTTTTATGTGCACAATAGAATAGGCTGTATTATTTGCAGTGGGAGAGTTACTTTGCTGAGAATCTTAACATGCATACCCGCACTCACATTCGGATATACTGTAGGCACGCTGTAGGCAGTGTAAACCGGGCCCCATAATCAGCCTAGTGAAGTATCTGGAGGAAACCTACCAAGCACAGAACCAGAGGCGAACCCCTAACCCTGGAGGTGCAATGTGACTGCTAAGACACTATGTGCCACTTGTATATTCACTATACGGCATGGACATGTACATGAGTATTGCATATGCCATTCCAAAAACCATGGGAGATAATCTGGAGTTGTTCCCATTGTGCTGCTAAAATGCGGCTATGAGGTGTTCTGTCTATTGCAGGAGTTCATACTGGTTATGCCAGTGTCAGTGTCTGACAAAGTTAAAAAAAGCAAAAAACAGATTGGATTAGAGCCATAATATAATTTTCAGTGAAATCTAACACCACTGTGTGAAGAAACTATAATTAAGGGGCTCACAAAGATTCCCTGATTTAAATCCCTAATTGGGCACGAAGGAACCAGATTCAAAAAGAGTCAAAAGGGAACCACTGTATAGTGACCTTATAAATCATTACAGTGATAATAAGCCCAGTATACAGTATAAAGGAGTACACACAAACAGGATTAAGTGTGTTGAAAGGATGTTGAGTAGGAGTAGATTGCGAATTCAAGTCCTAGAATAAGCACAGGACAATCTTAGGCCAGATTTATTATTCATATTAATATACCAACTCCAGTTGAGTCAGAAATGCAAAAGAAATTAGAACAAAGCACGTAAAGCTTCAGAAAGTAGAATACTGTAACAGAATACATAGACATCTAAACTAGATGTTTTGACAAAATTTAAAGCAGAATTATGCCTAGTGGCTGTGCATTCCATACAAACATAAAAGAATGTTGAACAAAACGGTGGCTCTAATATTTTTCTCCAAGGCATCTGGACTGTTTGGTAAATGATTATTTAATACTACACTATATGGATAAACACATTTGGCCAAACCTGCAATGACATTGAGCATTGACAAGGACCCTGTTTGCAGCTATAACAGATTTCACTCTTCTTGGAAGGCTGTCCAAMAGATTTGGGAGTGTTTCTGTGGGAATTCGTACCCATTTATTCTGTACAGCACTTATGACGTCAGGCACTGATGGTGGACGAGAAGGCCTGGCTGATGATCTCCATTTCAGTTCTTCCCAAAGGTGCTCAGTGGGGTTGATGTCAGGACTGTATGTGCCGGTCAGTCAAGTTCTTCCACACTGAACTCATCAAACCATGTCTTTTATAGTCGTTGCTTTGTGCACTGAGCCACAGTCATGTTGGAATAGAAAACGGAACTCCCTAAACTGTTGCCACAAAGTTGGAAGCATAGCACTGTCCAAGATGTCACGGTAGGGTAAAACATTAAGATTACCCTTTACTGGGGATAATGGCAAACACCTATTCAATATTTAACGGGTTTGGCCAAATCCTTTTTTTTCTCATATGTATGTTGCATATTAGCTGTGGTTTTCCTTCTGACTTTACCTTTAGCTATTCAAATACCTCCAACATACATCTTAAGAGTTTCACATCTTGACTAGCTAATTCAGTGTTTTTAACTGCTTGTAACAATTAAAACAGTATTTAGTATTTTGGTATAGTAACTGTTATTATGGAAGCTGAAATGCTTATTATACAGTCTCCCATGCAGTGCTGTGCACAGCTAAAAAACAAAAAAACAATAGTAATGAAAAAATCTGTGCATTGTTAAATACAGAGAATGTCTTTGGAGGGCAGATTTACCCTTAGGGCTTTAGCAACAGAGAGAGAGAGAGGAAAAAAGAGAGACTTTGATGGTGGGAAAAAAAAACAACAACATTTAAACGCTTAGGGCGCTTGCTTGCGTTTTATATATTAAAATAATATTTTGAACAAAACGTAATTTATTTATTTATTTATTAATTTATTTTTTTACAATCCCTCCATTAACTGAAAATGTACTTGATCATCCAAGACGTGCTTGCATCTTCAGTATGGCATTTGTGCTGCAGAGCTAATGTAGATGGAGCTTATAGCCTCCAGTTTAACATTAAAGTCATTTAAAAGTAATGTGAGCACATGGTTTACTTTAGGCTTTATTACCGGGTAAGAATGTATTTTGGTTTTTACCATTTAAGTGATCTGAATGTGTGTGTAAGAGCCAACAAAAAAGAAGTGACCAATACAGACAGCAAAATGAATGCTATCCAGTAGAATGGAGTGATTTTGCCATCAAAGTAATTGTCTGTAAATGCAAAGATCATTATTGAAAAAAAGATGAACCTGAAATCCTAATTCATTGCGTTTAAACTTTTTCTTCTGGATTTATAAGTAAATGTTTACATCATTAATTTTAAATCGCTGCCACGGTGCACAAATCTCACTGATATTAAATTTAAAGGTCCAAGAAAGGCAAGGCTGAACTAATATGACCAAAGATGGTCAAAAATGGTGGATAACAAACTATTACGAGACATACAATATGGAAAGAAAAAAAACCTAAGTATGAGCAATGAATTTTCATAAACATCACAGCATGACAGTAAGTTATTGGTGTCCAATTTTCTACTGTCCGGTTATGGTGAGTCCGTGCCCACTGTGGCCCTGGATTGCTGTTCTTGGCTAACAGAAGTGGGACTCTTGCTGCTGTAACACATTTGCGCCACAAGTTCTCAATGTGTTGCTTGTTCTGCGATGTTGGTTTGCTCGCCATGGTTGTAAAAGTGCTTACTGAGTTATCAGAAACTTTCTGTCAGCACTAACCAGCCTAGCTATTCTCCTCTGACGTCTCTCAACCTGTCTCAACCAGCAATGCGATTGTACCAACAGAGCTGTTCATTAAAGTTGTCTTTTTGTTTTCAACTTTTTTGTTGCATTATATTTTACTATATTCTTTTTGGACTTTTTTGAAGTTTGAACTGAAGCTCTTGACTTGTAATTGCACTTCATGCCTTCTCCTGCTACATGATTTGGTCATTGCATATATAAACAGGTGTATGGTGAGTTTACAGATTTGGCACTCCATGTACATACAGTCCAAATAACTACACATATAAGAAATCAAAGCTTTCCGCTACAGTGTATGTATTAAACAAAGCTCTGGTAAAGGACATGAGCGTAAAACCATGCTCTGCATGGTGATGAAACGCAAGAGTCTCTCTCATGAGCCTTATGCAGTTTGACATTTATGGGGCAGGATGGCACAACTGTTATTATTAGTGAGCAATGAGTAATTCGTGTCTTTGCACATAGCTCATGCTCGGCTGCTCACACATGCGTTAGGGGGTTCAAAACCTTTCCTTTCCGTTTTCATTTTTTATCCATCTGCTCGACTATGCTCAACTTGTAATTATACACTAGCGTAAGTTTTTAAAAAGAATGAAAAGGTTAAAGCTAAAAATGAGCTGATCAGCTTTAATGAAATCAGTGATGTTATTATTATTTCGGGTTATAGCCAAAGTACATGTCTTTCTGTACGGCAGAATTCTCCTCCTAGCTTATTAATACAAAGAAATTAAATGTTGTAAGGTTGAGTATCTTATGCCCTGTTTACGCCAAGTTGTACTTCTTTTGTCGCCAGCCAAATACACTCCCTGTTCGGTAATCGGAGAGTGAATCACAGATGAAAAAGTAGAAAAAAAAAGTTGGATAAAAAATTTAAACAACTACAGGCCTTAAAACAACTCCAGCGCATTAAAATTCATTTATACTACTTCAGCGCTGTTATTTCTGCTGTATAAATATTAAGCAATCCCAGTAAAAATATCCAGTTTAGCTTTTCTAATTAATATCTATTGGTGCAGGTGTTTGTTTACATCGAGCAAGTAGCGTATTAGTAGCTTATTTTAATGTAGATGATTTAATCCGGCGCATAACTGTTCATAACATCACCTTTACTTTTTTATAACATTTTTTATTTCATTTATGTTGCAAGTGAAACTTCAGGCAGAAACCTACTGTAAGTACTGCAAAAGTGTCATTACATTCTGTTCAGCGTTCGATTTGAGACAGTTAGACGCATGGGCAGTACGCCGTCAAAACTCGCGGGTTATAATCTGGCACGTAACTGCTCATAACGTCCCTTCTACTTAACATTTCGATTTCAGGTTTAAAATTTGAGTGCAAGTTTATCCTCAGGCAAATACCTAAGGACTGGTGAAGTCTTCATTAACTTCTGTTCTAGCCAGTTTTGTGTGAGGCCTACAGTAGACACACATACATGTACAGACAGAAAATCTTCTGAGACTTTTTTCCCCGGATATTCCAATGTATGAAATGTAAAGACATAATTGAAAGAGCGAGTTCTGACCAATGTACAGTGTATACATATTGCAAGCAAATATATATATAATTTTTTTTTTGATGGCTTCTCTAAGGTTCTCATATTTCCACAGTGGACCTCTGCATCCCTGGCCAAGGCCCTTTTGGAACACTGTTGGCTATTCCCAATCTTTTCCATTTGAGAATGACGGAGGCTACGGTGCTCTTGGACACTTTCAATGCTGCATAAATTTACTTGTAACCTACGTGTCTTGACACCATCCTGTCTTAGGTCTACAGATAATTTTCTCAACCTAATGGCTTTGTTTTCACTCTGACATATACCATTTACTTTAAAAAGACAGGTTGGTGTCTTTTCTATTATGTCCAAGTAATTGAATTAGGCACAGGTGGTCTTCAATCAAATTGTGGAGGAGGATCTCAAGAAGCATTCTAGCCAATTCAATGGTATTCTATAAAATACTCGAAATGAGAGCCCGGTATGACAGAGCATTTAGAGTCAATTGATTAAAGATTGTTTGTATTCCATACAAATACAAGGAAATATACATTGGAAACTTGGATTGCAATTAACTTGGAATGTAAGCGTTTTGCAAGATGAGCAAATTTTTTAAATACATTTGAACTTGATAAACGAGTGAGGTCTTGATATACGAGTACTGTAGTATGTGTATCCTTTGTCTGCCGAGCATCACATGATCACAACTGAGCTAATGGTTCTATTGTGGGTAATCATCTCTCAGACTCAGTCTCAGTGCGCGTCACCATCCGCGTGTGCGTGTATTGTTTACTATAGCATTGTGACCACGTGTGTTTAAGTGTGCGCTCAAAGCATTTTAAAAAAATTTGTGTCCAGGTGTAGTGACTGTTCTTTAGTAACTGTACTGCAACAACAGCCCCTGTAAAGGAAAAAGGTTAAAAAAGCTGTAGTAATGTTTAACGATAATGCAATGTCACTTAATATGTCATTAGAGAGGCTCCTTTTTAAATTCACACAAAAAGAAGATTCCAGTAATCAGAGACTCTGATTCCATTAGTGTGTGTGAGTGTGTGTGGGTGTGTGTGTGTGTGCGTGCGAAAGTTGTCCTACGCAGTAAACACCCCCTGCAACCGCGACCTCCCCCTACAGACACACCTCTTGCTTCTCACCAGTCATGATTCTTTATAAAGGTAAAGTGCAGGTTAATTAGCTTTACTTTTTTACTTTATACTTTGTATTAATTATTTTTATATAAATATTTTTGGGCTGTGAAACAAATCATCTGAGTTTCACTTATTTCTTATAGGGAAATTGTCTTTGATATACAATCCGGAATGCATTATGCTCACCATCCAAGGTTTAACCGTACAAGGCCACTAAATTTCAAATTGTCCACAGGTTTAACATAGTTACTGAATACTGTCAATAAATACAGTTGAAATGCTATGGAAATTTTTAACTGCTCTAATTTTATAGATTTACAGTAACTGCCTACTGTATATACAGTAGAGATCTGAATCCTAACACAAACATGAAATTCGGACTTCTGCTTAAAAAGAAATTGTATTGACCAGATTTAAATCTTAATTCAGGATACCTGCTCTAGAAGATAACTCATATTAACAATTTTATTTTTTATTTAACATTCTCTTTTTTGATATGCATAGTTGATGATTGACAAAAGTCTGGCTAAGAAACGCAATCTCAGCATACTATATTATTATAACTGTGTTTAAAATCTATGACACACAAGCAGCCTTGTGCAACCTCATTATGCAGTGCAACCTGTGAAAGCCTCATTAGTCTTTCTGAATTATGAAAGCTAAGGCTAAGGCCTGAATGGGAGCTGGCTTCATCAGAGACCTAATCATCTCCATTGTGCTCATTGAATGCTGGTTCCCATGTTCTGCTGCTCAGAATGCCAATTCCTCATGCCTCATACCAAAGGAAGAGCAAATACATTTCAGAAATGTATGACTAAACCTGGATGTTAAAATGCTCTGGCTCAAGTTGTCTTTTGTATTTTGCCGATGTTCTCAGATCACAGGAACCGAGTCTGTGCTCTTCCTGTTGCAGTACATCTCTGAAGATCTGGACAACAGGGAGAAGATCATAGTGATGGGCGACTGTTGTTACCTTAATCCCCTTGTGCGCAGGACCTTCCGCTTTCTTGGTATGTCATCTTGTTAACTGACAGTGCCCTTGATCTCTCAGGCTAAAATGCTGGCAGTAGATGAGTAGCAAGAGCTTATTTTCAACTCTCAGGAAGATCTGAGAAGCTTTAGTGCTGGTAGACTCATAACTGTACGTTTGAAGCCTTTAAAAAAAAAAAAAATTATTATGTATTATTTCCTAAAGTGTGATTCTATGTGACCCATTGGTCTTGAACACTGAGATGTTAGTCCGAAATCATCACTTTGAAAATGTAGCATCAGATTTTTCAGAAAAGATAAATACAAAAAAAAAAAAAACTTCTGGCAAAAAAAATGAACATGCAATTTTTTGGTGTCAAATTTTTAATACATTAATATTACGGACACATAATGAACATACTTTGAAGGAAGCTTGCTCAGTACACTTAAAGTGTCATTGTTGAAGATCCATATGCCAAAACAGAATCCAAAATCTAACAGTACTTAACCATCCCCTAAGTCAAAGTATCTCTGCCTCAAAGCTTGTACAGATATTGTTGGCAAGATTTCACCACACTGAGTGTTGGCCTTTATATACTTTATGGGTAGGAAGTAAACTGGAAGCAATAACTCAGAACAGGCAGGGAGATGTAATGTCCAGGGCTGGACAGTGGCGATCTGTGTAGTCAAGTCACGTCAAGTAGGTCTATTATTGCCATCACAGCCATATACAATGTGCAGTGCACTGTGAGATGAAATAATGTTTCTCCCCTCCCAAGGTGCAAGATACAGTCCATGTATGACATACACAGTGCTGACAGGACATAAATAACGTTCACCAGGAATAGGAAGCATGCAAGGAAACAATCAGGGTGTGTACTGTACAAAGACAGGCAGTAGAGCATTGATACTCCAGTCACACAAAACAAACATTTAACATGACTGTAAGACGGTATAGTAAACACAGCAGGCTCCAAAGCTGCAACTAAAATGACTTTTTTTTTTAAAGTGCAGTAATGGTCGGCAAAGAAACTGAGGATCAATAATATTTAAGATGACAGTGTAGTACTGTAATGAATCAGTACAATCAAACTATTGTAACTGGTATGTTAGCACAGTAATGAGCAAGGCGACATGCACCAAGTAAGAAAGAGGGAACTCATTGTGATACCAGAATTTCCCTGCTACCCATAAATATAACTTCAATAGCTACATGGTTCGATTTACGTCTCTGTGTGCATGGAGTTTGCATGTTCTCTCCGTGCTTGGTGGGCTTCCTCCAGGTACTCCGGTTTCCTCCAACAGTCCAAAGACATGTACGTTAAGTTAATTCACATTTCCAAATGGGACGTAGTGTGTGAGTGTGTGTGTGTGTGTGTGTGTGTGTGTGTGTGTGTGTGTGTCCTGTGATGGATTGGCACCCTGTCCAGGGTGTACCCTGCCTTGTGCCCTAAGTCTCCTGGGATAGCCTCCAGGCCCCCCATGACCCTGAATACAGGATTAAGCGGTATTGTCATAAACACACGGAGACGGACCAGAAGACTAGCAGTTAGCCCTGTAGCGTGGATGGTAAACCCAAACGCGGAAGTAGCGCGAGCAGGCAGGATAACCACGCTGTTATTTTTAGAACTCTCCCGAAGCGAGAGCAAGAGTCTACACAAATAAACTCGCGTTCCAATAACACTCACTCAATCGAAAGCAAAACCCAAGAAAGTGAGTCCTCATGATTAGACGACACAGCGTTGGAGATGGATATGCATGGGCAAACTCAATGACTGAGCGATGTGTGGAGCCATCTTGTTTCCTTTTATGCTTCCTGAGAGCCGGTCGGTACTTTTAAATGTACATAATGTACAAGCAATAAAAATAATATGAAAATAAAATGGTAGAATAAAAAAAGAAATAATAAAATAGAATAAAATACAATATAGAAGAGTTGAAATGTAATGTAATGTAGTGTTGTGTAAAACTGTGTCCAGTCAAACACTCAATTCTCTGGGAGAGTCAGGAGGATAAGATATTTATCAACCGATTTTTCTGAAATCAAACATACTGTATGATGCGTTTCAACTACTAGCCAAAACTAACCTGTGCGACTTAACATCTTATGTGTTATGACGGGTCTCATATTAGAAAGAGACACAAGCGGAGCCTGTTTAAAAGGAAAGGAACCCTTGGATAACCCTTATCCCCATAAAAGTCTGCTGCACTGTGTAGTCTCTGGAACTGAAGCCTTTGCTACAGATCTGATCTCAAGAGTTTAAATAATCATTTATAACTTTGCTTTTGCCTTATTGTGCTTCATTCAAGCCTCTCCTCATTTAATCTGCCTTAACAAGATAAGAAGATAAAAAGTAGCTTGTCATGTTATAAAGAAACTGCGAATCCCCAAGTATTTCCAGTGTTCATTAGCCAGAGAATATTGCACACAGTAAGAACATTTCAAGTGTGTCTTCAAAAACATCAAGACCAGGGATATTAGGGGAATCATTTTTGTGTTTTGCGTTTTTTTTTTTTTTTTTTTGTAATACCACATTGGTAAAACTGGATTTCCTTAGAAGAGATTGAAGGGATGTACTCTAGAGTTGCCCCGGGAGAGCAGCGTTTGATCTCCGGCTTGCTAATGTTCAATTAAATCAAGTCTGAACCTACACTGAACCCTCTACCTCTGAGATCCAGTGTGACAAACCTTGGCCTTCCTCCACACTTTTCCCTTTACTACAGCCTGAGAAATATGTACAGTACCAGAGTCTGAGCCCAATTGGAAGTTTACAGTATGTACAGTACCATCTGTTGCAGGACTTTATCCACAGTGGCCAAAGACCTGCATTTTTCTTTGAGAGGATTTCTGCTTTGCAGGACTTCATCATAGAGGACACATTTCAGTGAATGTCTTTCTAACCATTTTCCATTTGTACATGTAGTTCTGATTGAGCAAAATCCCAAATCTGATGAACTCTGCATGCATGGTAATTTAACTTGCCCATGGTGACCATCTGTACAACTTGTAAGAACCCTTGCTTTAGAGGTGTTTTTTTGGTCATTTTTCATTTTCTGTCAACAGGTGTGTATGCATTTGGCCTCTTTGCCACAGATATCTTTGTAAATGCTGGACAAGTAGTTACGGGGAACCTGTCCCCTTACTTCCTGACTGTTTGTAAACCCAACTACACGGCCCTGGGTTGCCAGCAAGGGGTCCGATTCATCAGCCAGCAGGAAGCTTGCACAGGGAACGGAGACGACATCCTGCATGCTCGCAGATCTTTTCCTTCCAAAGAGGCCGCCCTCAGTGTCTACGCTGCACTTTACATTTCTGTGAGTACAACTCAGTCGAGTTTACTAAAATCCAGGAGTTGAGCATTAATAATCGAGTCAGGTTTCAGACAGGTAAAAGGAGAATCCATTCCTTTTGTACATATGAGACTAATGAATATAGGGCAAGTGTAATACACATTCTCTTAGGTAAGTGATACAGATCTGATTTTATTAATAATATTTATATTTATAATTACTCTATAAAGGAATTATACAGTAATTATAAATATATACAGTAGTTATAAAAGTATACTGTTACTGACTGAAGTCTAAGATATAAAAAAACAAACAGACTCTCTCTCTCTCTCTCTTGCACACCTTGGGGCAATATACCTTAGCCAGTTCTCCTCCTGGCATGCTTATGGGAAGAGGTAGACAAACAGAGAACCCAGAGGAATATTACACAGACGAAGGTAAAACATGTCCATGAGTAATTTAAATCGTAAGTATTTGTAATTTTCTGAAGATGAATATAAATTGTTGCCTGAGGCAGCATAGATTCTTCTCGCACCTACTTGCTGTAAGAGTCTGTGCAGTGTCTACTAGAAAACCTACTTGTTTTTGTTAAGTGCTTGCAAAAGCAGTTTAATCATGCATTTATTGCCATAGTCTGTTGCATAAAACCTCAGTTATCTTTAAAACCCCCCCCCCAGAGCAGGATAGGACGAGTACATAACTAAATTTTATATAACATAACTAATAAAAAAGACTCAGAATCCTGTGAACAGCAAATTAATTGAAGTTGTGGGAAAGAGGAGAAGGAGAACTCWGTAATAAAAAGCTTTATTGAATGCTTCGGGGGCTCAGAGCTTTTCCTCATGGCATGCTATACCTATGTGCATGAGGGACTTGTGCGAGCTGAATTGCCATGCGCTTTTAGCACTCACTTCCCACAAAAGAGCAGAATGTTGAATTCTGCTCGTGTAGCATGAGGGATTTCGTTTGCAGCACATCATCACATCACTGCAAGTGTTTTTACTACTGCAGAGAATTTAATTCTATCTAAGTGGAATTATATTACTCAGGATGCAAGAAACTAGGACACGTATTCAATCATCTGACCTTTAAGCAATTTTTGTCTAATCTAAAGCTCAGGTGAGATTTTAGCCCTTTGTGGTACTTATGTACTGTATTCTAACACCGCACATTACAGAGGAACCTGTGGAGTATGAATCATTCGTTCTTTTGCTACTGACTGATACTTATTGGAAACCAGCGTCATTGAAATTGATTATCTGTAAAAAAAAAAAAAAATCAAATTCAGTATTGTACAAATAATCTTTCTTCTCCATCCACAAACATTGAGTCCTGATACTTTTAAGTTCTCGCCCGAACTTTATGAATTCAAATTAGAGAACATTACAGAAACATTGGTTATAACCAACTGCTTTTAGTTTCCAACTGCTACAGTATATGCAGTATCTGAGGAAATCAAAAATTCATCTAAAGTGCAGAGCCACCATTTTCACCTTACTATAAAGGATTATGCAGATATGTATTTTTTTCCTTTTTCCTACTAGCTTTGAGATGTAGCTACAGGCTGACTAGAAGATCATTCTTTGCACTGCATACAAATGTGGACTGATCCAAATTCTTCAGTGACATGACATGTTGCTGTAGAGATCATATTTCATATAATTTGATGTAGGTTAATACTAGGGCTGTCAATATTAATGCGTTAAGCATGTGATTAATCTAGAAATAGTAATAATGGCAAGAGGTCATGTGACCAACTTTGACCCTAATGGCTTCAAACAATGGTAGTGCCAGAAAGAGTGGTGTCACAGAGGTACAGGAAGGTTTTGGAATAGCCGTCCCTGCCAGGGTGCCTGAGGCCAGCTTTAGAGACAGAATGAGGAGCTCAAAGTAGAGTTATTGCTTCTCTGGTTCATAAGGAACCAGCTGAGGTGATTCAGGCATCTGGTTAGGATGCTCCCTGGCTGCCTTCCTGAAGGGGTTTTCATGCATGTCCAGTGGGGAGACCAAGAACTAGATTATACCTCTTGTCGGGCCAGGGAGCAGCTGGGTATTCCAGTGGAGGAGCTGGAGCTGTGCGATAGGGGGGAAGGAGGTTTGATCATCTCTGCTTAGATTGTTTTCCCCTGTGATCCAGTCCCAGATAAGTGGAACATGATGGATGGATGGAATAATGAATTAATGGGTTTTTATTGTTCCATAGGTGGAAACTGTAACATGCTGTTGAGGCAGAATGTACCGTAAGTGCACAAAGTTAGCACTTTCTTTATTAAAGGGATAGTTTATATCTCGAAGTATATGTTTCCTTGGAAATGAGTACAATGTCCTGTAAGTAATCAGAGCAAATTTCCACAATCTTTGTTCCATGCAAAAATTCAACATTTCAGCTGAGACTCATACTGTATGTAGCTTCTGTATTCTGAGCTAAATTGAGTTTGTATCTTTCAAAGTTATGATGTATTTAGAACAAATTTTACTTATTACTTTCCCCAGAAATAGTTCCAGTTAGCCATCCGGGGAAGGAAAGAGTTACATTTCTAATAAATACACTGTAACTTTGAGACATAACAACATGGGACTGTAGGAAACGTCTCAGGCGAACTTTTTTTTTTTCATGTAATGAGCCTTGTGGAATTCGGCCCTGATTACTTACATTGTACTGGGTTTCCAGGTGATAACAACCAAGACCAATGGTAATGTACCTATAGTGATTTTAAGACAGACTTAAATAAACACCAAACTATCCTTTAAGGCCAGGACAATATTCATAATCATAATCCATAACAGATATCAGATAAATTATAGGCAGAAAATGCACTATAAGACAAAGAACATGTAGTGGGCGCCTGTCCATACTGAAATACTAATTACCTATTTTGAATGACCATTGTCTAAGCCAGTGTTGTGCAATACTGGTGCATAAAGCAAACCCCCTTTATTCAGCTCTGCATAGTTATTATTCCACCTAGTAACAAAAACGAAACTGCAACAGGTACAATTAGAGCCTGAGCCGGTAAACATCATCAGTTTTTGTCTCGGTTTTCATTCTAGGTTTCTATGTTGCTAACTCTTCTGATGTGATACTAAAAGCCTGGTATTACCACAGTTACGAAAAGGTAAAAAACTAGGAATGGGTGCTAATTGCAGAAATATCAAATCATGATTCTAAACGGTTTTTCCATTGCTCCAAAGTACAATCTTTGTTCTCCCTTTCTGATTGGGATCACATAAGGGTTTTCTAATGCCCAGCTGTTTAGTCCCAATCCTATGTGTTATCAGCTCTTCTTTTCACTATTAAACATGACTATGGTTTTGACTGATGATTTTTATTACCATGCAACAGTGTTTAATTGATTTCCATTCATGTCTTTTTTTTTTCCAACCGCATAACTTCCACTGTTCAGGACTGTACAATGTAATTTCAAGTAATTTCAAATCTCCTTAGTTGTTTTCTTTGCTTGATGCAGCCCAATAACTTGACCCTTCTGAAATGACATTTTTTTTGTATTTCGTTGATCATGTTTATGAAATGAGCCAAAATTAAATACAAATTCAAAATGAAACAAGAAAAAAGTGATTTTTGACAAAAATTCCATTAGAGAAGGAAGTCAAACAGACAGAATGTTAAGCTTTTAGGAGATTAAATCGATAGCTTATATGACAGTAATCACGTTAATAATTTTGATGATACCAAACTACAGGCTGCTGTTGGGTTCAAGTACTGAAATGACAGTGGGCTGAAAAGATCGATGAAATGATTAAGCCTTAAAGCCTCTCATCTTTGCTGAATTACCTGCTCTCTGCAGCTAAAGAGATGGAGTGGGGAAAGCTTATATAAATGTGTGAGTGCAGTGGTTCAGTGTGTTCTTGCTGCTGCTTGCTCTAGGCTCTGTGTGTGTGTGTGTGTGTGTGTGTGTGTGTGTGTGTGTGTGTGTGTGTGTGTGTGTGTGTGTGTGTGTGTGGAAATGGAGGGCACTTCCTGCTCTTTCTCCTTCCTTCTTTCTCAAGGCTGAAATTAAACAGCAGGGAAACAGACAGGACACAACAATGATGTAGCCAGTTCTCTCCAAGTCATGTCCTGTCTGTTGAGGTACCAGGTCGCATGAGAGCTTCTGCAGCTCCTGAAAAATTGATAAATGAATCCCGAATGTAAAATGTAAAACACAACTCTGATATTGATATCTACATAGTAATAAAAACAAAACCTAATGCAAATACAGTAAAAGATCTTAACAATGTTAATCTGCTATAATGTATAAATCTTGTCCTCAGTGAGTCTGTAATGATTCTGTAGATCAAGTATGCCTTCAATCAATCAATCAATCAATCAATCAATCAATCAATCAATCAATCAATCAATCAATCAATCAATCAATCAATAAATCAATCAGTAAAACAATCAGTAAATAAATAAATAAATAAATAAAGCCCAGTAAACAGTTCTGTATATAAAAGAGTGCTATATAAAACGTACAGGCATTGTTGCTATGATATTTCCAACAACAGTTCCAATGATTTAAGAAGTAGGTCTGTACTTTTGCATTGTACAGTAAGTTACTGAGATAAAATAAAGAATATATGCTGTAATATTTAGGTCTGCCTAAGTCAGTTGTCTGTGGAGGGAGGGGCTACTTTACAGTAAATCAATACAGAAGTTTTTTCAACCTTTATCGTAGGATGAAACATTTCTGTGGTCTCTTCCTGGATGACCCCATTGCTAGTCACACTGCGCACAGGTTTACTGAATGGTTTGATAGTCATAAAAATGATGTACACCGATCAGCCATGACATAAAAAAAAACAAAAAACATTTTGTGTAGGTTCACCTTGTTTCTGCAAAACAGCCCTGACCCCGTGATGCCATGTGAAGGTACAGTATGCTGTGGTGTCTGGTACTGGGATGTTAGGAAGTTGCAAAGTTGGACTCCATGGATCATAATTGCTTGTCCCATGGTTGCTCGATTGGATTAAGATCTGTGGATTCTGGAGGCCGGATTAACCACCCATGAACCCTTTGCCTGCTAAGCCCCATACACAGCAATCGGTGCTGCACTGAGTGTTCTGAAACCTTTATTACATCCAGCAATAACTTCTTTCAGCAATTTGTGCTGCATTGGCTCTTCAGTGGGATTGGACTAGATGGACTGGCCTTTGGTCTCCGCAGACATAGATGTGCCTTCAGTGCCTTTGAACCTACAGTTTCCAGAGTTTACTGGTGTATAATTGATAAAAATGTTAATGTCAAGGTTAGTCAGTTTAAATTGTATGTTATTGCCTTCAATATAACTACATTAAGCTCAATTAAGTTTCACATTTACTGACAGAGGGCGGGCCTTGCTATTATAGTAGAAAACATTGGCTAGATATTTGGTATAAAGGGCAGAAAGGTTTGACACCTAAAGAATCTCACTCTAGAGATCACTGGATCTACCTGTTAACACTGGGCACACTGTTACATGCTCAGTTTTTAACTGATTTTAGTAGCACATAGAAAAGTGGGCCAAATTGGAGAGATAAATGCCATGTTCAGAATATATTATATTTTTGCTGATTTCACACTCTCATGAAAATGATGGATTTGTGTTATGAAAAAGGAAATAAATGAGAGATGGGGAAGGTTTACTTGCAGTATGAATGAAATAATCAGGTCTGACATCTTAAGTGCACTTATTATTAAAAGCTGCTTATTGAACAAGCTTAAGAAAAGGGGTGATGGAAGGATTTGTTTTTTTAATTTCTACAAAAAAGTTCAGAAGTTCATTAATCACTGATTTGTGATTTTTTAGTAGAAAACATTGTGTTGATCGTGCTTGATAATTTATTTATATTGTTATTTTCTTTATTTAAAAAAAAAACTGCAGTAGTTTATTATAACTGATGTGGCTTCACTTAGGCTTGGGCACTTTGTGTGTTATTAATTAACACCTATTTATAATGGAGTTTTTTTGAGCAGTGAGAATGAAGACTGATTACAGCAGCTTGTGTGTGTTCGCACAGATGTACATCACATGCTCAGTGAAGTCCAAAGGCACACGTCTGGCCAAGCCTGTTGTCTCTCTTGGCCTCATGTGCCTGGCTTTCCTGACCGGAATAAATCGTGTGGTGGAGTATCGGAATCACTGGAGCGATGTCATTGCTGGCTTCATCATTGGATCAGCCATTGCTGTCTTCATGGTAAGATACATATTGGCTATTTCTGGACATTACACTTTTTTGCCAATCAAGTTCATATGCTCAACTGAATTCTCTTAACTTTATGTCTATTGCATTTTTTTTTCTTATATTAGACATCAGTTAGGTCCGACAAGGTGGCACTGCGGCATAACCTAGAGGGTGGAGGGTTTGATTTCCACCCCTGTGTGTAGAGTTTGCATGTTTTCCTCGGGCGTTGTGGGCCAGAGTGTGCCACCCAACCTTGTGCCCAAAGTCTCCTGTGATAGGCCCCAAGCCACCATGACCCTGTCCAACATAAGCAATATAGTGGATGAATGAATGAATGAATGAATGAATAGTTCTGACTAAGCAATCTTATTGGACATTTCACAAGAGGTGGTAATGCACGGTAACAGCACTGGGCAACCATTCACAGAATCACTTTGAGCAAGAATGCACATCTGATAACATGTCATCTTAAACAACACTTTGACTTGCTTGTACGTCATTCCGAATGACCTCTGAATCATGTTCTTTTGATTTATGACCACAAATCTAACTATCTTCAAACACAAATTGCTCTCCAAACCCTGATCAAGGCATTTCTTGGTGTTTGTGACAATGGATTTTTACACCCTAGCTTTCCATTTAATGCTATTTGAAAACCAACCCCAGAAACTGGACATTTAAGGAGCTGATATTCTAAAGTGGAACTATAAAGGGAAACTTATAAAATTTACAGGACTGTCACCGACCTCCATGGTTTGTTCTCCTCATCTTTTGGCTACAGAATACCAGGAGGAATTTAAACCTACTTTCACCCGTTAATAACTCTAACTGTCGGTGCCAGCTCCGCTAGTCGCAGTCAGTTATTTCCTCCAGGCACGGAAGGATATGTGTCGGCGGAGAAAAATAACTGGCTAAATAAAGAAACAAATCATAATCTGTTGATAAAAATGGTGTTCACATAACTGTTGCATAACAGCAATATCACACTGGTGGCCGTGCTGTATTGCTGGATATAGCACGGCTGTCATACCTTCAGCACTCGGCCAGCGCCGTCATTCCTGCGACCACATCAAAAATGTGCTACTAACGTGTACAGTAGTACAGTACAGAACTCTGTATCATGTGATATTGCGTAAATATAACAGTATAAACAGTACAATTCACTACCTGGAAATATTCCGTATTAATTACGTTTGAAAAAAATTATCACTAAATTTTTCCATCAAGAGCATTCTTCATTATTATTGATGCTCTTATAGCAGTTAGCTGGATACTTAAGCAAATCAAAGAGTGTACCAATAACGTTTTCAGGGAATATCAAGAGAGTATCAGTTAAGTATAATTGTATAATTCTCCAACTTTTGGACTCTCATCGGTATTATCCAATTTTTTTTTTTCAGATATTAGGGCCAATTTTAATAATGGCAGGCTGGAAGGAAGCAAAAAGAAATCAGGCCTTTTTAAAAGTCACTAAAACTTCTGCATTCTTTCATTTGTGAACGTTGAAAAAATACAGTGTGGCATAAAATCTTTCTGCTTCACGATTTACAGTTATGTCTGGAAGAAAGATTGGTGCCCAGCTATACAGTAACCTCTATTTCCATGGGCCACTGAGCTTTTACTGCTGTATCATTCTGGAGCAAATAGAAATACATTTGTTAGAATCAGAAAATCTTTATTTATGTCAATTGTACGGAGTAAACAGGGAATTTGTTCTGGCATGTTGTAAGCTATAGAAGGATGAGGAATTAAAGAAAATAACTTGCAGCTTATATTTATTTCAGTGCAATGGGTTCAGGAAGGAAACCCCATTTTTGATCATGATTATACAATGGAGAAAAATAAATAAGCACTGTTTCTCTTCTTTCTCAAGGCTTCCTGGTCATGAAACATGCACCGAACTCTGTAGTGGACCTAGAGGTCTAGCTTACTGTATGATCATGACCGTAGCTTAATTTTCCGCAGTTGGATCAGTTGGTCTGAAGCCATAAGAAGACATCCTTTCTCTCACATTCTGTTTGCCGTACAGTACATCATTAAACATTCCCAACCGAGATTGTGAAATACAGTATAATCTTTATAAAATTATATTTAGGATCCATGGATTAAAACCTACAGTAATTTCTTACCGAAGTGATGTTCTTTGTTAAAGGGACTTTAATGCTGCCAGTTGGGCTACTCTTGGTGAACACTCTCATCTCACACTGTAAACCCTAATAAGGTTAAATACGTTATATCAAAATTTTTATGTAATGCTGTTTGCAATTTTAGGTAAACAGAGCTATCAGTTTTTGACTTTGTTGTACTCATTCATATTAATCGTTCTTTACTTGCATTATTGAGTAGCCTAACTCATACTATTTAATAGCAATCATGTTTTTTTTTTAGTTGTTGCAAATCAAATAAATTGTTGCTGGTCTTCCGGCTGCTCCCGGCAATGGCTCGCCACAGCAGACAATCCGGTCCGCACACAAGCTTGGCATAGATTTTATACCAGATGCCCTTCCTGATGCGACCCTCCCATTTTATCTGGGCTTGGCACTTCATCCAGTTGTTGGGAATCGAACCCGGGCCTTTCACATGGCCGGCAAAAAAACCTACCACTGAGCCACCAGTGCCTTATTACCCTGGTGACATCAGACACAAAATCACTAGTCTGAAAGATTTTAAGTTGGTGGAACGTTAAGGTGACAGTTACTGTTACTGAAGTACTTACAGTCACTTAAAATATCAAATTTGTTCAGCAAACTTGAAAAGTGTCATTTCTACAAACTCATAAATACCAAAAAGTTCTACTCATCAAGGTCTATCAATTAGAACGAATTGTTATTATTTAAGTTAACAGTACTCGATATGTTTAATTACTTTGAGCATTAGGGTTTACACTGCATGGAAGATGTTAGACAAAAAAGGAGTCATAATTACACCCATGAACCAGACCAGGTACCAGACATGGGGGTAGCGTCTACAGACAAACATCATGTGATCGGTCCACCCTTGTGACCTGGTTAGACTAAGCCCAAAATGCTGACATGGCACCATCTTGTGGACAACAATCTGCAAATTTGAAGACTCAGGTGCAATGCCAGTCAGGTAGCAGGTATGCATTTAACACTCTTATTCTACATCAACTAGATGCTTTGAATAAAAATGGTGCACAAAAATACTGGTTTTACGATCTATGACAACAATGTGCCCAACATTTCAGTATACTGTAAAACTAATATAATAATCTCTGAACAGTCTAGTATTACTTACAAACTGGTACAGTATGGAGACGTAATCTTCTTATCTTTTAGATTACCACTCAAGCTCTGCACAAAGTTACCACAAAATACCACATCCTTATTCATCCTTATCCTTAACCTATCACACCATGAAATCCTTATCACTACTTTTGCTGATTTCAACAAGGGAAGGTGACCTCATTTTTAAAAAATCATATCTGCAGAATTGGTCTTACTACGTGGCCAGGAGGGATTCAGTTTCATCACCACGGAGCCACATGATAGGAGTTTCCCAGGGCTCAGTTCTTGGGATCCTTTTGTTCTTAGATACTAAATTACTGGCTTCAGGACTTGTTTTATCACTATTCTGCTGATGCAACAGAACTTTACAGGGCTGTGGTAGCTCCTGAGAAGATTATGAGTTCAGATCCCAGGTCTGCCATAGAATCAGTGATAAGCCCTTGAGGAAAGCACTTAACACTATATGTGCTTGGATTAGATTCTGTCTGAAGTTGCTTTTTGATACGAGTATACACCAAATGATTAAAACATACTTTTCTTTTTCTCTACTACCTGCGTCTACGAGAAATACACATTTCCAACATCACTCACTACTGCCTTTATAAGTGTACTGTATAAGTCACTTTGCCAAAATGATAAGCACATGCCTACAGTAATTGATGCTCCTCCTCTCCCCTGTAGACCACGCGGTCATTAGGGAACAGTCCCCTTTATACTTGTGGGGAGATAATTAGGTCAAATATCTTGAGGTGCATGGAGGGGTTTCATATAAGACACCGAAATATAGGTGAATTAGCTTTTGATATTTTCTAAATAAAATGACATGTTGCTTTAATATGGAACAACTTTGAAAAGAAAAATAATCATGGCTTTGACCAAGCATTCTTCTCAGCTCTGCCATGCACCATGGTGCCAAAACAGCCAAAGGTCAGTGTCTAAAGTGTTCAAGAGTGTGTGTACAGTGTGGGAGCTGTTGCTTGGTTGATTCATGCTGAGAGAAAATAACATTGCAGTTGGTTTTTGGGTGGAGAGTAAGTGTTTCCTCGAGCATGTGATGCATGCTGACCTATTTCTCCATGTGGAGATGAGAGGTTGGGGAATGAGGGAAGAAGGAACTCAACCGTTACAGGATAATAATGCCACATGGTATCAGTTTAATGCAAGAGGTTTCATCTAAAATTAAAATAAGGTCCAGTTACATAAAATTTGTTTTTTTAAAGAAGGTTTGCATAAGCAAATAAAATAAATGAATATTGAGAAGAGTTATCTTTTAATGCTATTAGTAATTTGTATCTGGTTGTTTTTTGATTTGCATGTCATGATGGTTCACATTCATAATTACAAGCGAAATTCATCTGACACTGATGTGGACGCGTCGGTCCTCTGAAACAGCATGAATGCACATATCCATACGTCATTGCTCACTCTATCTGGTGTAAAACACGTCATGAGGTCGTGAGACCATTCATTTGTTTCAAACAATAGATGCAATTTTATCAAAAAATATGCTTGGGATTTTGCTCTGGAGCATGGCATGCAGAAGAAGGAAGAAGGCAGATGCCTCACTTTAACTCTTTTACCATCGATTGCTATGAAATCCCCACACTGCCAGTGCTGACTTACTTCAACAAGTGCCCTATGCATGGGCAAAGGTAAAAAGGTGTCATGTGTTCCATTCTGCCCAGATATATATATATATATATATATATATATATATATATATATCACAGCATCTACATCTAGAGCGATCACAGACCTGATCTACAGTAGGACCACATAAAGTATGAAAAATATCAGATTTGTGCATTTAGACAGCTCTAAAAAGTGTCTGGTAAGTTGAATGTAGCCAAAAACTCTGAACTGATCATACACATCTAAACACAATGAAAAAAAATCCACATAAATGGATGTGATTGAATGAGCTGTATCAGATAACCTGCTATAGAAGCATAGCTAGTTTATAGAAGTACTGCCAGATTTTTATATGTTTATCAACCCTGCTGCAGGTTTATTTATTTATTTATTTTTGTCAAGTTCTTGGATTGATTTCTTGAAATACGTTCCTTGAATTTTATCTACCCTGTAATGTGTTGGCTGATGACCCAGATCTGCAGGCTCAAACTCAAATCAGTTTGCATATTCCAGCAGACTGCTCTTCCTTTACTGCAGATTAAAATGGATTGTTTATGAAACATTTTTTCATCATATTGTACTGGATTCCGCTTGTTACTTCGGTCATGCGATCAGTCTGAAAGGAAAAGTAGAAAGTAGATGATGAGTGCACAACCGGTATCTTGTGCAAAAATAGCTGTAGATTAGTACGCATGTGTTGAAGAGCTTGGTAAATTGTTACATCTATACAAAGTTGACCATAGGGCTTTGTGCTGAGCTCCATTTACAACCATCCTCTACTACCTAATGGAACATTGCCCATATGGTCCCCGCCTCAATGAAAATGGTCTGTTTGTTCAAATAATGGAGGATTATGCTGTGGGACACATTTAGGGCAACTATCTAAGCAAGTTTAATGCAAAGTTAGATAAACCATCATTTACAGCTTTTGCCAACCAGAGCCAAGAGGTTCACTCACAGACTGCCGAGGGGTCTCTCTGGAGGTTTAACATGCTTTCTCTCTCTCTCTCTCTCTCTCTCTCTCTTTCTCTGCGTTTGTCGAAGGTGGTTTGTGTAGTGAAGAACTTCAAAGGAAAATCTCTGCTGAATGAGATACCACCTGAGGGGAATGTTAGAGAGCCCAAGATGGAGAAATACATTGTCTCACAGGTAAGGTATAATGATATAACATAACACCTGTACTGTATATGATTAAATACATGCAGTGTATTTTTTTTTTCAGAACCATTTCCACATAATAAGTATTGCAAAGATAGAGAAATGCAATCAGGCTTATTATTGTATTGTCTTTGGTATGCCTCAATTGTCGATTTTATGTGCCTCTTTCTGATAATACTATATGTATGTTAATACATTTGATATGTGGTATACATTACAAAAATATTACTGCTAAAGACGTAAGGATTCTGTACACTTCCCTTCACTATACTGACTTTTATATACTGTCTTTATTAGTATTACATGGATTATCTGTTATGCATATTTAAGTAAAATGCTGCCAAATTAATGTGTATACAATTTAATTTTCTGTTGCACCTGTAGGAGTGCATGACTTGACAAATAAAGTAAGGCAGGGTCAGGGGTAGCTCAGTGGTTAAAGCATTATTGTCTGGATCAGAAAGTCCCAGGTTCAAACTCTGGAACCACCATATTGCTAAAGTTGTGCCCCTGAGCAAGGCCCTTAACCCTCAACTGCTTAGATGTATGATGAAATAAAATTGAAGTCGCTCTGGATAAGGGTATTTACCAAACTGCTAAAACTAACATTACCTATAGAATCTGTATTCTGAGGCTTCCCTCTGGGTAACGTTACCCCATGCTGTCTTTGTAGGTATACAGCAAGGTTTATTGTGCTGTCAGAATATTTTATGGAGGTGTTTTATATATAGCAGGTCTTTCGTTAAGTGGAAACTCCTTGAGATTTTACTGAATCTGAATTAGCTCCAAAATCTCTCTCTCTCTCTCTCTCTCTCTCTCTCTCTCTCTCTCTTTCTCTCTCTCTCTCATGTTTGTACATGATTTTCAGTGTGCTTCCATTTAAAAAAAAACTTACATCTATGTGCCCGTATCAGAGACTTTCAGAAGAAGGCAGAAAGGATTTCATTTCAAAATATTTTTCCCGCAACACTTGGATGCAGTTGTGATTTTATTAAAGCAAAAAAGATGCCCAGTACTATAAAATACTAGGATCTCTTGAAAACAACTTTGTGATTATTACATAAAAAGCTTATAACAGTCATTTGGGGTAACTTTTTATCTGACGACATAAACCTGTTTGGGTGTTTTGTATTTGTTTTATTTTATATTTTTACTTTCCCAAGGTTAATATAAAAATTGGAATAAAAATGTGAATATATTATTACTTGTCTTAATTAATACCTGCTCTGTGGTTTAAATCCTTATCACTTATTTTGTACTGACAGAATTACAGCAATTCGCCTTTATGTAAATCTGAACATTGAATGCATTGGTCCTTAAAATAATTAGACTATATACAAATTGTGGTCTATACTTTTTTGGATTTCCTTGACATTTGCCCTTTATACTTCTCAACACTGAATTTGAATCGAATTAAGATTTTAAATTCAGCTTTAATTCAAGGGCTTTGACAAAATTCTGGTATTAACTGTTCAGGAATTACAGCCATTTCATACACACGCCCATATAAACAAGTCTTGATTTCCCCTATGTATAGTATGGTGATTTTGGTACACCCTGTCTATTAACTATGGTTTTATTTCTCCTCACAGGAAACAAAACCATCTGTGTATGTGGCGCATCTGCCAGAAGTCCTGCCTAAGCTTCTGTTATAGAAATTTAATCACAACCTTCTTACCAGTTCTGTCCTGTGGTGTAAAGTGAAATAAACTGTGACATAAAACAAACCAAACAAACAAGAAAAACTTCTGGCTACAGTGCCTCTATTTAGACATTTTAAATCAGTCTGGCATACTTTATGTGAAAATTATAGAAATGCACAAATTTAAGAGATGTACATTATTCTGATAAACTACTGCACTACAGACTACAGCATGTTTTTTTTATTGATTTTTTTTGTCCATATCCCTAAAAGATTATTTGAACTCTTGAACCCACTATGAATCACTTAGTGACACTCTCCAAATGTTAGGTAATAAAAGGGTTTACTTAATGAGTCTAATGCACTAAACCAAATGATAATGGGTTTTATGTTTTCATGTTCTATTTTATTTTTACTCAAGAATCATAAAAGAGCAGAAAAATGAAATGCTATTGACTCCATTTTAAATGTAAGACTAATTCGAGGGGCTTTTTATTGTGCCGAATAACAGAACATAGTTAGGAGAGTAAAAACTACCTTTATTTCTCTATATAATCCCCTGCTACACTAATACACTAATACCAGTGTTTCACTAGTGCTTGGATACCATCAAGGTGGAAAGTTTTCTCTACTGTACATCATAGTGGAACTACATTGGACATGGGATCAATGATTGGACTACTTTCCTCACTTATGAAACGCTGGCCTTCCAGGAACTCCTTTAATGCCCCAAACATATACAGTAGAAATGGCTTGGAGCAAGGTCAAGACTATACAAGGGGATGTGGCAACAACTTCAGGCTGAGCTCTTGTGATATGGTGTTCGAGAATGATAGTGTGTAAATATCTCACATACAGATGTATGGTGACAAGTTGTCCACCAATTTTCAAGAATCATGAATGTTAAGAGGAATGACTGCAGTGGACTACCAAAAGTTTCCGACTAGAACATAGGGGTTTCCCCCATATTTCTTCTCATTGAATGCTCACCAGCCAGCTCTACTATATCACCAACTAGGAAGGGTGAAGGCTAACATGTGCTTACTTCAACACGCGTGAAGACAGTCAACTACAAAGTGCTAGAAATTGCAAACGGTAGATAGCAGTTGCCCCAGGTGTGTTACGCTGCATCCTACTGGACCAAAATTCCAAAACAAGAATTAAATAATAAGTTTGACACATAAATTCGAGATTAGTGGGTGTGAACTTGCCTCCACACAGCCAATTCTAATTTATCATTTGGAAATATGAATTTGACAATCCTCATGTAGAATTAATGTATCACCACTCAGGGATGTGTTTGTATTTTTAACTCTGAGGTTTCCGTAATGCATTTGTCCATTAGTCTTATAATAAAAAGCAGCGCTTATTCTGTAGTCTTATGATGAATAGAGCAATGTGACTTCCCCAGATTCATTCTGGATTCATATTAGGGTGAGTGAAAGGGCATTTAGAGGAAGCAGCAGGCAGTCTATCAAGATTATCCTACTGCCAAAGACAAACTGTGTGTGCCTGCAGTGCATGGCCAGAATTCACTCCGTAATGGGTTACGTCAAGGCTACGTCGTTTATCTTGAAAATCGTTAGAGCGTTTGTCAGAATGTGGGGTGACTCTGTCTGGTATTTGACTTAGAAACTGTGATAATGTTGTATTCATTTGATAAATTGATTCTTTTTCTGTGATAAATTAATYCATTTCTTAGATTAATTCCTTTTTTTCTTCTGTTACTGATGACTGATAAAGGACTATGCATAATTATACAGAAGCTTTAATATTATAATAAGTGTCGGCTCAGCCAATGTAGTACTCTATAAGCGGATAGACTTAAATCTGTTTTTAAATTGCCATTGAATGCATTTACTCCTGTGTTTAATGTAGAAAACTTATATATAGACATAAAACTACCTGCAGAGTGATAATACGATAAGGTGTTAATTACACTACTTTCTCAATCTCAATCAACATAAACCGAAACCCCTAAAATGCTGCACAACATGAAATAACACATTAGGATCACCTGTTCCGCCTGAAACCTATTCTAACCTGTTGACATCTGGATTGATTCACCCAACTCTGCCTAAGTAGGAAGAGCTGGATCACGTCTGACTCATTGGACTTTTTTATTTTTTTTWAAATTTCAGTCATTGGTAAAAATCATGCAGAGGTCAAATAGTTGGACAAACAATTACTACAGGTAAAACAGACTCAATTCTCATAACAAACCTAGAAATCACAAAAGACAAAGTTGTTCCAAAACCTGAAACGTCAAGAAAACAAAAATGGTTTAAAAATGGTTTAAATAGGTTAAATCGATGAACTCTAAATAGGAAACAGGACTGAAACAGGAATTTAAATCTAAATATGAATTTAAAGGGATAGTTCAGTATTTTTTCAAGTTTGTCTTTTTTTTTTTGTCTGTTTTTAAATCAGTATTGAGGTGCATGGAAGTAGATTACCATATGTCTTGGTCATTTAAGTTTCCTTGCTTTGCACACTGACTGTGAGGTTTGTCACCCAAAACAAAGTTCTAAAGTTCATCTGAGATGAAGATTCTGCAGTTCCGCTGACCTAAATCAAGTTGATATCTTTCATAGTTATGGCATATTTAGTACAAATTTAATTCTTTTCTTTCCCTGGAAAGTTCCAGTTAGCCATACGGCTAGTTCCTGGGAAAGAAAAGAGTGCATTAGACTATACCTTTAATTTCATCTCAACTGAACTGCATTAGGAAGCACAGGGGTTCTTGGCTTGGGGGCGGAGAAATCAAATATAATAATAATAAAAAAAAAAAAAAAAATAATAATAATAATATTATTTCTGTTTTTGTTTGTCTTGTTTACAGACTCCTATCACTTATGCCGAGGTCACATGACAGTGATATCATGGGAACATCCCAAAACCTGAGGAATCCGCTGCAGCTCTCCTTGTTGACAAACAAGTGCAATGTTGGAATTATTATTTTTTTTTTATTATAAATTACTGCAGCACTTAGTATTATCCCAGATTTTCCTTGTCAAAATGTTGTGCATATTCCTATTTTTATAAAGATGACCAGTTTGTATCAGCATCCTTGAATACACCGCGTCAGGAAGCAAGGCTGCAAAGCAAYGGTACGCTTATTGCATTTTTGTTGTCTTATTGGAATCATTTTGACCTTATGTGTAAAAAATAGTTTGTGTGTTACATTACATCTGTTGATTGGTGTATGACTGTGTGCTCTAGGGATTCATTTTAACGTCAATAATTGGTTTAATTAATCATTGTTGAGCATAAACAACAAACTGTCTGAGCAATCCTAAGTTTATCTTCAATCCATCAATTGTAGATTATTGTCATTTATAACATTCTTAGTATAAGTGATGATTGATACAATTTTTGCTGTTGATCATTTTTAAACAAATGGTACGTAAGGAATAAAACACGATGGGGTTTGCCGTCATAGGAAAATATTAGTGTGTGATGCGGTTTATTTCTGTAACAATAAGTTGTTTTATTATTTTTCCACAAAAGCAGATCTCAAAGTGTTTTATTCCTCCTATCCTACAACAGTTTGGTCAGAATAATTTTTTTTGTATTAATTATTATACATCACACTTTGTTTCTTTATAGTGACATTTAATGTTATTGAATGTCCATGAACCAAGTTTGTTCCTGTTACCATTTATGTCATAGCATCTATAAACATTTGATTCACCAGGCTTTCTGTTTTTCATCTGAAAGTTGCTAAGATGAAGATTGCTAAATAGAAAAGCGCTTGTTGTGTTACAGAGAAAGAGCAAAGCCAACTGTGCTGAAAACTTACAACATTACGTTTAAGCTGACACTGAAGACTCAAAAAAAAAATAAATAAATAAAATAAATCTAATTAAATATATTTTGTACATTTTAATATTTACATTATATATATATATATAGATAGATAGATAGATAGATAGATAGATAGATAGATAGATAGATATCTTTGTTATCAGCATTACAAGCAGATTTACAAACATCCTCTGACCAATCAGAATTGAGAATTTAACAGCACTGTGGTGAACTAGATATAATGTTGTATATCATTATTGAAAAAGAAATATTGTAAGTTTAAATCATCTATTTAGCAAAGTGTTGTGCTTACAGCTAAGTAACATTGTCGTACCGTTTTTTTTTTTTTTCACTTTTGCCTGCAGTGGGGAAAAAAAAATGATAAAGGGGAGGGTGATAAACATAGATTGATTTTGGTGTCATCGTTAGAGACAGCGTCTAAGCCAGGCCCGACACATTTAATTGACTAGAGATTAGAGAACTCACAAAAGATTAGATACGCTCAGATTTTGTACACACTGTCCAGTCACTTTGAACTGTGTGTGTGTGTGTGTGTGTGTGTGTGTGTGTGTGCGTGTGCGTGTGTGTGTTTATGTCCTTTATGTGCTTCAAATAAAGATAGGACAACATAATTTTATCAGTTGAGCCTTGTCAGACAATCTGCAGTTTATCTCTAAATTATATCTTCACCTTAGAGAGAGACCTTTGTGTGACTGTGTGTTTATTATCATTCTTCATCCCAGATGTTTTACACTCCCATCCTGCAAGGCCAGCTCAGAGTTTGTTATTCATCTCAGTTTAACATGTCTGTTTCTTATTGGAGTTGGAGATTAAGCTTGCGTAAAAATCCTTGTCAGGAATCGTTTCAGTGGAAAAATGAAAGAACAATAGGCATATATTAAACAATAGGCATATATTGTAGTACAATCAATATTCTAAAACAGATAAATTGGGTCGAACAAAAAAGGAAAACACAAGCAGTCTGTTCGCAAAATCTCTGAACCTCAAATATATTTAGGAACAAAAATTTTAGAATATATTTTTATTACAACATGCGTACATTTGATTGTGTCTTATATAAGTGGGATTGGTTTAATTAATTTTTACTTAAATTGAATCTATTAAATTCAACTCACTTACGAATAAGGCAAATATTAACATATACATAAATCTAAAAAAAATGAATATATTAAACTCAATTGGTTCATGTAGATTTATTCCACACATTTATGTTTGTTTAATAAACACAACATGTATTGTGTGTTTGGTAACAAGAACGTATAATTTTCATTGTGTGAAATTCATTCATAGTTAGTGTTCTTACTTAAACATTATTTTAGAAAGTTTAATTTTCGGCATCATCTTATCAATGTTAGAATGCCAGAGCAAATAATAACATCTTAATAGATGTTTAAATATTACAATGTACTTAGATTATAGTCTCATTGACCAAGAAGCTGTGTGTATTCCCATAATATAATAATAATGATGTGTGTAGAAATTTTAGTTACAGTATATGGAACATCGTGCTCATATCATTAAGTAAGGAGCATTGATGAACTTTCCTATGATGTCAGATGTGATTGTTTGATTTGATATAGAGAGTGAGTAGCACTTTATGTTCACAATCACAGCTAGTTACAATTTGCATCTCTTGCTGCACATTTAATAGGTGGGTATACTGTATATACAGATTAAGATCAACATTGAGCATGAGTTTAATTGGAGGTAAGAATTAGGTTGTTTTAAGATGGGATCACACACGATGAGATGATGATGATGATGATGAGATTAGTCCTATGAATCATCTGAGCCAGTTTGATTTTCTTGATTTTCCTTGTCATATGAAAATTTGCGCATAATTGAAAAAATCCCCAGTTCAAATTGTTGCTTGTCACACTTTTGCTTCATTTCTTGACACTGAAATGACAACTCAGTGTTGTCGCATAAAGAGAAAATGAATGGCTGTTTAACACATCGCTATTCGCTAGAGTCATTGCAGGCTCACATTGAACTCATCAGTTAGTTACAAAGTAAGTCTGGCAGCTTGGATCCCCTTAGAGGTAATAAACATGATCTATTAGCCGTCAAGAAAAACACTATATAAATAAGACTATAATCAGAATGGAGTCTATTGATACATTCTAGAGATACATCCTTGCAGATATCAACCACACTAGACATCAGCTGTACATTGCTGCCTGAATTGTCTTTATTTTATCCTCCATCAAATTGCCACACTCTATACTGTATGTGAAATCTGTGCGTGTACTGTTGTGATTTAACGACAGAAATGTTTGTATAACCCCACAATAATGTATGATAGACTTTAATATATTAGAGAAAAATATCCCTGTTTTTTGTTACCCTGTTTGTGTTTTGAAGAGTATGAACTCTCACAGGCCAGCAATGAGATTTTCCTACTGAATTCATGAATAAATTATGCTTAATTCCAGGATATCTGTCATGTTTGGGCATTAATAAAAAATTGCATTTTGATATCTACAGTACAACAAATTTTTATGCGAATCCTCAGATTTTTTTTTTAACTGCACAAAATACAGCTTAAAAAATAAATATATCAACTCGCACGCACACGCACGCACGCACGCACGCACGCACGCACGCACGCACGCACACACACACACTATATTGCCAAAGGTATTTGCTCAGAACATTAAGGGCAGTCTCACAAAGTTGGAAGAATGAAATTGTCCAAAATGTCTTGGAAAAAGTTTCTTTCACTGGAAATAAGGTGCAGAGCCTGAAAATCCTGAACAACAACCCCATAACAGTTCCAAAATGTCTGCTCACCAGCGCACAAAGCAAGGTACATAAAGACATGGATAAGCGAGTTTGGTGTGGAGAACTTGACCTGGCCTGCACAGAGTCCTGACCTCAACTCGATAGAACACCTTTGGGATGAATTAAAGTGGAGACTGCAAGCCAGACCTTCTCGTCCAACATCAGTGTCTGACCTCACAAATGCCTTTCTAGAAGCATGGTCAAAAATCCGCATAAACACACTCCTAAACCCTGTGGAAAGCATTTACAGAAGAGCTGAAGCTGTTATAGCTGCCAAAGGGGGGTGGGGGGGTCAACATCAGATTAAACCCTATGACTATGGAATATTTTGGAAATAAAATTGGTCCATTTTCCTTTACAGATCGTAATTTTGTGACTGACAGGATAGAACTACAGTCCTTTTCATGCTGTATTATCAACCATTTAAGTATATCTTTTTTTTGTCACCATAAACAAGTTTATTTCAATCGACTGAGTTTATTTTGCCCTAAAAACTTTATTGTTTTTTCCTTTTTGTAAAGAGTTTGTTGTCCTGTTGAAATCTCTGCAGCATGAAAAAGCTGAGTGAAATTTCAAGATCCTAAAACCCACAGGCACAAAAAAAAAAAAAAGTACACACTACAGTACATACCATGACGGGATAGTCTGAGAGTGTAACATGTAGCCAAAGATTGCATGTGTTTAGCATTTATGAGCAATACAAGTTATCGGATTAGCATGCAGATTATTAGCAAGTTGAATCTGTAAGTATTTATTTTATTATATTTATTTAGGAAAAAACATCAGTTTTGGTTTGTGTGACCCTCCTTTACAAAGCATGAATTATCTAAAATATTCATGATTAGATCTCTAAGAATACAAATAAATGTAGAGTCTTTCCATGTGTCATGTGAAGTTAATTTTCATAAATGTTCATCACTGTGGTCTCCTGGTATGACTTCTAATAACCTCTAATAACGACTCTAATCTGATTTTTCAGAAATAGCCAAACACTTGGCTTGTCGTGCTTAAAAAAAAGAGAATGTAATTTCCAGTTCAATCGGTAAGCATGCTGAACAGTTTCTGAGCAACTGTGAAGTAGAAGTGATGCTCTTGCACAAATTAATAAATGAATGGATGAATTAATGAATTAAAGTTAAAGACTTGTCCTTTCAAAAGCAAGAATTATTTTAATACCATGTTATTTTAATTAGTTCAAAGTTATACCAATCCAATTTAATTTACATTCATTGTCCAGTATTTTTCCCTCATCATCTACTTTGATGGTATGAAATACTTATTTCTCATTTAATTTATTCTTTTTTTTTATAGTATCTGGAATCTTTACTGGTTGTAATATTTTAACTTAAAAGTTCCCTGGGAGCTCACCGTGTACATGACCTTGTAATGAAAGAGAAGCTTCTGAGAGTCTAATGCTAATAAAATATTTATCCTTGCCTTAAAAAAAGAACTTGGCAATTTGCATGGATTGCTGTAGCTTTTAACAAAATGAGAAATGTGCATTGCCTTGAACTATGTTATGGTTGTACAGGACCTATCTTCTTTGATTGCCTTATTATAGTTACCATTATAACAGGAAACTGATTTGACAAATTTTTGAACCGGATGTTGAAGATGCGCTAACAGAAACAATTTTGAGAACAGTTAACAATTAAGGAACGGGTTTAGTCTAATAGGCCCCAATTTAAGACCCTCAGAACTATTTTTGTTTGTTGGTCTACCACGTCTGCTTCGAGAATTTGTCCAATCTAATGCACTTTGCATCACTTTGCGAAAATTTGAATAATGTATCTGTGTTAAATTGTTTTAATGAGATTTTGAATTATTTGCAACACTTAACACCTTAATTACTTATTAATTATATTGACTGTTTTATTTGCATTGTAGAGACCTATATATATATAATGTATAT
>QMIH01000741.1:142771-156335 GCA_003987875.1 Clarias batrachus
AGATAGATAGATAGATAGATAGATAGATAGATAGATAGATATGAGAAAAACTCAACAACCTCACAAATGCCTATTCGATTTATCAATTACTTGTGCAACTTTTCCAGTGCTTTGACGTCCTTGTATGCAAACAACATCTGGTCATAAAAGTAATCCTGACTGCAGTAATTAACTTCTCATTTCATTTAGATTTTGACCACTAATCACCACCCACCACCTTCTCAGAACATTTGCGCATTATGATTTGATTTGTTGAAATGCTTTGTCATTTGAGAAGTTTACCTCTCCTCACCTTTTTGGCACGAACTACGTGCCCGACGAGAAGCAATTGAACTATAATTCATTTAAAAAATGTATAAGGTCATTCCATCAAAAGTGAATGGGATGCACAGCTGTTGGATCCATCGACAGAAAGATGTGAATGGGGCATGAGAGTGTCACTCCGATTCCTTGCTCTCCTGCAACATCACTCAGTTTCTTTGCTGTCCTGATAGATTGGTGTGGCCTCTCAGCTCTCCCATCATACTCTCCTAAGAAAATTGCTCTGACACAATGTCCTGCTCCACCACCATGCCCTGCTCTACAATTAGAGGGTGAGCACTTGAAATTTTGTGAGTCACACATCCTTGATCATGGCACCTGCTTTGTGCTTGTTTTCTAATTAGAGTGTCTATTTAAGTTTTTTATTTGTCTTAGTGATCTTGGAAATTTATTAATTCAGAATTCTGTATAGTAATTAATGATTGAAGCCTGGAGTTGAGATTAACATTAGGAGGTTTGTTCAAAGCCCAACACTGGATTTTTGACCTAATCCCACAAAAAAATTCATATGGATTTTAACATGTGCTGGAAAATGTAGCAGGAATTAATTTCAAGTGTAAACACAACCCAACAGAATCACATCTTTTTTTACATGAATGGATATGAGCAAATAATAATGAGATTAATTTATTCTGACAGTCCTGGCAGTTAGCTCACTACTGTCGAGCAACAGCAATTAACTCCAAAAGTACCACTGCTCATACAGTAAGATTTTCACAATAAATACATTAATAATCTCTTTTTTTAAAATCCACTTTTCAAAACTTTAAGCACGTTCGCCTGGGAGCACCACTCATGTACAACATATGCTATAAACCACCTATAGGCTCAGTTGCTCTCTCTATCTCTCTTTTTTTTTAGAGACTTTGTCGGTAAATCACTTGCAATGCTGCTTCCTTTTTGTCCATAATTGAATCTAAAAGAAAAACCTGAACATACTGTAAGCTTAGTTAGATCATTATTTTTTAAATAATTAACTAACACATTTGTCTAAGCAGACAATCATTCACAAACCACAATGCACATTATTAGAACTTGGGTGTGAGTTATTACCACATAGCCCTGTATGATTCTGACTTCACTCTAATCGATCTCCACATGGTTGGGTCATTAAAGCATTTTCAGGGAGGCCAGCATTTCAGACATGAAGCAGGCAGTCCAATAATGTCTCTGGAGTACTGAGAAAACGTTCTACCTTGATGGTATCCAAGCTCTAGTGAAATTACAAGGGATTACATAGAGACATTAAGGGGGATTTTACTCTCATACTATAACTGTGTTCTGTTATTCTGCACAGTCAGAAGTCCCACCTTGACTTTAACTCCCCTCATACAGTACTTATGAGTGGAAAAACAAACAAACACTTATTTAGCACAGCAAATTAAAGCACATCAACCACTTCAAACATGGTACAGTGTGCCTTTGATTTTTGAACTGAAGAAGGTTTTTTTTTTTCCAAAATGCTTTCTTTACCTGGCTTATTCACTGTGATTTCCTTGTACAATAATTCTGCATTGAATCTGAGCAAACACGTAGACCTGGACAAATTGTGGGTAAATACAGTATATATTGTGGGTAATTTTCTTTAATGGTTAATCTATTGTTAGCATTAGCAAAATTGCAGCAGCAAAATCTTAATTTGCCATTAAGAAGATTATGTTGTCTATGTGGCTGGTTAGTTATCCATGTAACTGCTAACTCTTTATCAGCAAACTGTTATTGCTTTGCAGTTACACAATAGTTTCCTCACACATTTAATTCTCATTTCCCTAATTTTTGTGATTCTGTGAAGCTGCTTTATGACAATGACAATTGTTAAAAGCCCTGTACGAACAAAAAAGTATTACATTGTTTTACCACCATAACCCAATGGTGGAGGCTGGAGCTAGTAATTACTTGATGTTTCTATTGGCCAGCTAGCTAGCAAGCTAATAGAAACATCAAGTAATTACTAGCTCCAGCTAGCTAACTAGCTCCAGCTAGCTAGCTAGCTGTTTCACATTTGTTTGTAGTGTTCAAAGAATTGCAGCTGAACATTCTCATATTGTGAAATAGAAAACATTCAGTGTTAGCACCTTGTTTTGGGTAAATCAAATGTTTTATGCTAATGATGATGCTTGATCGTTTAGCAGGAGGAGTGAGGTCTAATGCTAATTTTACAATTTAAGCTTCTACTGGCTGATATCATAACCTCTGCTAAACTATTAAACAATGAAAAGTCTGAGTTTATCTCAATATTACCCACCAAGCACATGAAACAATGAGGTGTATTTATCAGAGAGAAGCATGCTAGCCGTGAGCTGATATTTTAAAAAGGAAAGTTTGCCTGTTCTCGAATCTTATTTTACAGCCACTCAGATCTCCCCAATGGAAATGACTCACCTGCATGTTGACTGCTGATGATAATGTTTATCAGACTAATATAAGATTAATTTAATGAGCTTATATAAACAGATGTGCGCCCAGAGTGACAACAAGTAGATTAAGTGTCTTATTACAAATATAGTAATATCACATGAGATCCTTAATGAATCATAGATCACAGATGCATAATTTGCAATTGTAGGCAAGCACTACGTACTTTTACTGAAGTGGAAATGTGAATGGAGGATTTCTATTTTTCCTGGAGTAATATTTTACTCAGGGTATTTTTTATTTATTTACTTTTACTCGTGTACAGGATTTGTGTACTTAGTCCACCACTGGTAAACAAACAAAACTGGAGCAGGAACACAAAAAAACAAAGAAAGAAAGAAACAAAAAATTGTATAGATTGACAAATCAACCAGGAACAAACAGCTATAAACAGTACAAATACAAACTGAAACCTTGACTTAGGACATGTCCACATTAAGAGAATTTTATATTTGCTTTTTTTCTTAATTCTGTCCATACAACCTATGTGTTAAAATATCTTTGTCAACATGAAAAAGTAAAACACCCTGTTAAGTGCTGTCAGGAGCACGCCTAATCACCAGGGGGCCAATCAAAAGCCTTTTATGAAGAAGCCGCCATATAGAGGTCTCAGACCGGGTCTCGTCCTATACCGCTGTTGCTGTGCGAGTAACTGCATGTGCATGTGCATGTGTAAGTCAAGTAAGCAACGTTAACACAGTGACTAGTTTAAACAGACAATGACATCATCGACACACAAGATGACATTACAACTAGACAAAATCTCCATTTCCCCTGTCCACACAACACCACTGAAAACGGAGTTTTGGAAAATCTTCACTTTGGAAGGAGGTTTGCCAAAAGCTTCCTTTTATACGACCAAAACTGCATTAGCATGTGGCTGAAAGGTCAAAACCACAAAGAGAAATCTTTTAAAAAATACCTGGCTCTGTGTGGACATAAAATAGATCAACTAAATGTGAAAAAACAATGTGCAGGTGAAGCCGTCATGACCACATGACTGTGGTGAAATGCATGTAAAAATACATTGTTACAGTGTTAACACAAAGCATGCAAGTGCACATGATGAATATGTAACATTTACTGTATATACTGTACACACACACACACACACACACACACACACACACACACACACACACACACACACACACACATATGTTACTTGAACTGGGAACTAAAAGAAAGAAAAAACTGAACCAAAGACCAAAGAAACCATTCATCACTACTGGAAGAATAGTGCTGAATCGTTAACTTTGTGCAAGAAATGCTGTGAGAAAAAAATTGATCATAAATAGAGATCACTTATGTGCTTAGTAAAAATGCATGGTGAAAAAATGACAAAAAAATTATGTTTAATATTGAATTTCCACATGCACAACGTAATGAAAAAAAAAAAAACATGAAAAAAACCCACTTGTTAGTAAGCCTAATCAGGTAAAAACTTAAGATTTGTTAACTTAAATTTGCTAGGGATCATAAAGATTGGACTTCGGAGCGATGCAAAAAAAGTTATGTGGTCTGATGACCCTATTCCAGAGCGATGGGCGAGAGCTTTATGCTTAGTGGCCACTGTACAAGCCTCTGGATGCAGTGTTATGATCTGGTGTTGCTTTAGTGGGTCAGGTCTAGGCTCAGCAACATTATGTGGAAATAAAATGAAATCAGGTGACAACCTGAATGTACTGAATGACCAGGCTATCACATAAATGGACCAAAATATTTCCATCTAGAACAAAGAATCTAGACATCAATTCTGACTGAGATAAAACAGAGAAAGGCTGAGCAAACAGAGCATCCTATAGGTACTGTAGTTCACGTTTATAAGTATTCCATGTGGCGTGCATGTAAGGAAGTAACAGTAATACTGAATTCTATAAAATAAATAAATATATTTACCCACAACTTGCACAGAAAAGCTGTGTTTCAAGGAGCTAAAAATATCAGGACACTTCCTCAAGCCAAACACTTACGAGGAGAGTTTTACATGCCTAAAGGGCCAGTCTGCACAAGGAGACATGTTAAAATAGATTGTTATCCTGCGGCTGGCTGACTGGCTGAGTGCTTTTTTCTTTCACACTGTGGCACACCTCTCTGGGCACTCCTGAGCATCAGAGACAGAGAAGGACAGGAAGAGAAAGAGGCAGAGAAAAGAATAGAAGCCTGGTCCAACGAGGCTATCCTATCTGTCTGTTGTCCTGAATCACAGGAGAATCTCACTGCTGAAATACAGCGGCTCCTAATGCAGGCTTTCACAATGGATAGATTTCAATGGAGATAAATGGAAAGCTCCAGAGGCTAGCTCTCCTTCTTTAGCATTGCTTCTTCTGTTATTGTTTAAAGCGAGGTGCTCTGCTAATGTTATCTAATGTGCTTTTGGTTCAATGACAATGAAAGAAGAATTTTAAAATGAATTAGATTTGGTCAGAATAAAACACTGTGACTCTGTAATGTCATCTTTTGACATCTAGACCTTTATGTCATTTGATTAATCAGTTTATTTTCACATTAGCACTGTGGCCTTGCACCTCCACGGTCGTGGGTTTGTTACTCAACTCGGTTCAGTGTGACTGGAGTTCTCTCTGTGCATGGTGGGTTTCCTCTAGGTACTCCAGTTTCCTCCCACAGCTCTAATACATGCACATGTGTTCCCTGCAATGCATTGAACATTGTCCAGGATGTTCCCTGTCTCATGCCTGAAGTCTCCTGCTGTTGGCGATAGAAAATGAATTAATAGATGAATGAAAGAATGAGTTTGTTTCGAACTATCAATATCACACATTCATGACTCAATGTGAGACTCTGCGTACTCCATTTTCACTTCTGGGTCTATAATTGTAAATTTAGTCCTCATGCATTTGAGTCACAAGGTTTCAAGGATATGAACATGAGTTCGCGCAATAGTGGAAGTTAGATCACGTGTCTGGCATACATTGTCATGAATCATTTAAACAACTCTAATGAACACTGTGCTGTAATATAAAGTGCATAGCCAATTATGTTAGTGTCCTAGTACCTAGACAATATACAGTATGTTGGACAATTTTGACTTATGAACGATCTCTCCAAATGGAACTTGTTCATATATAGAGGACTTACTGTAATGTAAAATGTTAAAGAGAACAATTTAACTGACGGTTTGTTTAGTCATTCAGGCATGTTCGACTCTTCATGACTTCATGGACCATAGCATGCCAGGCCTTCCTAGAGGCTGTTCAAGGGCTTTTCTTGGCAACTAAACTGGAGTGGTTTGCCATTTCCTTTACTATCATTCAACATCTACAGGAAATTTGGGGATGCCAATTAGCCTAATCTGTATGTGTTTGGACTGTGGGGGGAAACCCACCAAGCACAGAGAAAACATGCAAACTTCATGCACACAGAACAGACACGGGATACAAACCCAGGACCTGGCAGGGGAAAATAAACCACCGTACCACCTTAACTGACTGTACTTATCCCCAAATAGAAAGAAATTGCACAAAACATTCAGGGTTGGAAAAAGTAAGCATTGAGCTATAATGGTATTTTGGTAAAAAAAAAAAAAAATAGGGAACACTTATACAGTAGCATCCATTTTACAATCAGGTAATGTGTGTGCCTACTATAAAAACAATACATCCCTACTCTTATGAAACATACCATGGTTTAGGTAAGTTAGGATCACTACTTTATTTTAAGAATATGAATTGTCAGAATTATAGTAGAAAGAATCATTTTACTTCTTTTATCAGATTCCCAGTGAGTCAGAAATTTCTACAAGCTTCTAACAATAAGGTGCTGGAATTATTGGCCATTCCTCCTGACAGAACTGGTGTAAGTAGAGCACCTGTAGAACATGATGCTGCCACCCCCATGCTTCATGGTTGGGATGGTGTTCTTCAGCTCACCCTTTTTCTTTTAGACAATGATGGTAATTACTGTACGACCAGACAATTAAATTTTTTGTTTCGTGAAACCTGAGAACATTTCTCCAGAAAGAAAGATTTTAATTGCTTGTGCAGCTGCAAAGTGTGCTGGCTTATTATGGCAGTCTTGGATAAGTGGCTTCTTCCTTACTGAGCAGGTTTGTATTCTTACTTTGAATATAGATGCTGTTGTACCTGTTTTCTGCAGTTTCTTTACAAGGTCCTTTGCTGTTGCTCTGTGATTTATTTGTACAGAGCCAGAGTACATACCTCATTCCTGAGTGGTTTGATGGCTGTGTGGTCCCTTGGTGTTTATATTTGTGTATTATTGTTTGTACGGATGAATGTGGTACCTTCACCCATTTGGAAATTGTGCCCAAGAATGAACCACTCTTGACAGATTCTTTTGATTTTCCTTTAAAGTCCAATAAAGAGCCACTGAGTTTGATGGCAGGGCTTAAAGTACATCCACAGGTATACACCACAAATGAGGTCCGTTAGCATATCAGAAGATTTTAAAACCCTATTTACAGTCAACTGTGTGTATGTAAATGTTTGACTCATGGGAATCGTGATTATAGTGAATCTTTCCTGGCCCCGAGGCGAGTGGCAGCCCTTTAGTAGCTCTGTTTTTATGTCTTTTCTTTCTACTTTTTTTTTTTTGGTTTATATTGTTAGTTTTTTTCTCTCATTCTAGTTTTTATATTCTATCTTATGGATATGGAACCCATCTCCTTGAATTTCCTTCAGGATGAATAATGTATAGTCTGTATATATGTATGTATGTACTGTTTGTATGTTTCAGTGAAATAATCTATCCATAAACAATTGTTATTTTTGGATAAAATACTTCTGTCAAGCCTATAGTAGATGTCCTAACCAAATTGGCAAAGCTCCACACACACACACACACACACACACACACACACACACACACACACACACACACACATACACACACATACACACACACACACACACACACACACACACAGAGAGAGAGACTACAGGCAATTTGAAAACACCAATAAACCTTCTGTGCATATCTTTGGACAGTGGTAGGAAACCGGAGTATAGAGAGGAAACTGTCCACACATTCCACACACACATAGAAATGGAAGTTAACCCCAACCCCCCAGAGAGTAATGTATGGTGGTCGAGAAGTGCAAAACTAAATAACAAAACCAAAATCGAAACAACAACAAATTTAAAAAATAAAATCAAATCAAAACAAAATAACAAATCCAAAAACAATACAAAAAATCAAAAAACGCAACGACATACCAAGAAACAAAATACCCAATGAGAAAACACAACGACCATTCAGTCAAACCGGAAAAGGTAGGTATAGTATGCAAATGAAATTCTTATCGCTGATTGGAAGAGACACCTGTCACTCAAAACATACAAGAAGTACTGTCAAGAGAAGTAAAATTTATTTTTAAAGCACATTTAACACAACGTAGTTGGCCAAGGTGCTGTACAATCCTAAAATACTAAAAATAATCCTTAAAAGAAAATACATCAAAATGTCCGTGAGACTGCAGTACTTCCTGTATATTTTGAGTGACAGATGTTTCGTCCAATCAGCGGTAAAAATCAACATGCTTTTATGTTGGGCTGCGAATTAAATAATACCGCTAATCTTGAGTGGCAGATGTCTCGTCCAATAAGTGGTAAGAATGTCATTCACAAGCCACACCTACCTTTTTTTTCAGCTTTTTGATCCTTACCGCTGATTGGACGAGACATTTGTTACTCAAAATACACAGGAAGTACTGCAGCCACACGAACATTTTGATGTATTTTCATTTAAGGATTCATTTCAATATTTTAGGATTTTTCATCACTTTGGCCAACTAAGTTGTGTTCAATTTGCCGTTAAAATAAGTTTGACTTCACTTGACAGTAAAGCGTGTATGTTTTGAGTGACGAATGTCTCTTCCAATCAGCGCTAAGAATTTAATTCGAGAACTATACCTACCTTTTCCGGTTTGACTGAATCATCGTTGTGTTTTCCCATTTGGTATTTTGTTTCTGGATATGTTGTTGTGTGTTTCTCATTTTTTWWAAAAAATTTGTTATTTCGTTTTGGGTTTTGTTACTTTGTTTTCTGTTTTGTTATTTTGTTTTGCACTTCACTGCCACTGTACTGTAGTAATGTCCCAATTTGCAAACATTCATTTCAACTGGATAAAAGAGAGATGAAAAATGATAATGACAAAAGAATTGCCTTAAATCATGTTGACACCAGCACTACTTGGGATCTGACAGAACATATCAGACAATGCCCTAGTGAAAAAAATACACTTTAGTGTATTACAAATATATTCAAATATTTGATAGTACATTGCAAAAACACTAATAAAAAAAGGTTGTACAATCAGTTAATATATGAAAAGTATACTAACATCACACTTTTACCAATTTTTGAAATTAAACTTTAAACATACTTCAAAATAATTGTATTATCGTACACTTTCCAAAATATATATTATAGGAAAATATACAGTGCCCTCCATAATTATTGGCACTCCTGGTTAAAATATCTTCTTTAGCTTCTAAAACATTCAGTTTTGTTCTAAATAACATCGGACCACAATGGAAAAAAGAGGAAATTCCAACCTTTAATTCAAGTGCATTTATTCAGTGGGGAAAAAAAATCCCACATTAATAAATAATTATTTTACATCAAATCATGGGTGCCACAATTATTAGCACCCCTGATGTTTAATACTTTGTAACACCCCCTTTTGCCAACAAAGCAGCACCTAATCTTCTTCTATAATGTTTCACAAGATTAGAGAACACAGAAAGAGGGATCTTCGACCATTCCTCTTTGCACTATGTCTCTAAATCATCCTTTGACCTGACTCCTCTCCTCTGCAGTCTCCTCTTCAGTTCACTCCACAGGTTTTCAATGAGGTTGAGGTCTGGGGACTGAGATGGCCATGGGAGGAGCTTGATTCTGTGTGTGGTGAACCATTTCTGTGTAGATTTGGCCACATGTTTTGGTTCATTATCTTGCTGAAAGACCCAGAGACGACCCATTTTCAGCTTTCGGGCAGAGGCCACCAGATTTTGCTTTAAAATGTCCTGGTATTTCAAAGCATTCATGATGCCATGCACCATAACCAGGTTCCCAGGGCCTCTGGAAGAGAAACAGCCCCACADCMYCACCGATCCTYCCCCAKACYTCACASTGGRCATGAGGTGCTTTTCTGCATACTCATCTTTTGTGTTCCACTTAGAGTGTTTGATGCCAAAAAGCTCTATCTTGGTCTCTGACCAAAGAACACGGTCCCAGTTAAAGCCCCAGTACCGCTTAGCAAACTCCAAACGTTTGCGTTTATGATTGTGACTGAGAAAAGGTTTTTTCCTTGCATGCCTCCCAAAGAGCTGGTTGTCATGTAGATAGCGTCTGATGGTTGTTTTGGAGACTTTGTGACCCCAAGATGCTATCATTTGTTGCAGTTCTTTAACAGTGAGCTTTGGAGAATTTTTTATTTCTCTTACCATCCTCCTCACTGTGCGTGGAGGCAAAATAAACTTGTGTCCTTGTCCAGGCTTGTTTACTACTGTTACTACTGTTCCAGTTTTTTAAAAACTTCTTAATGATTCCTCTCACAGTAGATATGGGCAGGTGCAGACGGGTGGCTATTTTCTTGTACCCATTGCCTGACTTGTGAAGGTCGAGACATATCTGCCTTACTTGAATGGTGTGTTCCTTTGTCTTTCCCATGTTGAAGAGTAAATAAGAGAAATGTCCTCTGTGTCACATCATATTTATACCCCAGGGAAGCAGGAAGTGATAAATTACTAATTAAATGTTCCTAGATACTCTGATCAACTACTGTAGAAATGACAGAAATACTTCAATTATATTTATTTTCTAGGAATTGTTAGGGGTGCCAATAATTGTGGAACAGGYTATTTTATGAAAAATAATTATTTGTTAGTCAGGGATTTTTATTTCCCCTTAAAATTAACTTTATATTCACATTATATTTTTCTACAATTTTCAGTGTGACAATATGCTTCTGCAATAAAACATTTATTTATTTTAACACATATTAACCAGGGGTGCCAATAATTATGGAGGGCACTGTACTTTAAGAGAAAGGTTGGTGTAAATTTAAACTTTGTTTTTCATTTTATTTTTGGCATATTAAAAAAAAGATATGCTTGAAATAATCATTGTAACAATGGACAGAAAGTACACATTAGAATACACATTAATATAGTCTCAGTATATTTTCAGTTAAATTTGAATGTACTCATTCATGCTTATAGTTAGTGCACTACTCTCTGTCTTGCGCGAGCATTTTCAGACTCATTTTTGCACACTGAAACTCACTTTTGCGCATTCAAGATCAAATTTATGTGTTTGGACTCTGGCTCTTCTTACACTTGCACAAACTGCAGCAACTCTGCAATTATTCCAGCCAATCAGAGACTAGAGTAAGGGCAACACTTTCGACTGTCTGTTTCCTTATTGGTTCCCCGGTTCCCTGCTTATAGTTTGAATTCAAAACTATAGTTAAAAAAAAAAAACTATAGTTTGAGTTAGTTCATATTGTTATTATTTTATTTTAATCGGCATAAGGCAAATTTCATGGTTTTTGTTAGGTGATTTGTAATTAAGTACATAGTTTAAACTATACAGTAGAATGTATTATCTAATGTGTTATTGCTAAATCTCATGTACTGTACTTTGCTTCGAGTATAATGCTCTGTAGCTCTCTGTAGCTATAATAATTGATGCAATGAGTTTCAAAAACATGTTATAGTGTAGAAAATGCATTTAGCATGTGTAAATTATCTGAAACTTTTTAGTGTACTGGGAATAAATTTGCAATACAGTATTATAGAAAATGGTGTGTACTGTATTATATAATAAAATATATTTGTATTAACCACAAAATGTACTTTTTCAGTCTTTGTAATTGGCCAGAAGTATACTGGAACAGCATGCTACTGCTGCAATAAGAATATATTCAGAGTATATTACTCGTTTATTTGTAACACAGTAAAAAAAAACATTTAAATGCTGTAATGTACTTACTGTATAATACGTTAAATATATACTTAAATATATCATTTTATTAATTACTGTCAGGTACTGTATGTATGTTAGTACACACACAGCCTTATACTTTAAGTGTAATAAGTATACTTAATACACCTAAAATTGTGCTTTTGTACAATACTGAAAATCACAATGTAAATGCACTTAGTACAAAATTAGTTGTTTCAAAATAGCAAATTTCAAGTATGCTAGTCATTAGTCTGGAGCAAGTACACTTAAGTGTTCTTTGGCATGCTAGGATTTAATATACTTAGCATACTTTCTTTCTTTTTTTTTTTTTCCTTGGGGTTTGATGTGCCAAAACATAAAACGCACCAGAGATGGTAAAAGTTTAGACAGTGCAAAGAGATGAACATTTTGATATGAGGAATTGGATCATTAAATATTAGGGCTGCTCTAATAACTGCTGAAATAAAAAACTAACACTTAGAGGCTATGTTAATGAGAGTGATTCTTGTGTACCTTCCCACAGCACTCTACTCGATCACTCTCGCTTGCAGACACAGGTCACTTTAGACTAGTCTGTGTCTCCCTGCTACTACAACACACCTCACTCGGAATAAATGCGTGTGTCACCACTGTTTCCAAAGCTCCCTTATCTACTACTGATGAAACGATTGACTGCCACACACAAGAGATGGGTGTATCATAGGGAAGATCTGAATGGGACTGTCCCAAATGTTCGGATTTATAGCTCTTTACTCTGTCTGGCAGCCAGAGCATGGGCTTTAAATAGCTCCAGTGTCACTCTTAAAATCTAGACACGTGCTGTCTGGCTCCAGAATTAACCGACCGGCTCATTTCTTAATCCTGTTCTTCATCAATAAAATTTTAATCTTAAATGCAGATGCTGTGAATAAATTAGGAAGCATATTTATTACAGCAAGTGACAGCATTTTCACTGGTTGAATGTGAAATAAACAGGGCTTGATTAAAACTTTAGAACAAAAAAGAAAAAGTCATGAATCAAAGCTTTAATCAAACATCATTCTGTGCTGCATGCTGATCTCACACATTTTAAAAGTGGCACACCCGTGAAGACTTGAATCTTCGGCAGATGTAATCTAGTACATAAATGATACTCTGTGATTTGTCAGTCAAGCTGAGCTTCGAGACATGACAATGACATGAAATAGAATAACAGAACTATTTGCTGAAGACATTTTATTGTCATATAACGTTGCAGAGCGTAATCCTGACCAACTAAAGCAAGGCTCCTGACTAGGGGTGTCAAACTCGATCAAAAAAAAGGCAGGAGTGGGTGCAGGCTTTCATTCCAACCATGCAGAAGCCGCACCTGATTCCACCTGTCATAATTTGTGTTCTTGGCTTTCAATAGACCATCAGGTGTGGCTTCTGCTTTGTTGCCTGCCCTTTTTGGAACAAATTTGTCACCTCTGTTCCAGAGGCTTGTACAGTGGGCCCTATGCATGAGTCAGTCTGGACTCATCAGACCACATGATCTTTGTTCATTGCTCCAAAGTCCAATTTTTATGCTCCTTAGCAAATTAAAGCTTTTTTTCTGATCAGCTCACTAAAAAGTGGTTTTCTTATGGACACACAACTGTTTAGTCCTAATCTTGTGAGTTCTCTTTACATGGTGCATGAGGAAATGCCCTTACTTTTATGATTGACCATAGCTGTGATTTCAGAAGGCATATTTATATAATGCACCTTCACCAAGCGTCTAAGTGAACTTTGATCGTGGTCTTTCATGATTTTTTTTTTTTGAAAACCACATTTCGTTTAAAAATGTGACAGTTCAGCACTATTCTTCCAGGTTTTGATAATAATCCTAAACCAATTTCAGTAAATATATATAATATAATCA
>QMIH01000741.1:156411-223869 GCA_003987875.1 Clarias batrachus
TATATAATGTTTGATGATGTTTGATGATGAAGCCTTGATTCATGACTTAATTTTTTGTTTTGAAGTTTTAGTCAAGTCTGGTTATTTCACATTCACCCAGTGAAAATGCAGTCACTTGCTCTAATAAATATGCTTCTTAATTTATTTTACCGTATAACACCACATAATATAATAACATAACTGATAAATTATTCAGTTAAATTAATCTAGATTTCAAACAAAGTATTACTGTAAATACTCGATATAAAGGAAGCAATTGGAGAATCAAAGATTTCCATTAACTGCAACATCTGCATTTCCTTAACTATAAACAAGTCAAAAAAATCAGTAATGCTTTCGTTAGGTTTTAATGCTTTTTTTCTGCATGCTATACACATTATCCTGTGTGAAACTGTATGAAATGATATCTAATGATATAGAAGCTAGAAACATACTGTAGCAACATAAGTTAACAAACACATTTTATACTAGCCTATTTTATTACATGCATAATATTATACTTAAAGCAATAAAATAGAGGCATAACTTTATCTTTTGCCTATTTCCCCTCTATTTCTTTTGACCTTTTTTCTAAAGTGGCACCTGATATCTTTGAACTTTTTTTTTCATAAACCACCACTTCAGTTCAGTGTTTACAACATCAAATCACATATACTGTAGTATCAATGGTATTTAAGTTGCACAACAACTTTTGTGTACAAATAATAATTGATCAAAATAACAAGCTTAATTAATGAGCAATATAACAAGCAAGCAATCAGCAAAACAAGCTGGTTGCAACAGCAAGACAAGCTTTACCACTAATGTTATACTAATTAAAAACAATCATCTTTTCTTGTTTGTTTGGAAAGCTCATTATTTTTTTTTTCTGAAGTGATGGAAGACAAATAGATTTTCAGTGAAATAATCCTCATAAAAAAATAAAAAAAAACTAAACAAAACAAAACAACGGCGATGAAATGTTTGCATTATAAATATTCACACAAAACACAAAAGTGTTCGCTTTAAAAAAATATATTCAATAGTTTGAACATAGAATTGTATTACATACAGTATGATTATTTTACATGTGTGCAATAGTGCGGCTTTTACTGCCTCACAGCTCTAGTTTGATCCTGAGCTGAGGTCAGTGTGGTTTGTCTGTAGGTGTCCGTTGATCCTTTGGCTTCCTCTGACCATGATCCTCACAAAGACAAAGCAGTTATTGAAAGTAGKTGAGTGAATTTTTGCCCATACTCTTGACCAATGCAAATCAAATCATTGTTGATTGTTATTTGGGTCTGTTTGTTGCCTACTTGCCAAATTCTTTTCTTTCAGCTCTCAGTAAGACACATCCATCCATAATCAGAAATATGCCAGCGATCTGTCGTGCAGGGGGCATGTTTCATTCAGCCACATACGCGTAGCTCTGCTTGGGCTCGGAGAGCAGAGGAACAGCTGATGGCTCCATCAGGGGGGCAAAATCCAGATGGCAGATAAGAATATAGATCTCTTCTCTCCCAGATTTTAATAATCTGCCAATCACTTCATATCACAGTGAAAAATATTTCAAAGATTTTAACATCCATATCTGCGTGAAAAGCTTCTGATGTGGCAAGAATTCATTGACAGTATTTATGAGAAGAAAAGAGCAAACTGCTCAGCAATCCAAAAGCACGCTAATTAGGTGAAAATTTTAAGAATTTTTTGCCACTTAAACACAAAAATTTTAATTTGCGCAGCTTCATAAATAGCAAAAAAAAAAGTTATATGGACGGTTAATCAAACAGAAAATGAACACTAATTTTCATTTCTAATGCACATTCTGCTGTAAACGATGCATAAAATGTTGCATGAAGTGCATATTTAAACTTTTACACTGGATTTTATACATAGTGTGCATTTTCTTTTTATGCACAAAATACAGCCTAATTGCCCCAACAATATCTAATTATTAACATTTCAGGGTATTCCATTTAGGAGAAACCTTAATATATAAATACATTTTGCTTTAATTTCGGCTTTTATTGTCATTTCAACCATACACAGTTCAGTTCACACACCCTAAAAATGCTGGGTTAAAAACAACCAAAACTAGGTAGACGGAAATCGAGCCTGGCCGGGGATCAAACCCGGACCCTGGCGGTGCAAGGCAACCACTACACTACCGTGCCGCCTAGTAATTTACCTAAAATTACATTGAATATTACATTTAGTAAATTTAGTTTTTTTTTGTGTGCTACCCCTGGCTGCTCTAACATGACGCCCCCATCTCCTGGACACAAAACCGGATCCTGCAGTGGGGGCCGACCTGCATCAAACTCTGCCTACGGGCTCCAGCTGGGACGTGTTCTAGGGAGTCCGAGGCACCCGATGTCAACACCAACGCCAACTCCGTCACCTACCGAGACCTGGCTGAAGTGTTCTGCAAAAGACGAGCCACACATCTTCCTCCTCATCGCCACTATGATCTGTCGATCGAACTTCAGCCGGTCTCAGTCCCTCCCTCCCCCCCATCCCCCCTCCTTCAGCCAGTCTCGGTCCCCCCCTCTCCGCGGCCATCTTTACTCCCTCTCTGCTGCCGAGAAGCAGGCAATGGAGAGATATGTTTCGGACGCCCTTTGTCACGGCACCGTCCGGCCCTCCTCCTCGCCATGGACCCACAGAAACTGGAAGTTGGGCGTAATTGGCCCCTACCCAAGACCCTCAAGCAACTTCAACGGTTTCTCGGGTTTGCGAACTTCTATCATTGCTTCGGTTGCCGCCCCTTTAACCGCTCTGACTCGACCCTCTTCTCATCACTTCAGACTCAATCCCCCCGTCGTCACCGCTTTTCATGACCTATGCCATCGATTCACCAACACCCCAATTCTACTGCCCCCCGATGCAAGTAAACCATTCGTTGTGGAGGTGGACGCTTTGGATGTTGGCGCCGGGGCGGTCCTCTCCCAACGAGGTCCAGACCAGAAGCTACATCCCTGTAGTTTCTTTTCCAAAAAATTTGACCCCACTCAGCAGCGATACGGGGTAGGGGACCGAGAGCTGCTGGCCATAAAGTGGGCTTTGGAAGAATGGCGACACTGGCTCCAGGGCGCCAGGGAGCCATTCATCGTCTGGACAAACCATCAGAACCTGATCACCACTTAAAACAACTTAAAACTTAAAACAACTCAATCCAAGACAAGCGCGGTGGGCACTGTTCTTTGAACATCACAACTTCCATCTATCCTACCCGGACGAACCCTGCGCCTGTCATCACACCCACCAAGATCATTGCACTACTTCACAGGGACCCGGAGACGAGGGTTTGTGACGTCAGGTGTGCCGCCTGGTTCATCGGCCCATCCGCATCACCCTCCGTATCAATCCTGTCACCTACCAGCTCCAGCTGCCTGCAGCACTCCGAATCCATCCGGTATTCCACATCTCCCAGCTCAAACCCTTCATCACTTTACCAACGGTTACACCCACCCACCCTACTCCCCCTTCCCGAATCATCGAGTGTAGTCCCACTTACACTGTACGCTGGATCCTCGACTCACGTCCTCGGGGCAGAGGTATGCAGTACCTGGTTGACTGGGAGGGCTATGGATTCCGGCCCGGTTCATCCTTGACCCCGAGCTCATACGGAACTACCGTCGTCGGGTATCCTCCACCCCAGGACCGTCGAGAGTCAGTCCTGGACAGGGGGGTACTGTCATGCACACTCGCACCGCGACCAGCACGAGGACCTGGAAGTAAGACGGTCGCGCTTTCAGGAAGCATAAAAGGAAACAAGATGGCGCTTCACATCGCTCAGTCATTGAGTTCGCCCATGCCTTCGCTAACGCTTCGCCGACTATTTCGTGAGTACTCACCAATTCAGTTTGTTTCCTTGATTGAGTATGTGTTGCTGGAACACGGGTTTATTTGTGTAGATCCTTGCTCTTTGTGTAAGAGAGATCTGAGACTAAACGCGAGGTTATCCTGCCTACTCGCACTACTTCTGCGTTTGGTTTTACCGTCCACGCAACACAGGCTAACTGCTAAGGTTGTTGCCTTCTTCTCTCGGTTGCTCGTAACAAATATAAACGACAAATTAACAATGCTTACACTAACCATAGTAACTATAGTAACCATAACAACTGTGGTATTTTTTGTAAAACTGCGGTTTTATTCACCACAAAATGTGGTTATCTAAAGGGATTATTTTGCTGGTGTTGAAAAATGGTAACACTTTACAAATAAAGTGTCATTTGTTAACAATATATTAATGAACAACTAAAAGTCAATAATACATTTGTTACAATATTTAAGAATCATTAATAATGTTATTTAATGAAAACTAAGATTAACAAAAACTGCACTGCCCTGGGTGTTCACGGTGTGTGTGTGTGTGTGTGTGTGTGTGTGTGTGTTTAATTTAACCATGAAAGGGACACTATAGGATTGCTTTTTTAAGCTACAAGTGGATAATACTATAGACTAAAATTAAAAATTTTAGTTAGTCACACATGAATAATTACAGGCACACTAAGAGCAAATCACATCAAAATTCACAGATGTATTCAGATTTAGCAAAATCATAGCACTTCATAAATTGTGATACAGTGATATCCCCTATGCAAGAAAGTAAATGTAATTTATTTATCGGTATCAGTATTTACTTGGTATCGGATCGATACAAAATTTTGCAGTATCGCCCACCTCTACTCTGAATGCACCGGTGAACTTTGGGGGAGGGGCGGTCTTGTGATGTTAGCTGTTACTAGCTAACCCAACTCCAACCCAGCAAGCTGCTTTAAACAAAAAGTACAGAACTGCCTGTAAATAACCCAGAAAAATTACCCAACAGAGGCAACCTAGCATTTGGATAGTAAAAATAACCCAGCATTTTTTAGTGTGCAGTGAAACAAAACAATGCAGTGTGATTTCGTGTTTTGCAATGTGTTTTAATCTTGAAGATATTTCTTTGATGATCCAAGCACTTTGTTGAATTTAAACAGCAAAACAAAGACCTCAATACTGTATAGTATGTAGTACTGGTGTGTGCTTAGTACAGTATGTGTTACCAAGCACACACCATGCAGGTAATGCTAGCTATGTGAAATGGTCTAGCATGTCACAAGATTCAAAATAACCCCGTATACATCAATACAGTATGTTCTCCTGCTTCCATTTCTAACTGGACCTAGAACATTTATCATGATAGCAGCTGAGATGACATCTTCCTGGTCTGGACTTCATCGAGCTGGGAGCGTGACAGAGGAAAGATCATGGCGCATTTAACACCTGCAGTTAGACCACTCAGGATAATGGACTGACCCATGATGAAGTCCCTTTATCTCTCTCTCTTTTTCTCTTTTTTACACACACACATACACACTGCTGTGTGCAGGACCCTGGAATCAGTGCTAATCACCACACATTAGCAGGACTTCACACAGCTGTTAGTAAGGCTGCTGCTAGAACACACACACACACACACACGCGCACACACACACACAAATACACATTGCACAGCGGTAATGAAATACATTGTCTGTATTCCTAAAATGCTACATCACTATCAGTTATGCCCCAGCTGTCTGGTCAGTGCTGAGCAGAATTTTAAAGCAGTACAAAAAATAAATTTGACGTCATACAGTGTAATGCTGTAGTCACAAATGGTTAAAAAAAAGCTGTACATGGTACATGGCTAACAGTTTGGGGTTTAACTCAAAATATTGTTCAGTATGTGAAAATGCATTGTGAACAGATACAAATACAAATAAAAATAGAATATTTTCAGTGTTTTGCAGCATTAAATCGGTCTAAACAAAATAAGATTTAAAATAAAATCTTAATTCTACAATGTTTTTTTTTTTTTTTTACATTTTTTTCAAAGTTTGGTAATGTGGTTTTAACGTCCCTGTTTTGTAAATATTAATTACTTAGACAATTGCTACAGTTGGTACAATGATTAAAAAGGGTGTTCAAGTCAAACTGGGACTTTAAGTCAAAATCTCTGGTAAATGAAGGTTTAAAACTGATAGATACAGTATTTACAGGACACATCAGGCACAGCACGGTGAGACTCTTAGCTGCTATAAAATACTTGAATGGTGCAAAATTTTTAAATAAAGTCATACCTCCATGAATTACGATACCAGCCGCGGCGACTCAGAGCACATTCCCCAGTACGGTCCTGACCTCATTCCAAGCTTTCCACATGTTTGTACCATTAAAGGAGTTTCATAATTTTAGACATGAAGCAGACAGCGATCATGGATTCGGTGTACTGAGAAAATGTCAACATCCCATGTACATCAGTAATATGAGTTAGTTTGCCTGGTATTTTGTTTACAAAAAATGAGGCATCCAGTTTCCCACTTGGTCTGTCAAACCTGCTTAGGTTGGAAATGATGTCATTTTGATTGGGAAATCACTTAAAACATAAAACATAAAAGTGTTTAAACATATAAAAATGTCAAACTTTTTCAAACCTGTACAAATTCCATATATCTGAAGTTATAATAAATATTTAAACACGGGACATATTTATCTTGGCATGTTTTTTTTTATTTTTTACATCTACAGTAAATGTGCAGTGTGGGAAAGCAGGTGGGGTTTATCAAGTTAAGAAGGCAACATACAGAATTATTTTAATGATATGAATATATTTGAACATATACATTCATGAATACACATTTTGCTTCAACCTACATTTTGAGTCAACCTACTTTGAAACAACTTTCTTTCAATCAAGGTGAAAATCATGTGACCCAGTCACCCCAGTTAAAGCTAGACTGTATTTATTTAAAATCACAATGCACATCATTGCACAATAACTGAATGTGCTGTTTTTTTAATGCTACATATTGTTACACAACTGTTGTTTATTGTTATTAAATCAAAATCTATCTGAAAATTCCTTCAGGCGTTATAATGAAACGCTGCCATTTGGCCTTGCAGCAGCAGAAAGTGTGTCTTTGGAATGTAACACTTTTCTGATGTCTTTGGAATGTATAGTAACAACTCCCTAACAAACAATGAAACAACAAAAACCAAGAAGACAATGTGATAAATCTTCTTAGGTGGACACGATTGTACTGTAAGAGGAAGCAGCACTTTCTTGACAAAATACTCTATACTCTGTACTGTACTCTATACGTCTATACTGTAAGCACTGTTCCTTTTCTTGCTCATTCTAATACTGAGTCTTTTAGTTCTACATCATGTCTTTTAGTTAACTTACTAAAAGTAGTCAGGTACCTTCACGCTGCTACTGGCTCTAGTAAAATAAAATAAAAAATTAAAATGTTAAATGCCAATGTAAAAAGCTAGATTTGAGTTTTTGATGAAATGAAAATTAATCCTTAAAGTCAGGTTTTGTCCTGGCTGTGAGTGTAGATTTTTTTTTATTTTTATATGCATCTACTTAGAATGCAGTTTGCTCACCAAAAGAGCTAATTATGCTGTCTAGTCTTTCCTGATGCCACCCACGCTGTGTATTTATTCTATTGTGCTACACTCGATCGTGCACTTTCATCCTTAGTTGTGTACACAGAAGCCCTGCATTGTCTGGTATCTTGCAGTGTGATCACGGAAAAGCAACGTTTCTCAAACATCTGTATAAGTGGAATAGCAATCAAATGAATTTGCCAATATTTATACCCCTATTAGTTTTCAAGAGCTCTAAGACATATATCGCATAACATTGTAATGGTTATAAATGCACGCTTATTTATAACAAAATGTGTGGAAGAAATGTGACATTGCCTGCAGAGATAATGTGATCTGTATCGATCTTCACACTGGACCGCTACTTTCTTTTAGGTCCATTGATTGCACAACATTTCTTAAAGCTTGCTTTGAACATACCGTATAGAGCAGCGACAGTTTCACTTTGTTTCACTTTTCAGGCAGCTCAGACACTCCTGATTCATTTAGTACAGGACTACAGGGAAAATGGATGAGGTCTGGAGAAATGTGAAATTAGGTTTAGAGTTAAGACAGACTTGGACAATTTGTCAGAAAGAAACGCTGAACTAAAACAAGTGCACAAGAACCGATGTGGACATGAAATCGAACAAGCTCACAAACAGGCAGTTTTGATGGTAGCTAGCTACAAGCTACAAGCTGTGCATGTCTCGAAACACAAATTAACTAATGTGTGAATTTGAGTCATTTTAAATGATTTAATAATACTTTTAGCTGGACATGTAGTAACATACAGGATGTACAGTACTCAAACACTGTAAAAAGATAAACTACACAATGTCATTGTTTGTCTTGTCTCGCTGCCATTCTGCCATTTTGTCTTTCTGCCTGTCTTCGTGCTGAGTGGCTCCATGTGAATTTGAAGTAGAGCAACTAATTTTTTGGTGACTTTCTTTTTCTCTTTTCTCAAGTGTTAGCTCATGATGAAGTACATCCTGTTTGCTGGAAAGGGATGGAGGATCCTCAAAAGTTGTATCCTCCAAACCTCATGTAATGAAGTGATTCTCCGAGCAGTTCCACTTATGCATCATGGTTTGGGGACTGAGTAATAATGTAGCCTCTTCTAAAACTGCACTTTAAACAAGAGAACATGGCCTGAACAGAGCTCTTGTTAAGGAATGAGGCATATGGTTTATGGCAGACTTGCCGTCTATGTGTGCAGATAAGAGATGGAGATTTTGAATTTGGTTGTGGTTGAGTATATATCTATATATACAGTACAGTACAGACCAAAAGTTTGGACACACCTTCTCATTCAAAGAGGTTGAATTTGTATTATGGCAAGAAAAAAAGAGTTAAGTAAAGAAAAACGAGCGGCCGTCATTACTTTAAGAAATGAAGATCAGTCAGTCCAAAAAAATGGGAAAACTTTGAAAGTGTCCCCAAGTGCAGTCACAAAAACCATCGAGCGCTACAAAGAAACTGGCTCACATGCGGACCGCCCCAGGAAAGGAAGACCAAGAGTCATTTCTGCTGCGGAGGAGAAGTTCATCCGAGTCACCAGCCTCAGAAATCGCAGGTTAACAGCAGCTCAGATCAGAGAACAGGTCAATGCCATACAGAGTTCTAGCAGCAGACACATCTCTAGAACAACTGTTAAGAGGAGACTGTGTGAATCAGRCCTTCATGCTAGAATATCTGCTAGGAAACCACTGCTAAGGACAGGCAACAAGCAGAAGAGACGCGTTTGGGCTAAAGAACACAATAAAGAACACAATAAAGAAAACTCTTTGAGTTTTCAATGAGAAGGTGTGTCCAAACGTTTGGTCTGTACTGTATATCACATATATACAGTATGCTTTGATGTTCACAAACAGATTTTGTGATTTTACACAGTATGACATGAATAACAGAAATAACTGAATAAGCAGCAGTTCTGTAGGTGGAAATGCTTTGAGGCTAAGATAGGTTAGTGAAGCATGGAGTCTAAGTAACTTGTTCAATCAGTGTCTGATTTGATTGGCATTAATCATCCTGGATAAGGGCTTCTGTCCTGGTTTGAGCTGGCAGAAAGTTAAATGCCCACTCTTTGTAACCGGTGTGAGCTGAAAAGCTTTTCTGAATGCACAACGCAGCAAACCTTGAGGTAGATGGGATACAACACAAGTAGAAGATCAAATCAGGTTCTACCCCTGAGTATCTGAGGCCATAGACCCACTGAAACTTGACAGCTGAAGAATAGAAAAGGAGAATAATTTTACTGGTCTGTTGTAACTATAGGTCAATATTACTATATTCCACATCAATGGAAACGATGGAACTATTCCACCATTGAGCTAGTGGGATTTTGCTCCTTGAGTGAGCACAACTGAGGCGTCAGTGCTAATTGGTCTCCTTTCTAATTTCATGTGCCTTTTCATGCTATACTTTTTTGTGATTTCACAGAGTGAGACAGAATTACGATGCTTTACCACAATGTTTAACTTTCAAAGCAATAATTAAAAGGCATAACATAAAACGTTTTACCATTTTCTTTAGACCTGCACTACAACGCTATACAACGCTCTACTTCTTACAGTACTTACAGTAAAAAAAAGATACCGCATGACATAATGAAATCTGAACACACCAACACCACATTGTGCCATTAGATGTCATTTCAACTCATAAATCACAAGCTGAGAGCTATAACATACAGTAAATATTATATGTCTACACTGCATGTATACATTCATTCATTCATCTTCAGTCAGTGCTTTATTCTTGTCAAGGTTGTGGTCAGTCTGCACTGGCTGCATGGAGTGAACGTCTGTCTGTAGTAATTAAAAGAGACTTAAACCAGAAACCTGGTTCTATTCAGCATCAACAATGCTTGCTATTACAGTATATACAATAACGCTGCTGTACTGCACATACACTGGAGAACATTAGCTCAGATATGCAATACTTACTGCAGTGTTACACATAACATAAAGCATACTGTATATAGTATAGGAGAATTATAATTAGAGTGTGAAAGAAGGGCCAGCTCAACTGTTCACTTCTCCACAATGTTTTCTGCTTTTAGCTTTATAGTCCTGTATAATAAAGAAACCTGAGGAATGCCCTCTATTTCGCACCTTTGCCTCCATCTGTTGGATATAATATGTATAACAGGCTGATGTTTTCTCTCAAAATAGAGAATCCTGTGAAAATATGAAATTATGAAAATAAAATCGTCTCCTTGGATGAATATTTAACTGCAATAATGCCTATTTATTATAAATTAACAGAAGATTTTTAAAGAATTTTAAACAAAGAAAGTAGTTGTTCAATATCTTGAATATTTAATATTTAAAATCCAACACTGGATCTCTACATACAGTATGTATAAGAAAATGTGTGACCTTGAAACTGTTAATGGGGCAGTGGCACTACGTACGTACTGATCAAATGTTGGTGGTTCAATCCCCAGCTACACCAGACTGTCACATTATTATTATTTTTATTTATTTATTTATTTATTTATTTATTTATTTATTTTTCATCATCATCATCATTATTATTGTAAGCCTTAGGCTACAGCGCCAGTATGTAAAAAAATTAACTGTTTGAAACAAAGCAATCTGACACTTCACATGGTACAATACGCTGGTGTTTTGCTTGTCAGTTCACACTCCGTCCCACTGTTGCATGAAGCCCAAAATAAACTGGCATAAATAAAGATGTAAAAACAAAAAATCTGTTCCCCGTTCCACACCAAACACAACTGGTAACACATTTAAGGCTGGTGATTACTGGATACACAATGCCTAAATAAACTGTTAATGACAACTGATATACAGTACAGTATGTATAACTATAGTAACAACTAAAATGCTGCAGTAGGCATAAAGTCCCCCCCCCCAAATAAACAAACAAATAAATAAATAAATAAATAAATCCAGGTATAACCATAGATACAATCAGCCAGATACAATCAGATACAATTACTGTTTCTGCAATTCCTGGTCTTGTAAATAAAAAGAAGACAAGCTGGCCTATGAAATTAAGTGAAGCATCAGTCAGAATATTAAGGCAGTGTAAAGGTTACAAAATACTACTACTACTACTACTACTACTACTACTACTAATAATAATAATGAACTGCTGAAATGTGTCTGTGTCATAATAGGTCATGGTTATCTTCGTATCTTCATCATCTTTGTAGTCTGATGTCTCCCTTGTGGCAAACAAGAGAATTATAAAATGACTAAACACTTTCTAAACATGGGTAGTAATGTTTAAGATTAGAAATAAGCATGACACTTATAACAGCATATGTCTTTGTGTGACTGTTAATAAATAAACACCACTTCTCCTCACAGAACATCTATTAAATAAAATGCACAAGTAGGGCATATGCACGCCCTAAAAGGCCAATGCATACAATTTAAGACAAAAGGCACTTCCTGACATTTTGACCAAAACTTCCAACTGTCATAAATTGATCATAAATGCACCTGACATATTTAGGGCAGAGGGAAACTCAGTGGTGTTGGAGTGCTGATTAGAAGGCCCCATGTTTAAACCTCAGCACCACCATTCTTAACCCTGTGATGTGTACAGTAAGGGGATAAATGTAAATTGCTTTGGATAAGGGTTTTCCAAATGGTACAAATGTGCAAATGCTTTTTATTACTTTTTTAATTTTTATTTTTAGGGAATACCATGTCATCTCACTGACTAATATAAATCATTTAATATTAAATGCCACAAAGTGTCTCTTGTCTTAAATTTTAGGTATTGGCATTTAACAAATGTCATATACAGTACGTGCATTTAGACCATGCATTTATAACAATGGACAATTTTGTATAGAAAGGTATAACTTAAATTATATTATTGTCAACATTGTGCTTCCATGTGAGGAGAGTGTGTTTACTCAAACATAATAGTTTGTTTCTTCTCAAGGCAAGAAAGTGCAAGAAAGTTTGCTATTTTCAAATCTATGATTGTCTTTTGAAAAACAAACAACCAACTAAACAAACAAACAAACAAACAAACAAACAACCAACCAACCAACCAACCAACCAACCAACCAACCAACCAACCAACCAAACAAACAAACAAACAAACAAAAACCAATCTGAGCTGTGGATCTCTATAGCTCCTCCTATTGGCTGCCTGGAGGCTCTAATGGTGATCCTATGGTGGTCAAAGTTGGGCTTTTTTTAAATGTCCAAACCCTGATGGATATTCTCCCTGAGAACTCACTGGTCATTATGATGCTGTTTTTTTTTTGGTATTCTCATTAGCAAACTTTAGACATTCCATAAACATGTGTATTCATGATAAGATCATTTGGCACTTTCATTGAACAGAGTGACTTCTGATAGTAACTAATTTTACCTACTGTAACTTAACGTATGGGCTTTACAGCAACGCTGCTGACTACTGCTGAATGTAGACTTGCCAGCTGTTTAAACTCAAATGTAATGCCAGGACAAGGAGTTAACTGTGGCATTCAGATTATTCACCTCACTCTCATGCTTTTTTCATTTTCCCATTGAGTTGTTACTTTGGTTGAAACATATTTTGCATTTTTAAAGTCACAAAGTTTAATCAGAAGTCGACAGGACAATAATAAGACAATATACCAAAAAACTTTTTTTTTAGCAAGAAAAAGAAGGATAATATTTTTTCCCTTTGACAAAGTGTGAACCCATTAAGCCAATAAGTGCCTGTAATAAGCCTGAAATTGCTCAGGCTTTTTTCAAATGGATAGACGTGTTTTAAACTTCTAACTATCATTTAGTCGCCTGTAACCAGCATTTTAAAAAATGGAGACACAAAAGTGTTCCACTTAAACACCCTCATTTTTTATCTTATATATGTGGAACAAAATGATTTCCACATACTGTAGAAAACCCTAAAAATATGATTATAACTGGCCTGAGTGAAGCCATTACCGGAGCGTTAAATATACTGTACAAATGGCAGAAAGAAAGTTAGTTTTCTGAGAGACCTATTTTATTTTCTCATTCTCTATACTGCATATATTGCACAGGGACACAGGAGTCCTGGAGTCTATCCCCGGGGGCCCTGGGCCCCTAGATGCATATACTGTGCCAAACAGCTACGGGGCACAAACATGCACGCACACACTCAATCACACATTACAGGCAATTTGGAAATGCCAAATGGTCTACTCTGCATGTCTTTAAAACTTATCTTTTTATCAGAGCTTTCTGGTCAAATTAATTTGTAGCACTTTGAGATTTGCTTCAAATATAAAGTGCATTATAAATAAAATGTATTATTATTATTATTATTATTATTATTATTATTATTTGGGTTGTGGGAGGAATTTAAGTTGCATGTTGTTTTGCATGCAAACTTCATACACACATACCTGAAGGCAGGAGTCAAACCCTTGACCCTGGAGGTGCGAGGTCACAGTACGACATCTTCTATGCCGTTGTGCAACCTCTTTTCCTCTATTCTATTCTATTCTATTCTATTCTATTCTATTCTATTCTATTCTATTCTATTCTAGTCTAGTCTAGTCTAGTCTAGTCTAGTCTAGTCTAGTCTGACTTCATGATAGGGAACTAATTTTATCCCATCAGTTAAAAACGCTTGATCTTTTCATTTAAAACCACCTTGTATCACACTTTCCTAACAGACCTTTAAGACAGTCTGTTTATATTATGCAATAATTCGGGATTAAAAGGCGCAATGCAATAAAGATTAACCAGAAGATGTTACCTTTACACAGCATTCAGATGATTTATGTTTATTAATGTATTTATGCCATGTTATAGTTTAGAGATCTATTTCATACAGTTGCAATTATTGGTATCTATACTACTTTGGAAAACTGATGGATCTTTTTTTTTTTTTTTTGTATCCTAGTTTGTCTTTTCTCCAGGAGATGTCAGTGTTGTCTACCATAAAATGCTCACACATGTCATCGGCCAGCCTCAACAATGCTTCAAACTGTGGAACATGCACTTCAATTCAGTTAAAATAATAATAATAATAATAATAATAATAATAATAATAATAATAATAATAACATAAAACACATGGCATGAAAAGGAAATTTAAAAGTATTGCCAATGCTGGGAGCACAAACTGCATCACCTGAATTCAATCAATCAATCAATCAATCAATCAATCAATCAATCAATCAATCAATCAATCAATCAGTCATCATCATCATCATCATCATCATCATCATCATCATCATCATCATCATCGTTTTTGGCCATAAACACAAATAACATATTTGGTTAAAAATTTGAAATGAATTATAAAAAATATAAATGCATAGCAAATGTACTGATCCTTTGAGATGTTTGGCAGCTCATGCTGAAGGGTATTTTGTATGGATTGATTATATTAGCATTATAAATTCTGGAAATACATAAAGATATTTAGATACTAGTTGCCTTGGCAAGGAGGATTAGACACGGCATCATCCTAATGAACACGAAAAAAGATTTTTAGTTTTGCTCTCACAAGTGAATTCTGTTACCCTGTGCAATCAAAGGTCCTGTTTTGACTTGAACGCCCCTCATAAACTTAACTCTAAAGTATATGTAGTTGGAATAAAAAGAGCATTCCCTATATGATCATCTACAAGCCTTTTCAACATTATTAAACGATAAAGAAAGAGCCTCTGTGCTGTTATTCTCCCCAGTAGATTCTGTCGCCAAATAATAATCGCGGGGGTGCTGATAGTTTTGAAAGCAGCTTTGTGTGGAAAACAATTGCACTGCTTCTGGTACTGTATAATGGTTGAACAAACATTTGTATTAAAAACGAACATGCACAGCGACTGTCCTGTTTTCAAGCTCGAAATATCAACCACTGCATGTGTGTTTCTTTTTCCGAACTGATTTGCGCTCATTTCCACGAAGGGTGCCAATAATTTTGGAGCTGAGAGATAGAGTATAGGCGGCGGAAGTAATAGTATCAGTAAGTGTGTGATGAGCGAATGCATAACGAGTGAGTGGTTGAATATATAACAAACCGGAAGAGTGTATAGTTTAATGATCAGTATGTACTGTACTGTATGTGAGTGGGTGCGAGAAATTTAACAGCTCTGACATAAAAACATTATCTATATTCTGTGCCAAATTCTCAGCTCTTCCCACAAACACATCGACTTTGTGCCCACTGCTTTGTATTACAGACAAGGCCGGTTTAATAATGTGTCTGGTTTCCTTTGATATATGTCTTATTAAATGAATAAATGTTCACCACATCTTGTTTGCTTCAGAATAAATTATTTTATTTATTTAAATGTTGACTCTTCTCCAACCTACTGTAGTTTACAAGACAAATAGCCTTAATTTCATTTTTTCCTTTTAAACAAATAAATGCACATGCAAATTGGAGGCCAGTGACATCTTCATCTGGATGCATTCATCGATTGACTGATACTGAAAGAGATTATAGCAAATCTGTTTGAGAGTTCAGAGTTTTTTTTTTTTGTTTTGTTTGTTTTTGTTTTTGTAACAAAAGAGGAGGAGGAGGAATAAGTGTGGGAACAGATTGAGAGACAGAGATGTATTGCACAGTTCACTTGCTTTCACTTGCAGCCTAATGCAACTTTCTCTTGAAAGCAAATGCATCATCGTTTAGAATCTTCCAATTGTATTCCAATTTATTGTTTGAATTTCTCAATAATATTGCAACAGAATGAAGGCTGAAGCGTTATTTGATCAGTGCACAATAAAACCCTCCGAACACCCTCGAAACTGGGTTCCTCACAAACTCACCGCTGCATGACTTCCGTCTCACAACAATAGAACAATAAAACAGATCACCTATGGTATAATAAGTGACGTAAACAATGTTTCCAAAGAAACGGGATGTTTCGGGAAGAAAAAAATCTCTTTCATCAGCTGTGCGAACAAAGTGCTTCTGCTGCTGTAGGAGGTGAAAGCAGTAGATATTGGAAAAAGGTGATGATATAATAGCTGCTTTCAAAACATGATGTTCATTCCATAGAAACACCTGAGCACCTGCGCATGCATGCAATTATCCAACTCAGGCAAAATGGCAAAAATAGTAAAGCAAAAAAAAAGAAAAAAAGAAGAACTGATTGACATTGATCCTAGCATGGTTGCTTGCGCCAAAAGCGATGATTTAAGTATTTGAAAATACACAAAATCTCCTGTGAGAGTTTGCACAGCGCAGTGAGGAAAGACAAAAAACATGCATCAGTAGGAGTTCTGCAGGATGGATGTGCCATGTTGATGACAGAGATCAGAGGAGAATGGCCAGTCTGATTTAAGCTGTCCACAAGGCTATTGTAACTCAAATAACTGCTCTTTGCAACCACTGTAAGCAAAAAAACATCTCAGAATGCCAACATGTCAAACATTGGACAAGTGAAACCATGAGGCAGATGGGCTGCACCACCGGAAAACCACATCAAGTTTTGTTCCTGTCAACCAAGAGCAGAACTCTGAGGAAACTGGAAACTAAACTTGGGCATGTTCTAGATGGGAAATGCATCATTTTTCTGAACTTTTAATCTTTATGTCTTCATGTCATTGTACCAGCTATCAGTAAAACATCTGTTTAAAGAAAATGTCTAGTCGTTAGTCGAATATTAACAAAGACCATCCATCTAATCAGGAGAAAACGTTGTAATTGAATTCATGTTTTTGTATTGGATTAGGATTTAAATTATTGGCATTATTTATATATTTTGATTTCAAAACACACAGCTTCAGACGTAACCACTGACTGTTTCTTAACCATTAACTTATTAGCCTTTTAAAATGAAATGGTTTCTGCCTGGCTTTTAATGTACTTAGGATAAAAATGCCAAAGAACCTAAAAAATAAAGAAGCCTGAGAAATGTATCTATGATGAATGCTACTTGTACCACTCCAGATGTTCCCCCCTTACTCCATCCGGGCTTTTCTCCTTATAGCTCAAGTAATTTACGATTGTACTGTATGTGTTTGAAGCTCTACTTGTGATAAATTAGGAATCCTATGGCAGGAAAACGCTCCAGACTGACACTAATCCTTTCAGACCAGCTGTACAATCAGACGTCTTGTGATCATATTACTTTTAATCACTTTATTGTTTTAGAATTTCCTCGTTGTCTGATCTAAATGACCTTACATTCGCTCTACATTTGATTGGTAAGTCTTGGCGAGGCTCCACAGAGATCATATCTAAAACTAGTTAGGCCATGCCGGATGAAAGAGAGCACTAGAAAGGTCGTCATAAACCAATCATGTCGTCTAACACACTTTGAATAGATTTTTTTTTCCTTTCGGATTGATTTAACCTGCTTTTGTTCGGCTTGACGATTGATGCATATGCATCGCTGCGATGAATAAATAAATCGGAGACAAGTGAATGTATTCGCATATGAAATTCCCTGTTGTGACCTCTAATCGAATTGATCCGAGATGCTGTCCAGAAATATATTGTAGCGTTTTGTAGGGCAACAAAAAGAAGTCAAGCCCTGAAGGAGCCTAATGCATTTACGATGAATAGAAGACGTCCTGTCGAACGAGTCGGGGACACGATGCTCCGAGCGGAAAAATATTAAGACTAATGTTTCCCGGGTCGCCGTCTTGCACATGCCAATAGTGGGAAGCAGAGCCATGCATCGTGGGCCCAATTGAGCCCGGTGGCGTTTTCCCAGCTCTAGCGTGAGTCAGACCTCAATGCTAGGCCCTGCTCCATCACTGCCAGTGTGTAATTAGATCAACACTAACCTCCCCCTCAACAGCAGCTCCCATACATCAGGCCCTTTCACATGGCATTTCCGTCCATTTGGTCCATTAGCGCGGCCAGAGCAGACTGCCTTGCTGTACTCGGCCACACTGCAGTGGACGGATGCATTAGACACTATTATGCCTGCTGGATCGGAGGCCACGATTATAGGGGATTTGCAGGAATGACCGATTATTGGGAGTGAAGTGCTTTTTATCTATATTACGGCTCATTCAGGTTTGAGCGTAAAAAGCGGTGGCTCTAAAGATGCAGCTTGTCTTAAAATGTTTTCGTCAATCCGAATCCGAAGTGCTGAAATTATGCTTTGAGCATTGAACATTTTCATTTACATGGAATGTATGAACATTCAGTAAGCAGCCTACAGTTTCAGGTAGTGTAAAGAAACAGTTGTGCCAATCAGTGTGCCAAATGTTTAATACCATCATTTGTATTTATTTATTTATTTATTTATTTCTCTTCATTACTTTATCTCAAATAATGCCAGGCTCAGCAAAACATCTTCCAAATGTTACTGGACAGGAACGGAGATGTAATGGTAATCTGTAAAGTAAGATAAATGCTGGCTTCTGTTAACCAGGCTTTTTTTTTTTTTTAAAGATTATAATTTACTCCCTTGACACATTTATTTAGCCATTATATTTAATAGTGTGTTTCCAAGTTTACACAGTGATCAAACTTATTATGCAGTTATTAAATGAATTGACATCTGATCAGATAGCCATTCTGTCCATAGATGGGTTACTCTCTAACCGTCAACATTTTTTCAAACTCATCACTTGGTAAAGAACGACTGTTTATGATAAGCCATGATAAAAATGCTACAAATAGTTTAGATCAGGGTGAAAGACAGGTTTATTGGATGTAATTAATTTATTAAAAACTGATCTTATGACAAACATGCATAATCTAAGAGGACGTATTTGAATTGAATCAATTTATTTTCAAATAATTTTAGTAAAATGAACTTCAAGAAGGTACAAACCACTTCCATAAACAGGTCTTTAACTTTGCTTTCTATACCCAGCAAGTCATTTTGAATTTGAGACTACTGTACAGTATATTGCTTATATCTAGGAGTGAAATTAGTTTTAAATACTTACCGGTATTATGATGGTCATCCCCTGTAAATTTAGTATTTTTCGCTTTATGTCTTCATTTATTCTGCTTAAGAATATCCTCAGGCAACTAACGGTTCTAAAAAAAAATCTAACTTTTCTTGGGTTAAATCCGAAATAGTGTAAAACAGAAAGGTGTACAATCCTTTGATCCACATACTGTACCAAGTAGTAGGGGTTAGAGAGTGATTTTGGATTTTAAATTTGTAGCCATAAACACGTAATGAAAGATTACAGTGTTAGTGATTAACACTGTCACCTTGCATCTTCAGGGTCTGGGTTTCATTTTGAGCCATGTTTGATCCCCGCGGCATGAAGTTTGCATGTTCTCCGTGTGCTTGGTGGGTTTCCTCCGGGTGCTCTGGTTTCCTCCCACAGTCCAAAGACATGTGGATTAGTCTAATTGGCGTTCCAAGTTTTCCAATAGTGTTTAAATGAGTGTGTGAGTGTATTTATGTGCGTATGACCTGTGATAGGTTGGTACCCTGTTCAAAGTGTACCCCGCTCTTGCCCTAAGTCTCCTGGGATAGGCTCCAGACCCTCTCTGACCCTGTGACCTAGAAGCAATTATTCAATGAGACAAAGTGCTGTTAGCAGATGTGTTTTTGAAACTGAAAGTGCTTCTGTGACAGGTTTTGAATGTATGTTTTTAGCAGCCAGCTGCTCTCTCCTCTTTCCTGTATGGTGGACCACCACTGAAGCTTTTAGTCGAATGCAGTACTGGACTTTATCAGCTTACTTTCACCCAGGCTTATATCATATAAGAATCGCAACCAGTTTCAGGTTCGGAACAAGGATTAAGTGTATAGACGTGAGGTTTGAATACCAGTGCGTGGAATATAAGTATTAAATTCTTATTATGTTCACTTAACATGACTCTGAATGCATCCCCTAGAGAAGCGAAACACTGAACATCCACTGCCATGACTCTGTAATCCTTTATTGGCAAGTACTCATATGGATCTTTGAAAAAAAAAAAAAAAAAAGTGACGTAATGTTTCTCTGCTGACTCTGTTGCTGTTTTGTAAATGCCTTGTTCTTCTAAAGCTGCTTTTTATTGATCAGATTGATCTACAGGGAGAAAAGAGCAAAACTATTAAAGATTTCTAAATAATAATAATAATAATAAAAAAAGAATTAATTTCCTAAATTACTATAAAAATATGCCACCCTGGAAAATGAAAAAAAAAAGAAAATCCTATCAAAACCTTGCACTAAAACTCCACTGGTCTCTAAAGTTCTTTTTGCTATGTTATTAGCATTAACACCTTCTTAAAGCTGCTACAGATAATGAAGAGAAATATCTTGTTTTGACAGGTTTGTTGTTTATGCCATCACAGAGCCAAGAGCAGTGTTTAGTAAGAGGCAATGCTCAGCATCACATATAAAATTTCACACATGACTGTCTTACGCTGCGAGAGTAAGGAGTACGTGTTTAAGAATGCAAAAGAAAAAATGTAATGCATTATGAATTTTCATGAAATTTACTGACTGCATTGGTTTTAAGGGATGGATTAAAAAATGGGTAGTACCAATAAAAAAAAGGATAATTTACATATTGTAAAATAAAAATTTAGTAGCATGGTGGCTTTGTGAGTAGCACTGTCACATTTCACCTCTATGGTCTGGGTTTAAACTCGCCTCAGGATCTGTGTGCATGGAGTTTGCATGTTCTCCCTGTGCTTGATGGGTTTCCTCCGGTTACCTTCCACAGTCCGAAGGCATGCAGATTAGACTAACTGGTGCTATATGGATGGATGGATAATAAAAATGTATATTTTTAGACTTGTTCAATGTTTCTGGTAACAAAATAGCCAGTAAGAACTACTTTTTCAATTGTGTTAACCACAGCTGAAGCAAGATGTCCAAAAAATTGAAATAATTAAAACGTTGCAGATTCTAATATTTATTTGGATCACCTTTAGCTTTGATTCTGCCATGATTTTATCATCAACCATTTGCCTTATTATTTCCCCAAAATTTATTTTAATTCAGAGTCGCCTTAATCTTTGGCTAACATCTTGTTAATGACAGGCGAGTCGACTACTTCAGTTTGAATAAAAATTCTAATATAAATACGTAAATATAAAATATGTTTTTTCATGGACCACTTCATCACTGTAAAGTATATTCATTCAGTGAACATATACTGTATGCACCAAAATATACAGGACTCATACTCCCACATCTCGGACATGTACTTGTGTTTGCCAATGGGGCACACAGTAGCTCCAGACACACGTGTTCTCAATAGTGAAAAGGAAGTTGTGTTGTGCATTTGTATTTGTAAATGGGTTTCTCGACAAAGGAAAAAGTATTCATAGTTGAATATTATTTCCACTCATACGGAAGTGGTCGTGAATGGGGATCGAGTTAAAAAAAAGATAGTAGAACAATTCCTTTCCGTACTCCATACCACATACCCATCCCAATCCCCCTGATCTTACATCACCTGATGCTTACTTGTGAGGAATGTTACAGTAAAGGAGAGTGTGTTCAACTGTGAAGACCCGCCAAGAACTGCGCCTGCATTACCCCAGCAAATCATATCCTTTTGTAGGAGCAAGGAACCCTTGTTCTGGGAATTCGGGTTGAGAATCTGCGTGAATCATATGAACACAGCGAGGCGGTGCAACACGCTTCCAACACTTATGATACAAATGTGGTAAATCAACAGGATCTTAGTATGTATGTTAGTTTCTATCAGGAAAAAGAAACTCACAGATGACAACAAGGAAATATGTTCATCTTTTCATTTCAGTACTGTATATTTTGGCACCTACTGTACTTCTAGTTGGTTGAATATCTTGATAAACTCTTGATCTTATGACTTCTTTAATCTAATCAAATCTAATCTAATCTAATCTCTCCTTTTTTTTTTACATCTTACTGTGAATGGTCTGAGACCTTCTGTTTGACCACTGTAACTGTGACCACTGTATACAGTATATGTGGAATCTTTGTTAGCCCCAAAAGCTTCACATCTACTGTAGTACAGTAAATCCTACAGTACGTTCAGTGTAGGCTGTGTTGCTACAACCGTCACTCAATTTTATAACTGGGTAATGACTAATAACATAGGTTGTATTATATCAGCCACATCAAATAATTTACATTGTATTACACAGAAAGTTTTTTATTTAATAATAYATTACTACAATTCCACAGTATTCTTCCCAACTACCTCGTGTGTGGTTTCTGCTCTGTTAAATTCATGACTGCMTTCCTCACCCTTCTTCAGTTCCTCATCATCTGCGATCCCTTACTTCATTTCCCCTGAACATATCCTCCTAATCCTCATCTCCCTCTATCAGACACTTCAGCTGAGTCGCTCTTGCTTCAGCACCTCGCTCACATACACATACTGACCAGTCTGTAGTTACCACGGCGACAAGCTCTCACTTCCGTACAGTGGCCCAGGTCTCTTAGGACTGTATTCAGAATTGCCAGATTAAGTTCAAAAGTTACATCAATATTTACACTGAGATATTTCTGGTCTTTCAGAGTCGGCTTATGCAGACGCTTAGCTTGGATTTCTGGATGGAGTCTTTTTTTTTTTTTCAATTGTGCCTAGACAACTGCCTTGAAAACACTAATATTTTCCTTTAAGCTTGAAGAAAAAAAGAAACCAAGAAAATGTTAACTGACAAGGCAGCTGCACATTATTCACGCAACCACTACAAATGTCTCAATATAACTTCATGGATTGCAATGATTACTCACTGGCAGTTTATAAAGTAACACATGATACAGCCGATCATATTTTTCTGTAGGTTCTGTAACTAGAAACAGCCTTATAGTCAAGGAATCATAAGTTTAAGGACCTAAAAATAGAGTCATATTTTACACGTATAAATGGCAGAAATCACAAAGGATAGCATGGAAAGTAATATTAAATACATTTAATAATCATTCTTCATTTTTTTTCTTTTACGAAATAATATTAAATAATTTTGGATGTGATAGTGAAATACACTTGATATGGACACATTATGTACTTTTTGTGTACTCCGTGCCTTCCTTGTACTATTTTGTGTACAATAATTTATAAACTCACACAGTTAATTAATACATAATATCAAGTCTGTATATTTTATATTATTCTGAACTTAACTGTCAGACTGTCATGTCAGGTTTAATCCTGCTTCTCATTCAAGCCTGTATCAGACCCGTGTGCTATTCTTGTGTAAATATTGACTAGCACTTTCTCCATAGTTATGTCTGATGTCTGAATACTAATATACAGAATTATAATATCAATCCTCACTAGATGCATTAAACTCAATGGGGTGCAGGGTTGCATGTTTTCATGTTTTCCCAGTGCTTGGTGGGTTTCTTCTGGGTATTTTGGTTCCCACCCCCACAGTTTACCAACACTGCATGCTGATTGGTGTTTCCAGACTGGGTGCAGTGTGTGACTGGAGTATGAGTGAGTGTCCTCTTTAGCACTGTAAGGGTTTAGCCTTCCGTCCACGAAGTGAACCACCTTCTACCCTAAGGTCCCTGCTATAGGCTTGAGCACCTCTGTGACCCTACTACACAGGATAGGTGATAGGGAAAATGAGTAAATCAATGAACTTTGTAGACACAAAGCAAAACAACAAAAAAGTAGTTATACAAGTCCGGTTTGTCACTTGATCTGTCTAACTAAGCTAAGTAAGATTTGAAGAAGTTTGATAATAAAACAATGTAGCCAACTGAGGTTATGTTCTGTGACATTAGTGCCCTCTTGTTTCTGCCCAGAAAAAAAAAAAAAAGACAAGCTAGCTTATTGAATAGCTCAAAGCTAAGATTTACTACATTTTGTCTACAATGAAAGAAAAAAGTGCATCCTTAGAAATTATCAATAGGTGGGTGAAAACAGACTTGAGAAAATCTTGGGTAGGAAAAAAAAAGCTAGCTAGCTAACATCTGAAAAAAGAAAATTTCTTAAGAAAATCTTGCCGACTATGTAGCCCTAAAAACACAACTAGCTATTGATTGTTGAGGGAAAAATATTTTAGCCTGTGTTCACCTCATATACTGTAGGAACGGATCTAAAGCATGTCCATTGTGCTAAGCGAATTTTTATTATTATTAATGTCTCTTTTTCATATTCAGAACATTTACAAACTTGTCTTAGTTTTTAATCACATGGATGCTTTGCCTCCCCCATGTACAGGATAATTGGAGATAAAATTGCTTGGAGTTAAATTTAGATGTATATGCTGTCTCAGTTCCCAGAAACAGTCTTATCACATTAGTTATGACGGCTGAATTAAATAAAAGATCTTTTCTTCTTCTTTTTTCCTGCTGGAACAATAATAGATAATTTAGTGTAATAAAATACTCAGTGAAGGCGCCTTATATCGGAAGTTAAATGTGTTCATTACTGTGGGTTTTGCATTACTATGTAGCTTTTCTGACAGCTTTTTATACACAGGGTGTCAGAAGACATATGTACAAATAAAAATATGTTGATGATAATTACAGTTGGTTTAAATTTTCATTCATAGCAACACAGAATTTAACAAATTTGATGTTACAGATGTTAACTCATCAACAAAAAATCAAGTTCCATTTTCTTTACCAAGTGTTATATAAATATTCTTATAATATGTCTGTTATACAGTATTTGGATTATTATTCATCTAATCAGAGCAATTTTTGGATCAACACAATTGGGTCAATGGCAATTTCAACTATCAATGTTGAAGTATATGCTAATTTACAGTATTTCTTCTACCTTATACCTAAAATTTGGGCAGGCACTTACTAAGTGGATTTTGTGAAATCTACTACAGGAGGCCTGAACTGAGAGTTAAGTGAGTTTGATTTTCATAGTATAAAAATTGTTAAGTAGTAAAATATTTATTGAATCATTTATAATGCAGCTACAGTATGTCTAGTGATAGCTTTTATTGCTGAAGCAATGGCTAAATAGCTGTAGATAAGTCTATGTTTTATAGGTATTGTAGGAATATTCACTGGCTGCTTTGTTTACACCTGCCCATGTTTCATAGTTCATAGTTATGAAGAAAACCAAGTCTTTCACATATGTTGGGGAAAACGTCATTCATGGGAGTGGGTTTCCATCCATCCATCCATCCATCCATCCATCCATCCATCCATCCATTACAGTCTATATAACACTCTTTAGCTTGTTTTAACCTCTAATAGGTGGAGATTAGTTGAGCTGTGAACCTGCACCTATTTCAGAATTAATCTTACACTTTGTGTCAAGAAGTATTATTTCTATGTATATTCTTTTTTTTTCTCTCTTTTCCCCAAAAACCAGAAAACCTGGTAAGTCCAATGGGGACAAATGTAATTATTAGATTATGGTAAATCCAGCTCAGAGCATGTGTTTTCAGACATAACTTCCTGTGGTGTTTCTGCAGAACAGCAAAGATGAGAACAAATGTCTAAGGCATAATTTTTCTATGGTGTTTTCACAAGGTTCATCTGGAGTTTCTTTGCCTCAGCTCAGTCTGGAGAGTAAATATTACATGATTATGGCTGTGTACTTGCTTTTTTAAGCACCTCTAAACTAATATGTGACATGTTTCATACATTTTTATCTGTACCATCCTCCTCATATTTTCTCACTCTTCTCTTCGCATTTTGTAAAGTGGAATGTAAAATGTATAGAAGTGGTTAAAACATCACAAACTCTCAATGAATGAATATTTATTAATGGTTGTGTTATTTTTGTACATCCATTTGTAGATAATTTGGCTGAACGGACAGAAGGCACACCTCAGTAGCATGCCTTCCCTAGAGTAGCTTCTTATGATGAGGCTGATTTAACTACCACCAATCTTTTAATTAGTGAACAATATGGAGCTCTCACTTGGGATTCTAATTACAATTGCCCCAAATCTAAATTGGCATCTAAAGCTGTTAAACCCAAAATTCGTTTTGGGTGCTATCAGAGCTATCAAAACTCTGCAACACACCATGGTGTTAAAAGATCAGGTAAATAACATTGTTGTGGTATTTGGGGGCACTGGGAGAGTGACTGTCGTGAGAAGCAGAACGTCAGTGCAAGTTAGGATGAACCAGCCAGAAAAATATTCAAATCCAAATGTCTTCTCCACCCAGTATGAATTTCAGCAATATCCACCATAAGGCCTTCCTCAGAGTTCACAGAACCCCTTCATGCTAACATTTCCCCTGTCTGCTGATCCGCATTTGTTGCCAATTATTCATGGTAGACACTGGTGCTATGTGCATTTAATTTAATGTAAAAAAAAAAAAAATCAGGACCAATTTCTGGCACCAGTCCAATTTCTGGCACCAGTCTTGACCCTTAGGGAATAGACTGTGCTCCTATAACCTGTCTAAAATATTTCCATTGATGCTCTTCTCTCCAGATTATCATATATTTGCTTTTTTAAATTATTATTATTATTATTATTATTATTATTATTATTATTATTATTATACATATTTTTTTCCCCACAGATTTGTTGTCATTCCTACGTCACCTTTTAATCTGTTGGGGCATGACATACTATGTAAAATACTATGTTCTCTCTCTTTGGAGCAGGTTCTTCATACGTTATCAAATTCACCAGTTTTGTCACACATGAACCATCAACATTAGACATGAACACATTTGAGACACATCCGTGTGTGCTTAAACCTTTGCCATCAGTACATACAGGACATCTCTCATCATGATAATATTCTCAGATAATGTTGTAAATAATGACAGCACTCCATTTCCCAGTAGACTGACGAAATGATTAAATCACTTTGTTGCCTGAAATAAACTATAAGCTCTGTTCCAGCTCTAGGACTTCCTGACTACTTAAAGTCCTTTCATTTCCATGGTTATGCAGAAGCAGGGGTTCTGGTACAAGACCACAGGAGATTTCTGCCCTGTTGCAAATCTTTCAAAATCTCTTGATTTGTTAGTACAAGGTGTGCCTGCCTTTTAAGGGCTGTTGCTGTATCTGCTTTGTTGGTTACAAATACTGAGAGAGTATAACTCTCAATTCTAGAGAGGTAACTTCAGTTCTACACATTCAGACATAACACATGACTTCAGACATACTGTAAGACATTGCACAGTGGCAATCAGGTTCCAAGGCAACGTATCCATGATATCTAGGACTTTACCTCTATGCTTATTTTGCCACTCAACATGCCTGTCACACATCTACATCACCAGGGTCCGGGTTCGATCCCCGGCCAGGCTCGATTCCCGTCTCTGTGTGCATGGAGTTTGCATGTTCTCCCTGTGCTTGGTGGGTTTCCTCCGGGTACTCCGGTTTCCTCCCACAGTCCAAAGACATGTAGATTAGGCTGATTGGCGTTCCCAAATTACTCGTAGTGTGTGAATGAGTGAGTGTGTGTGTCTGTGCCCTGTCATGGATTGGCACCCTGTCCAGGGTGTACCCTGCCATGTGTCCTAAGTCTCCTGGGATAGGCTGCAGGCCCCCCGTGAACCTGAATACGGGATTAAGCGGTATAGATGATGAGTGAGTGAGCATAGGGATTGCCTACATGAAATGTTCACAATATTTTCCATGTACACTGATGGTTCATGTTCAAAACCCAATGACTCAACTATACTTTGTGGTTAGTCTGTTTGTGAACTTCCCAATGTTATAGTTGAGGCGCACTAATTGCCCTACAAATACAAATCAGCACAAGCAGCTGAGCTTGTTGCTCTTACTCAAGTTATTTAAAGATTTCCATGGATAACTATTTTCACAGATTTACTCTAAGTTCATACATTCTATTCTCCCCATGTAATGAAAGGTCAGGTTCAAATCTGCAGACAATAAGCACATTTCTCAGGCAACCATAGTTTTTGACTTACTGACTTGACTTGTTTGCTCCCCAGACAATTAGCTGTAGTCAAGTTCAGTGGACATGGCTCTAGATGCAGTACTCTGCCAGGGGTGCCAGTGATTTTAGCAATTTTAGGTGACAGGAAGAAACTGTAGTGGAAATTTAACATTACTTTTCACCCTAAAGGTAAGCTGTGGTAGAAAAAGAAAAAACAGGAGCATAAAAACCAGGTTACCTATTATCATAATAAAACCGGTAACTCCTGCATTGAGCTTCTGCTATTGGTCCTACTGTACATGCAATCAGAATGACTCCACCCCCAAATTCTCCATCATTTCCTTTTGAGATTATGGGTAGACCATTTCAATCCCCATGGAAAAAAGGTAAACCTGGTATCTATTTTACTTGAGACCTGGATGCTGCTCTTTGTGATTACATACAAAGCTTGGTTGAAAAATTTAAGTGTGCATGGTAATGCCTCTGGCGGCACGGTGGTGTAGTGGTTAGCACTGTCGCCTTGCATCGCCAGGGTCCGGGTTCGATCCCCGCCCAGGCTCGATTCCCGTCTCTGTGTGCATGGACTTTGCATGTTCTCCCCGTGCTTGGTGGGTTTCCTCCGGGTTCTCCGGTTTCCTCCCACAGTCCAAAGACATGTAGGTTAGGTTAATTGGCGTTCCCAAATTGCCCATAGTGTGTGAATGATTGAGGGTGTGTGTGTGCCCTGCGATGGATTGGCACCCTGTCCAGGGTGTACCCCGCCTTGTGTCCTAAGTCTCCTGGGATAGGTTCCAGGCTCTGAATACAGGATTAAGCAGTATAGATGATGAGTAAGTGAGTGAGTGGTAATGCCTCTGGATCTTGTTCCCTCTTCTCACAGACAAATCAAATCATCTTTTTTTTTTGTTGTTGTTGTTCCAGGTGATCTGGTGTTGGTGAAAAGCCTTAATCCCGAACTACTGTAGAACTCACAGATTCTCAACCATAGTGGAGTCACACCTGCAGACTTAAATGGTACCTCAGTGAACATCTAACTTGCTCTGAGAGAGGACAGATCAAGCTGCTCTGTATGAGCCCCATCTTAATGAAATGAGAACATATTTGTATCAAGCAGCCCCTTGGAGGCCTCCTCTCTTCTAACCTTTTCACTTACACATTAACTGACCTCTGTAATAGGTTCACATTTATAAATATGTTTTTTTTCTTTTGTTTGATAAATATTTTGTCTTATCAAATTTGAATAGTACTTCATATATATAATTATTTGTGCCTACATCTACTTCCCCTATAAAACATTAGTCTGAATTGCTGCTTAAAATATTTACTGTGCAAATCATTATTACCAATTAGCCACAGCACTAACACCACTGCCCAGTGAGCTGAATAACATTGATTATCAATTATTTATTGGAAAGGAGCATGGGCACTGAAGGCTCATCTATTCCTGTGGGGGGCAAAGCCAAGTTCATTTGGTCCAATACAACAGAAAGGTAATGTACGTAGTACAAATACGTATCAGTGCTTCACAGCTCGCTGCGTACAGTATGAGGTTTTGAAGGCAAATATTTTAAGGTTGTTGATCTAGCCTCCAAGCCAGCCAGCCTCTTGAGCACCATGAATGTGCTTCCTAGCAAGTCTCATCAATGGAGGCAGCTGTCTCTTGTCTTATCCAACTCAGGATCTGAATGAAGAGAGAGAAGAAGATTTAATCAACAATTCAGCTAATGTGGAACCAATTTAGAATTTATCTAATGCTTATATTTGATTATATTTAAACACTCAAGAAAAAAGTGAAAATGAGTGGTTTTTGAGGTTAATCATTCTAATAAACTTATCTTCTGCAGTAGAGATACTGTAGCTCTTGGAATTCCTTTCCTCACGAGAGCCAGGTTCATCAAGGCCTCTGATGGTTTTGGCAGCTGCACTTGGAGACATTTCTTTCATAATTTGGATGTCTTCAGTATTAGAGTAAAATGTTGAAAATAATAAATAAAAAAAACACTGAAGGAGAAGGTGTATCCAAAAATCTAAGTTTTAAATGTTTTAAATATACAGTACAGATCAAAAGTTTGGACACACCTTCTTATTCAAAGAGTTTTCTTTATTGTGTTCTTTCTTGTGTTCTTTAGCCCAAACGCGTCTCTTCTGCTTGTTGCCTGTCCTTAGCAGTGGTTTCCTAGCAGATATTCTACCATGAAGGCCTGATTCACACAGTCTCCTCTTAACAGTTGTTCTAGAGATGTGTCTGCTGCTAGAACTCTGTGTGGCATTGACCTGCTCTCTGATCTGAGCTGCTGTTAACCTGCGATTTCTGAGGCTGGTGACTCGGATGAACTTCTCCTCCGCAGCAGAGGTGACTCTTGGTCTTCCTTTCCTGAGCCGGTCCGCATGTCAGCCAGTTTCTTTGTAGCGCTTGATGGTTTTGGTTTTTCTGCACTTGGGGATACTTTCAAAGTTTTCCCAATTTTTCGGACTGACTGACCTTCATTTCTTAAAGTAATGATGGCCACTCGTTTTTTTTTTCTTCACTTAGCTGCCATTTTCTTGCCATAATACAAATTCAACCTCTTTGAATGAGAAGGTGTGTCCAAACTTTTGGTCTGTACTGTACATGAGAAATAAAATATGTGACGTGTCTAAAAACCTTCATGTATGATGAGCTGAAAGTATATTATAGGTTATAATAGTATTTGCATTCAGGTGTGTGAACCAAACGCCAAGAGGGAACGACAATTTTCTTAAAGATACAATTGTGGAATTCAAAATTCTACAGTGAATTATTCACTATTATTAAATGAATGATTATTCACAATTGAAAAGCATTCAAGACAGGAGTAGACGTCCCAGCACTTTCACCCCGCGGTCAAACTGCGCAATGCTCAGAGGAATACAGAAAAATGAAGAGCTACAGTTCTGATCAGTTTCTTCAGGCCTTGCTGAGTGAATGTGAGTGTTAAAAGTTAAATTCCATGACAGCACAATTAGAAGAAGACTGATCAAGTACAGTTTGCTTGAAAGGCTGCCAGGAAAAACCTCTTCTGTGGCACGACTGAGATTTGGCAAATTGCTTCTGAACAAACCACAAAGCTTCTGGAACAATGTCCTATGGACAGATGAGACCATATTGGAACTGTTTGTTTTTAATGTCCAGCACCATGTTTGGGGAAAAACAAATGGCATTTCATCAGAAACAACTCATACCCTCAACAGTTTGGGGTTGTTTTTTGCAGCTACAGGACCTGGACACCTTTAAGTCATTGATTTGAGCATGAACTCCTCTATATACTACAGTAGTCTAGAGGTAGGTGTGAAATGATCTGTCCGACATCTAAAACTTGTTTGAAATTTGAGCATGCAACGGGACAATGATACGAAGCACACCAGTAAATCTACAGTACATCAGAATGGATGAAAAATAAAATAATGAAGGTTTTGTAATAGCCTCGTTGAACCTCGTCCAGACCTCAACCCGAATAAAATGCTGTGGCAGGACCTTAACAGAGATGTTCATAAGCAACCTTCCAAAAAACTACAGATGTGTGAAGACGAGAATGTCTATTACCGTCGCACTCACCGCCGCGACAAAACGACAGCGGCCAAAATAAATCAGTTGCATTTCAAGGCAATTCGTGAAATGACCGCCAGGTGGCGCAAAGTGACATTTTCCGTCATCTCGTTTTTTAAAAAAATAATTAAGTCATAAAATCTAAACAATATACTATATTGAAGAAATACTACAGTAATGAACTGAACTGAAGGAGAATGGTAAGGTAGATATACGTATAAGCTATTGAATCATTTGTTACTTAGTATTCCCCACATGCTTTTTTTTTCCTTTTCTTTTTGGCTTCATTTTTGTTAAATAATTAATGGCACAGTGAAAAAAAAGTTCTAATTTGTTGTTTGTCTGAGGTTGCATTTCCCTAATACTAAGACCCTCTTTGAACAGATGACTATGGTTTTACACACAAAACACAAACAAGCATGGAATTAAGTGAGGGGGCACTCACTTTTACACATAACTGTAACCAGGTTCCTCTGTTGCTAATATAATATCTCTCTCTTTTTCTTTTATCCCATTTTTTCTTTGTTTTTTTTTTTGTTTTCTTGACAGGCAGATAAAAAATACTCAGGCTCACGCTCTTGTCAAATCACAGAGGCCCTAAACAGCCGTCATCGCGTCGATGCTGTCACTGAGCCGGGAAAGGTAACAAAGAGAACAAGCAGCAGTAGTGCACACGAGAGAGCCATGGGACCAGGACTAGCTCTTTGTCGGCCTTTGATTCACCATGCTTCTACAGAGAGTCTCATCTGTCAGTGAAGGAGCGAGCGAGTCACCTGCTCTTCGTCAGCTCTGCTACCTGCATGGTTCTAGATGTGGAGCATGTGTGAGCAAAGTAAACATATAAATCAATAAACACAGCGGAGACTACAAACGAGGTGCAGAAACGTGACAGAACAGCTGTGGACTGGGTGCCTCCTGAATGCCTCGCTCTACTAATAAAATACACCAAATAAATATTTTATTCCACAAAGCTAAGGAAAAAAAAAAAGTTTCTTTATTTTTTTATTTGAAATCCATACTAAATAAATCCATCCTGAGGTCTCTGGCTGCAGGGCTGAGAAACGAGAGACTGATTTGAAAAGAGCTCTACATTGCTAAGAGCACTTTTTTTTTTCCCAGCCTTTTTAAAAACCATAGCCAAAATCCATAGCAGGGGTCACAGAGTACACATAACCAGGGTTAGAATAAGCAAGTCAATATCTGTGGTATGTAACAGGCCAAAACAAAACAAAACAGTGCAAGTATAAAAACACTAAAAATGAAATGTGTAGAGTGTGCGATATGAAGCTTTATGTGACCGAGGGATTCTATGCAGTGCATAAAGTTAATAAAAAATTCTCACCCTTGAATGATGGACTCGGGATTCCTCATGACTGTTAACTTTTAATGGGCCAAATAATAAAATAGCAGCTGAAGCTCCAGACAGGATCATAAAAGAATAAGTGGAGTGCAAGAGAACAGCAATCATCCTGTTCACTCTTGACATCAGTGCTCTGCTCAACATTTTACCCTGATGGTTGTGCATAAGAGGACGAACACAGGTCCCAAGCTTTACCAGATGGAAAGCAAATCATTTCCTACAAAATAACATTAGATTAAAACGACTGTATGACTCACATGAGGAACACCTGCGCATACTGTACACTGATCGGTCACTACATCTAATACCACCACCACCACCACCACCACCAGGTGAATTGAATAACATTGATAATCGAATATATACCAGTAAACTGGTGTCAGAATCATAGGGACCCAAAGCACATTTATGCCTGTGGTGACCAAAGGCTTGCCAGGCGTTTCCGATCCCACGGCAAAGCCAATGTAGCACAAATTGCTTTAAGAACACATTACTGACCACCATAGACACGTATCAGAGCACCTAGCGCACCACACCTTAATGCGTATGGGGCTTAGCAGGCAAAAAGCTCAAGGTTGCTGATCCAGCTTCCAAATTCCCCAGATCTCAACCCGATCGAGTATAGCCACTAACTTCCCAGAGCCAGACACCATAACTCGCCCCCAGAGGAATTTAGTCCACTCTCACCCTGGCCAATTTGTTCTGTGAACAGGTTCATGGTCATTCATGCTTCATAAGAAGGAATGATTCAAGTATATATCTTGCATCCTGCATTTATCTGCAATTCACCTGCTTAATAGCATGTTAACCTCTTTTTATTTATTGGTTTTATTATTGTTCTTGTGATGAGTTTTGCTATTGAGCTTCTTATGAACAAAGTCCGCTGCAGTCATAGTGAAACCACATTGTGTTTGTTAGACAAATTGCAGGCTATGTTATTGAAATTGTCATTTAAACTATTTGAATAAAATATGTGTCCAGTATGTGATTTACTCTCTCACTCATCATCTATACCGCTTAATCCTGTATTCGGGGTCACGGGGGGCCTGGAGCCTATCCCAGGAGACTTAGGGCACACGGCAGGGTACATCCTGGACAGGGTGCCAATCCATCGCAGGGCACAGACACACACACATACATACACTCATTCACACACTACGGGCAATTTGGGAACGCCAATTAGTCTAACCTACATGTCTTTGGATTGTGGGAGGAAACCGGAGTACCCAGAGGAAACCCACCAAGCACGGGGAGAACATGCAAACTCCGTATGTGATTTAATAGTTTCATTTTTTGGAAACATTTTAATAGTTATTGTTCATGAAAATTTGTATTCACAATCAAATTTATTGATTAAAGTAGACTGAAACTACCAATAATTCAAATGTGACAAAGTTCAAAAGAATAATGCTAAAATAAAATCAAAATAAGCTGAAAAAAAAAACATCCTCACTGAAAGTAAAGATCACAGTGGGCATGTGGCAGGAAAGCATTAAAATAACAGGTTTTGTTACTGTACTACTGGAATTATAAGATATAAGGGCAGTGGAAGCTAAGTGGTTGAGATGTTGGACYACTGATCTGAAGGTCACAGGTTCAAACTTCAGCACTGCTAAGCTACCACTGTTTGACCTTTGAGGAAGGCCCTGAACTTGCACATACTGTACTCAGATATATAAGGARATGGATGTCCGTTGCGCTGAATAAGGACATCTAATAAATGTTTCAACTGCTTTTCCTAGTATTCTTAAGCCTTGCCCTATATGAATTGGTATAAAACATGTTTTTTGATGGAGACTAAAAAAGCACTTTTGCAAGTCTCAATGCCTATCAAATGCTGTAAATCCTGGAAGAATTATTATACATCATTTCTAGCACCATCAAATGGAATCATGGGAAGGCATAGCAATGCATGCATTCCTTAAGGCAGCTCACTGAAAGTGTAGTTTGTTCTTCATTCATTATCTGCTTTGTCTCAACCACTACACAGTCCAGGAATGTGTCCATTCTGTGATATGTTTATAGTGGTTATTTCTGAAGAACCCTTCCCAAAATACTTAAAATTGCTTAATACAAAAAACCAACAGGCACCCGAACAGTTTCTTTCCTGCAGCCAGAACATTGCTGCAGGAGAATGTTTCCTCACTTCAGCTGAATAACAGTATAATTATAGCCAATGTGCTTTTCACAGTCTGTACTACTAGACTACTGAAATGTGCACAAGCTACACCTTACATTTCTCACCTTAACTATGTATATAGTGTTAAATACAGTACACTGCCTGGCTAAGAAAAAGGCGTACCCTCTAAGATTTATTTAATCACCTTTAGCTTTCATTACAGTACACACTGTGCTGGTCAGTTCATGTGTCAAAATGAATCCTTATCATACCAGAAACTCCACTGATGTGAGAATCGGTACATTCAAGTCATCAGCTGACTTCATTTTATTGCCGCATAATGTTGCTGAGCCTACAGGAGACCTGACCAATTGAAGCATATACTATACATCATAACTCTGTCTCCAGAGGTTTGTGCACTGGCCACTATGCATGATGGGTGCATCGCTTCTTTTATATGATTTATGCAACACAATGCATTAGGCATGCAGACATGGTCAAGATGATCGGATGAATTTAAGGTTATTTTCAGTGATGGTAATTTATGTGACTTTGAACATGGCACGGTTGTTGGTGCTACTGGGATTTCTTGATGCAGAACAATCTGTATATGGTTTAAAGAGAATGGTCTGAAGAGAAAATATACAGTGAGCAGAGGTTCTCTGGGTGAAAATGCCTTGTCGATGCCAGACATCAGAGGAGAATGTCCAGACTGGTTTAAATTGATAGAAACATCTCTTTGCATCAATGGTAGACTGAAGAAAGCACATCTGAATTCATTACATTTCAGACATTTACGAATGTCGGCTTAACTAACAAAAGACCACACTGCTGTACAATTTACATCGGCTCACCAAAATTGGACAATAGGTGAAAGGTGAAAGCATGAATCCATTTTTCCTTGTAAGTGAGCAATGCCAGAGCCTGCCCGAGTATGGTTGCTGACTATGTTCATCTCTTTATGACCACAGGATAATGTGCCATATCATAAAGCTAAAAGTAATCTCAAACTGCTTTCTTAAAAATTGCTGCAGCAATTGAGTGATGTCAATATGGACCAAAGTATCTAAGGAATGTTTCCAGCATCTTGTTTGAGCCATGCCAGGCAGTTCCGCAGGCAAAATGGAGTTTCATGCAGTACAAGCAAGCTGTACCTGATAAAGTGGCTGGTGAGCGTATAATTAACCAGGGCAAATGGTGCTGCTTATTAAAAAACATATACAATATTTCATATTCAAAATCAAAATTTCACAAGAATTTGCATGAACCAATTTGTGCACAGGGCACAAAAGCACTTTTAAAGGGTTAGGATCAGAAACAATAACATCATCAGCATAGCATTTCCTACATGTTCATTCATATGATATGAAACAAAGTCACCATGAATCTTTCATATTCCCAACACTTTGGTCTAAGATCAAGTTGCATCAGCAAAACCAARAATAAGTGACAATGCTGTTGACATCTGCTGCTTGTTACAATGAAGTCTCATAAGAAGTCATGTATCAAACACTAGCATTTGGGATCCACCCTGTGTCACTCATTAGAGCTGCTCTCCCAATTACTCGCTGCCCTGTTTAGCACAATTAGTTTAGCTAATAGCATTGTGCATGCATGAAATGATGAGAACACTGCTGCATTATTCATGAGAGGAAAAAGACAGGAGGAAAAAAAGGCCTCTGGCTTGCTCTCTCTCCTCTTGGCCTCTGTATTTTATCTTTTTTTTAGTTCCATGACTTGGATGGCATTGGAATGATTTTAGTCATTTGCTTTCACATAGAGACTAACACATTTCACAGAAAATGGTGTTATAAACAAAATACACAAAAATACTTTTTTTTTTAAAACCATCTTAGATATAAAAGAGATTGAAAAGGACGTTGTAACACCTGTGTATGAACAGTGCAAGGAGAGGATTTCCACACAGCATTAGATAATGTAATTTGTCTAATTAGCCCAGTCAGTCATATTGGACGACAATGCAAGAAATATGACTACAATGCTCTGTGTTTTGTACTGTATGATTAAGGGTTTCCAGACCACACTGCATTTAGTTAAGCTTTTTTCTTTAATTCATTTATTTGTAGAAATAAAATGAAATATATTTTATTTTTTAATGTTACATATTTATTTATGCATTTATTTATTTAGCAAAATTAAAATAAAGACATCTTTTTTCCTTCCATCATATTCCTTGTCAGCATTTGGTCATCAAAGTTTTATGGTACCTTAATGTGTTTTTTTTTATCCAAAAGTACTCAACAGCCACAACACTACCACTACCACCAGGTAAACTGAACAGATAACACTGATCATCAATTACATGCCAGTAAACTGGTGACAGGATCACCAGCACCCAGAACTCATCTATGCATGTGGATACCAGAGGCTAGCTCATCTAGCTCATCAGATCCCACAAAAAAGCCAATGTAGCACAAATTGCTAAAAAAAAAGTCAGTATCAGAACACCCAGTGCATCTCTATCTCTACTGCCAAGTATATTGCTTAACAGGTGAAATGTTCACAGGTGTTTACCCATCCTCCAAAATCCCTGGATATCTATCCAACAGAGCATCCTTAGGAAAATAAGTCTGATCCATGTAGGGCAGACCTCGCAACTCACAGCACCCAAAGAAGTATTTGCCACTAATGTGCCACTAATGTTCCAGTCAGAACAGCAGACTCAGACAGAGGTCTAATGGACTCTGCCCTGAGGGGACACAACTGCCCTGGGGCACAAGGGGAAAATACACAATATTGGCTTAATGTGTTGAATGAGCGTTGTATATATATATAAAAAATAATAACCCATAATTTAATGCACTTTATTGAGGGAAACTTCTGTAAACATGCCAGGTGCTGCTGTTGAGAAACTAGAAGAGTGAAGCACATTGACAAGTTCAAACAATCAGTTTATTCCACGCAGGCTCCAGGGCAGACTCTGACTCCAACTCCGACTTGAGTTCAATTTTCAAGTGGACCAGAGATTTGTTTTCTGCACTGCACATTTTACAAATGTACCAAAACACAAAATGTCATGGGGTCAAAAAAGAAATAAATATAATGTTACAAATAAATAAAATAAAATCAACAACAGGTTGACTTAATCCTTCTAATATCAGATTTTTTTTTATTTGTGTGTTTATACTTATGTAAGCTGTTATTATATTATTCATACCACAGAACAGGTCATTATTCTGTATTTTTATCAGTTGGAGGGTTGATTAATTTTTGCCAAGGCAGCTCAGATTAAGCCATCTTTAATGTTAATTGTTCTATATAGTTTTTAAAAAATATATCTTTATATCTTGTTCTGTATGTTATCATTTCTGTAATAACAACTTATTTAAAAGGACTCATCGTGGCTAGCTTTAAGTGTAATAATTAACAGAAAGAACAGAAGACATTTTCTTAGAGCGATATTTATATGCAAGTCTCCAGTACGGTGGCTGTGAAGTGCAAAACAAATTAACAAAAACCAAAACAAAATAACAAATTCAAAACCGAATTAACAAATCCGAAAACAAAATAACAAAACCCGAAACAAATTTCTTATTTTGTTTTGGGTTTTGTTGTTTTGTTTTTGTTTTTGTTATTTTGTTTTCGGATTTGTTAATTCGGTTTTGAATTTGTTATTTTGTTTTRGGTTTTTGTTAATTTGTATTGCACTTCTCGGTCAGTCAGATACGAACCGGAAAAGGTAGGTATAGTTTGTGAAGTAAATTCTTACCGCTGATTGGACGAGACACCTGTCACTCAAGATAAACAGGAAGTAGGAAATTGTGTCTCTAACTTTGTTTCTTGTGTGTTCTGCTTCACTTTTAAACCATTTTTTCAGTCTACAAAACTAAGAAAATAATTAAATCTTTCATTAGAAAGCAAGGAAATGGAATTTATTCAAAGTTACTTTGAGGACAGACATTCGTATGCTGTGATTTTGGATATGCTGATGACATATCACGGTATAAAGATTAGTTTGTGAACTGCTGTGTCTCTTTTAAAAGCAAAATATTTTTTTCCACAAGAACTGCAAAAATTTGGCAGAACACCATATTTGAAACCACAATAAGGACAGTACATGTTTGCACATTTATACACACACGAATCTACCGCCGCTACAGGACTTCCTGTATATTTTGAGTGACAGATGTCTTGTCCAATCAGGTAAGAATTTAATTAGCTCACTTAGATAGTCTCATTAACAGCAGTTACACCATGATCACCACATCTTTGATTATTTTCCTACTGCAATATGCTGTAAAATGCAGTGAAGACTATTCCATACCTAATAACATACTGTAAGTAAAACACACCTTTTGAAAGAGATATACAGTATCTTTCAGAGTATGCATCACCCAAGCTCAACATCCATCAGTTCCACCATAGCATCTATAATTGAGTAAAATTTGGCCTTAACGATTTATATTGATCTCAGATTTTGAGATTTACATTGAAGCCCGACATCCTCACTAGAGATTTTCTTCTCTTTCTAACAGCTATCCAGCTATTCATCATGCTGCTAGCATGCTGACTGTTTCATGTCCCTTGGTTTGTTGGGTTTCCAAATATACTCATGGAGCCATGACTGAGAGCAGGAGCGAAAGAGAGAACGAGAACCTCCCCCGAAACATTTGGACGTCCATCTGTGTGTGGAGTTTTGAGCAAGAAAAAAAAAAAAAAAAAAAGTGTCTCCGTGCTCTCTGTCTGGCTGTTTTCCGGACCCGTCATGAATTTGCATTTAAGAGAGGGCTGTAGCACTTTTGTGACAGCAGCATTTCCATCCATATCTCTACTGCCTCACACACACATCCTCCCCTTTCTCACAGCTTCATAAGGCAAAGGGAACAATCTGAGGCTGACCTTTTGAAGCTGGACTTTGATTCTATTTCAGAAAGCGCTCACTCTCTCTCTCTCTCTCTCTCTCTCTCTCTCTCTCTCTCTCTCTCTCTCTCTCGCTCTCTTTTCTGTCTCTCTGTCTCTGTAGGCGATCTGTTCCAGGCCGGCTTGCTCTGTGGGCTACAGGCACACCGGGACTTTTGGAAAAGCATTAATGATTTCTAAACAGCTAAGAGAGCTGCTGGAACCTGCCAGACACGGGGACATCAATACCAACAACCTGTGGAATACATGGACAGGGGGCTTTTGAGGAAGCTGGAGTGTTTGACAGGGTTGCGACACCCAGGCTGCTATTTAAATATTTCCTCTGAATTTTCTCTAGGAAAGTCATTTATTGACCAAATGGGCCTTAAAGAGCAAAATATACTGTAATAAAAGGTCTTGACTCAGGATTGGGGTGTTGTTGTGCATATATAATAAAGACAAAAGACATTTGAAATATGGATGAGACATTTGAAATAGACGAGAGTTATAATAAAATGATGTAAGACAATAATGATAATAAAAAATTAATTAGCAGGAATTATGTGGACAGAAATGCCTTGTTGTCTGAAATAAAAGGGTATAGTATCTTCAATAATCAAACTGTCTTACGGTAAGATCCAATCCATGCACAACCTGATAAACCTTGAAGTGGATGAGCTACAAAAGCACTGCTGTCAGCCAAGAACAAAATCTGAGTCTACATTTTGGGCAAGGTCTGCGTGAAACCGGAAAAGTGAAGATTGGAAAAAGACCAGGCGATGATTTTCCAATCTTCAACTGAAGCTTGCGACCTGCATCTGCCCGATATTACGCGTTGCGCCGCTGCCACATGATTGGCTGATCGGATAATTGCATGAATGAGCAGGGGTACAGGTGTTCCTATTAAAGTAGCTTGTGAGAGCATTAGTAAAAATAATAAAAACACACACTCATGATTTATTGGGTCAGAATGGCATGTCTGGTGGAGATTAATTTTAAATGGAACTGCAGCAGTACAGACGTCACACATAGACAGAGTCGATTAGGAAGGACATTATGTTCAATTTTCAGGATTCAAATGGACCAGAATAGTGGTGTCAATTATTCAAAGAGATTGCAACATCCAGAAAAAAAAAAAAATATATATATATATCTATAAAACCCCTTTCCTGTCATCTGTGTTTTTGTGACAATTTAGGGGAGTCTGCGCTGGCTGGTTATGTTGGTGGGTGTTTTTCTCCATGGTGGTCCTAGGCTTTGAAGATAACTGCAGAAGATTCAGGCCAAAGGACACCCGCAGAGCGTCCACCCTTATTACACGAGCCTCAGTTCTCCCAGAACAACACTTTAACACAACTCAGGCAAAACAACACATTTTGTCACATTACCTACAGATCAGACAGAACACACACACACACACACACACACACACACACACACACACACACACACACACACACACACACACAATCACTGCTTATTATCAGGGTTCTATATTAACAGTATCTTTGCCTCTAACAGTATCTATCCTCCTCCTCCGCCTCCAGTTTCGCTTTGCTTTATGTGCTTTTAAGTAGCTATTGGAATTCCCTGGTTCACCAAACAGAGCCATCAGGCACAAATCAGTGAGCTGGGAGGAAGCTAACGATCGATCGGGTGGATCTATGAACAGCAGTGGATATTCCATATTATGAAAACCCAGCTGTGTTCTTCCAGCTCAATTTCAGCGAACAAACTGACCTTAACCATGAAAAGTTTGTATTTCATCATTGCTATAGATGTGGCTTTGACATGAAATGTCAATTGTTTGATGAACACTGAGGAAGGAGGCAGTGTGGATCAGGATCATACAGTCTTAGCAAAAAAAAAAAAAAAAAAGAGATTGATGATTCTCACAGAGTTTGTATGCTTTACTGAAAAGATTGTTATATTAGTGGAACGGGAATGAGTTATAAAGACCTTATGATGTATTGTTTGCTTGGATGATCATTTGTGTGTATTGAAATAGAGATAGATTATCTATCTATCTATCTATCTATCTATCTATCTATCTATCTATCTATCTATCTATCTATCTATCTATCTATCTATCTATCTATCTATCTATCTATCTATCTATCTATCTATCTATCTATCTATCTATCTATCTATCTATCTATCTATCTATCTATCTATCCACCCATCCGTCTGCCTAGCAATCACTGCCTTTATTTTTTGTATTGTATTTTTACATTATTTTTGTACAAGGTGGGCCATTTATATGGATACACCTTAATAAAATGGGAATGGTTAGTGATATTAACGTCCTGTTTGTGGCACATTAGTATATGTGAGGGGGCAAACTTTTCAAGATGGGTGGTGACCATTTGGAAGTCGGCCATCTTGGATCCAATTTTTGTTTTTTTCAATAGAAAGAGGGTCATGTGACACATCAAACGTATTGGGAATTTCACAAGAAAAACAATGTGTAGCCCACATGAACTTTAGAACTTTAGTACCTCTGACTCTGGAATAAACAAGGAACCCCAGAACCCTGACAGAAGAGTGGTAGCTATAATCATCATCATCATCATCATCATCATCATCATCATCATCATCATCATTTTCAGTTACATATCCAGTAGCTTATTATAGTAGCTTATTCCCTGGATAGCAATGATAACTTTATTTAACTCTGTGATGAAATTCCTCATAAATCTGTTGTTTATCCGCTCCTGTTTTGTCTTTAAGCTGGTATATAATACTCAGCCGAGCTTCAATATGGTAAATGGATCATTTAATCCTATTTGCGCATTATCACAGCCTGTTTATTGCCAGTCAGATGAGATTGCGGCATGTTYTTAGACTCAGACTTGGAGGAAATTGAATTGTTTGTCGAAACGGGCACGTAGTTATCAGTCTTTAATTAGAGGTGATAAAACAAAGTGGATCAATCACACACAGCCTGCTCACACATGCGCGCACACACACACACACACACACACACACTCACACAGACGCAGACATAGAGACATGCTCTAGAAGTATACATAATAAATCAGGATTACAATATTATGGAACAATGGCGTATGAAGTCTAGACCAAATCAGCCGGCGCTTATTGCCCAATTCAGTCTCGTACATTTTCCATTTGGATAATTTACCAAGTCCATTAGCTGGCTCTTACAAAGTGGCCATACCTCATGCCTAGGATGAGAAAATTACTTGATGCGCCTTTATGTGCACCAAAACCGTCTCTCTAGGAGCAGAAAACACACTGATTAGTCCACATGCCTCTGCATGCATATTGCATATACAATGTTTTACAGAATCCTGGACTGTTATTTATTGCAAATCATAGTGGACCAAATAGACGAGATGTCCCCTTAGCAGTGTGGTTAGCTATAAGACTCTTACTGAAATGCTCACACACACACACACACACACACACACACACACACATACATACACACACACACACACACACACACACACACACACACAGTCATGGTGCCACAGAAGTAATTGCTCCTGCTGTAACCAGCAACAAATCAAGCTGCAAGCAGCAGCCACTTCCAGGTCAATAATTTCTATTTGGGTCTAAATGAGCTTTTTCTTAACATATCGGTATTTCTGGCGGATGACCCTTTGCCACATCCTCCTGGGGTCGATCGTCCAGTCGATCTTAACGGAAATCTGCGAGTAATGGAGGCTTACGTAACATTTGCAGGGCTCAGTGTCCACAAAGCCTTATTGGATCAGGCTCTTTTGGAGCTCTCTCCAAATGCCACTGGATGTCGAGGCTGATGAAGCAGCAGGTCTTTTTCAACTCAGGGTATGCTCTAAAAGTCTGAAAGTGCCCCAACAAAAATTGCTTTTTTTTTTTTCTTTTTTCTTTTTTTGTTAGTATATCTAAAACAAAAGAGATTTCATTACACTATGGCTCTTAAAAATGGATTCTGCCATATTTTTTAATGATATACTTCTGAACAAGTGTGAGCTTAGTGGCTAAAGGCAAGAGAAAAGAAAAACAGATAACACTGTGAGTGAATGAGTGTGTGGAATCAATATGAAGATAAAAGATGAAAGTTCATGGTGTGTGTTGGAAGTACATGGTTAAAAAAAAAAATATTTCAAAATAAAGATAGGAGCGGGGTATCTGAATAATACCAGCTAATATCCTTATTATTTTTGCACCATTGTTACAGTGCAAACAATGCAGAAAGCATCCAAAATATGCAATGATCTCCTCTGAACAGCTGATATTGAGATGTGTCTGCTACTGTACTGTACTTATGCTCCGTAAAGCCTTCATAACGGCTCTAATCTGAGGTGCTGGCTCTTAATTGGTGATTCTAAACGAACGTCTGTTCTGCAGCAGAGGTTAGTCTTGGTCTTGCTTTCCTGGAAAGGTCTTCATGAGAGCCAGGTTCATCACGGTACTTGATAGTGTTTTTAAATAGCAACTTACTTTTGTTTGTTACTTTTGTTGCCGTTACTCAATTACCTAATTTCATATACTGTATGTTATTTCATAGTTTTAAGATATCCTTATTGTTTTAGAATGTAGTAAATAAATTCAAACGCGTGTCTTGTTTTGAGTGGGACTGTATACTGTATGTTCCATCTCAAGATTTTGTGGCTCAAACATTCCTTTGTGGCGACCTCTTAACATAAAAGAGCCAAGGCCTAAGAGGGAAACACCTTATAATTCAATAAAACAAAGAACAAGCAAATGCAGCATATAGATATTCTTTATATAATGATTGATTTTTATATTTAAATGAACTTTTTTAATTGTTGCTTTCTAGCTAGATATTTTTGTACAAGTGATTCATTTCTAAATTAAATGAAAGCAAATTGAATAGGCTAATAATCTTACTTTTTGTTTAATAATAAATAATCAGCATCACCACCACCAAAAACATCAATAGTAGTTCTATTTAAAAATAGAATATGCAACATTTTTACTTTCAGAAACAGTGAGTGAATTCATTGATCTATCTTTTCTGACTGTTTGGTTTTGATTAATATCGAGGTCTCACTTATATACTCTTTTATACTGTAAATAAATCCTCTGTGCACATGCCAATGAAACACAATACAAAGAGTTTATAAAAGACTACGGAAAGACCAGTGCAGGATTTGTTGGCAGTAGGAGTGGATGTAAATAGCCACAGAGTAGGAAAAAGCTGGCACAGTTGTAACACATCGTAACTGTAACACTTGTTTTCCCTACAGTAAATGCACACAGTCAAGTGTGCATTCTTTACATCAGTATAGCATTATGTCACTTCCCTGAGTGAAGAGAGAAACAAATGTGCTCATGTGTTCAAAAACTGAAGTCCGTGCACAAGTGTTCTGTTTTTATCTACAGTATACTTACAGTTAGTATGAGTGATTTGTACTGCAGATGCTTTTTCTCATTGTGGAAAAAAAAAAAACCTGGGTGTGGCATTTGGTTTAATTGTTGCACATTGTAAACCTTTTTACAACAATTGAGGTAATCAGTTACATCAAAAACAATTAAGTAATGATGTTTCCAATTTTAGGTAAACAGAGCTATCAGTTTTTGAGTTTGTTGTACTCATTCATATTAATTGTTATTTACTTGCATTATTGCGTAACCTAACTCATACTATTTAATAGCAATTATCTTTTTTTTTTTAGTTGTTGCAAATCAAATAAATTGCTGATGGTCTTTTGGCTGCTCCCGGAAATGGGTCGCTACAGCAGATAATCCGGTCTGCACACAAGCTTGGCATAGATTTTTATACCAGATGCCCTTCCTGATGCGACCCTCCCATTTTATTTGGGCTTGGGACAGACACTTCATCCAGTTGTTGGGAATCGAACCCGGGCCTTTCGCATGGCAGGCGAAACAACTACCAATGAGCCACCAGTGCCCTGTTGTCCTGATGACATCAGACACAAAATCACTAGTCTGAAAGATTTTAAGTTGGTGGAACATTAAGGTGACAGTTACTGTTACTTAAGTACTTATATTTACCTAAAATATTAAACTTGTTCATTAAACTTGAAAAGTGTCATTTCTACAAACTCATAAATACCAAAAAGTTCTAAATACTCATCAAGGTCTATCAATTTGAACTAAAAAGTTAAAAAGTTAACAGTACTCAATATGTTTAATTACTTTGAGCATTAGGGTTTACAGTGCACCTGTTGTAATAATTTAAATAATAATAATAAAAAAAAAAAACATTCAAAAGAAGTTTTTTTTTACTCTTAGTAAATAAATAAATAAATAAATAAATAAGTGGTAAGGAATGGATTGTGTGGGTTCAGAAGTCATGAAAATATCCCTATGATATTTTGATAAAGATGGAATTCTAAACAAAAATATTCAAAAACAAAAAGTAATCATCAATCAATTACAGCATGTCTTTAAATGGGTGATTGTACTCCATGCCATTCAACCTATGTTTGTTAGGCACATCTAATGATTTTTTTTTTGTCAATGCTTAATATTTTCCAAGCTACCCTCAAAGTCATATACATCGGAAAAACACATCATAATGTACATGGAAGTTTTTATTGTAAGCCAATGATTAAAATTGGCTTACAATACATTGAAAGTCCGTGCATTCCCACCGCCAACATCCCTGCTCCTTATCAGCAGGTTTTTTTCATGAAGTATTGAAGCTTATCATTGCATGACTTTCATGTTCATACTGTACTGTACAAGGCTATCATTACAAAATAAATATGTCCTCATATTATTAGGAAAGTAAAGTGATGTAAAGATACAGTAACACCCCAAACATTAGTGTCATATTGCTTGTAAACAACAGTTCTACTACTGAAAAAAAAAGGAATCTGAAGGCACCAGAATGTGTTTTTATGTTTGTGTATTACGATTCTGTTTCTTCAATTTACACTCCAAAAAAAATTGTTCGTACAGGGTTTAGAATCAAACGTTGCCAAGCAACAAACAGTTTCTTCGAAGCAGACTGAGAGGCTGTTTGTTCATTAATTTGTAGACGTAAGTGAAGGCAGTGTTTCGTGTTCAGGCGTACCTAATTCATTTGCTGATTCAACAATTGTCAAATGCAACATTTCCAAATCACTGCCTATAGTCCAGCTAACTATGAATGGAATGTTGACTTAATACAAATCAACAGTTGCAAAGTGTATATTCAAAGTGGACCGAGTGTCCGAATGTGGTTGTGCCAGGATATCCGTACACATGGAATGCCCCTGCCTTGTCTAATCAGAAATTAATAAATAATTTTACTACATACTGTAGATGTAATTCTCACACATCCAAAAAAAAAAAAGATTTGCTGAAAAAAAAAAAAAAAATCCAGCACCCCTGGCACGTCCCTGCTCACACCGTACCCATTTGTTCATACTTGCCAGTTTTATGTTACTGTATATTACGCTATGGTAAAAATGAATGTGCACCCCTGATCATCAGGACCATGTTGAGAGTCTCATGCCACAATACATTTGGTCAGATCCTTCCATCTATATTAACATCATCTCGTATGGCGAGGTGTTCCACTAGATTTTGAAACATGGCTCTGATTATTGTGAGGAGTGGAGGTCATGGGTTCTGTGCTGAATGCTCGACTTCTTCCACCACATAAGAACTACATACAGTACGAGTGAGACAGTCAGGTGTCCACAAACCCTTGGCCATATAGTGCATCTGGGATATATGAGCTTGTAATTGAAATAATTATTGAGCTAAAAACAGCATTAGATTTACAGTATCAGCACACCAGATTGAATCAGATGAAGCAAACGGTGAGTGTTTCAAATAAAATTCAGTGGTAACAGAATAAGACAGGGCATTACACTCAAGTCAAGTTGCAAGACTATGCAATGATAGAGCAACTAGAGTATATATATCCGCGGGTTAATGAGTCCCAGGTGACGCTCATTCATTCGGCCTGTGGTTAGTAAGTCTGTGAAAAAGAGAGCTGGAAAACCTGGCAAGGACTAGAAGGAGACTTTGACATGACATATACCAACTATAGCATACCAGCCAGATTATATGCATTGTTACCTAGTTCTTTAATCTCTATCATTATTTACTGTTTTTTTTTTTATCAACCAGTTTAATTCTTTTCATACTGTACGCCGAACAGTATGAATGTCTGATATTAGTCTGACAAAAAAAGAAAGAATGACATTACTGTTATATTACACTGAATTGATTGTCAATTTTGTACAGCTAATGTGATATTATTCATTATAAATGTATAAATTAAATTCATGTTCAAACCTATAATTGTCTGAGCCTTGTTCAAAAGCTGTTTTATATCCTTAATAGACATACAATTCTCACCTCATCATACTGTAGTTGCTAAATTCACTATTCACGTGCAAGGTTCTAATCGAATAAAATCATTTCACCACACTTAAACTGTTGCTCTACAGTATGTATTTATAGAAGACTCTGATCCCTTCCTGTTATGCTACTTAAAAAGCAAAGCTACTGTACGTTGTGTGGAAGACTTCTTCAGTGAAAATGTCATAGTAGCATGTCATGGGCGGCACAGTGGCTTAGTGGTTAGCACTGTCGCCCTGCACCTCCACGGTCAGGGTTTGATTCTGACCTCTGTGTGCATGGAGTTTACATGTTCTCCCCGTGCTTGGTATGTTTCCTCCCACAGTCCAAAAACATACAGATAGGCTAATTGGTGTTCCCAAATTTCCTGTAATGTGTGAATGAGGCTGTGTGTATACTCTGCAAAAGATTAGCACCCTGTTCATGGTGTACCCTGTTTCACTCCTGAAGTATCCTGAGATTGGCTCCAGGCTGTATACAGGATTAAACAGTAAAGATGAGGAGTTAGTGTTATGCCATGATAAAATTAGTGTAATGGATGTGTCTTGGCATATTTAAGCAAAATCACAAAGCAAATGTGATTGGTCCATATGGTATCAATGCCTTCTACTGGTTTGTACTTTGATGGATTATACATTAAGGCCACGATTTCTTAATCCATGCTCTTGGTGTTAATAAACTCTGGCATGGCACCTCCAGGGTTGAAGGTTCAATTCCAGCTTTCAGGTGTGTGTGCGCATGGATTTTGCATTTCTCTTCATGCTTAGCGGTTTCCTTAAATTTATTTTTCTCCTCAGTTTGGTTGCATCTTAATGCAAATTAGGATTGTGCTCTGAAATGACCTGGAACCCTGTTCACGGTATACCTGACCTACAGTGCAGTGCCCTGAGGCCCCCTGTGACCGTGTACAGAATAAATGGTATCGAGAATGAGTGAGTGAGTGATAATTATTCATTTAAATTTTTATTTAGGATAAAAAAACACAGTTTTTCTTTTTTTTTTTTTTTACAATTTATTTATGATGTAAATATGGCAGTAGTGGCATTTGCAACAATATACAGTACTATTAATATCGAGTCCTGTAAAAGATGTCTTATGTGAACAATACAGAGCCTTGTGCAAAAGCACAAAAAGGGTGTGAGTTGAACTCATGAGCACTTTTACTGCCAGTAATTTATTTAAACAATATGATTGAGTGCTGTTGTGCTGAATATCAGCATGGCTGTAATGCAGTGGCGGCTACTGGTCTGTCAAATAGGGGAAACTCATTTTCGGCCTACATCATAAAATTGTCTATTTATTTAAAAGTAAATTCTGCCCTACGTTCCTTTTCAAGAAAATGGTCTGTGACCCTGTTGTACCAACTAGGCGTCTTTTCCAGTGACTTGACCAGTGTCCTCTCAATGGCCAGCAGAGCTAGGCTGCTTAAACGGCCTTGGCCCATTGTGTTTTGGGTGTAGGACTTGAGCTGCTTTAAACAGGAGAAGCTCCTTTCTACACCTGCAGATGTAGCTCCAATTGTTGCCACTAATGAGAACAGTTTGTAAAGCTGAGGCATTGCACTGTCCAACTCCATGTCTTTAAGGAACACCAAGTAATCACACAGCTTTCCCCTGTTACCCTGCAAGTCCTGATCTGAATACAGGACTTGAAGTTCTGACCTCAGTCTCCCTGAATTTGTCCTCATAAGGAACACTTTCAAATAGCTTCTTATTTGCAATTAGCACTGTTAGCACAGTCTGCCATCGTGTGCAGGTTCACCCACGACGCTAGCCTAGCTTAATATATGAATGAATGAATGATCTAAAAAAAAAAAAATAAAGCTCTGTAAAAGTGAAACAAGGAATGTGATGTATAATTGTGTGAAATGTATGATGAAAATCAAGCAATTAGGTTGCAGCAGTTTTTATTTCGACTGAACTTCAGAAATCCGCGATGGGACTTATAGTACTTATAGTACACAGCGATTCCTTATAGTACAAAACTGCTGTTAGTCAAAATGAGATGCAGTCTTTCGACAGACCCTCCAATCATCACGCAGAAGCTCGGCGTCCGGGCCCGCCCACTCCTCATTCACCCCCAGAGTCGCTGAGCGTCCGTGGGCGGGACATAATCGCAGCGTTTATCCAATGACCGTCTAGTTTCAAAGCACTGAAAAAAAAAACGTTCAAAGCAGCCGCATTGAAGTCAATGGACGCTGGGCTTCAACAGGGAAATGCACTGTGACGCTACGGGAATTTTTAATCAATAAAATGTTAATACAATAGTACATAATTTGACCATTAATTTTGTGACATTATAGGGGAAGCTGAGCTTCCCTTGCAGTCTTAAAGAAATCGCACCTGCTGTAATGCAGTTAGAGGCCAAATACCAGCTCAGCTGTTTTATTCAACAGTTCCATAAAACACCATTTGTTTATCAACAGATTATGATTTGTTTATTAATTTAAGCAGTTATTTTGCTCCACCAAAACATATTCTTTGTGGATGCAAAACAAGCTAACCGCGACTGGCGGAGCTGGCGACTAACAGTTAGTGTAATTAGCCCAGATAATTAAAAGTAGGTTTAAATTCTTACTGGTACAATGTAGCCAAAAGAAAAGGACAATAAAGCATAGAGGAGGAGGACAGTCATGTAAATTATGTAACTTTATCTTTATATTTCCACGTATTCCACTTTAGAATATCAGCTAGCTTCCTGGGTTTGAATCCCAAATAGGCTAAAATCAAAGGCTAGTGTGCTAGGGTGTACAATCCCTTGTTCCACACACCAAATAGTGCTATTGATCAAAGGTTAGAGCGATATACCAGATTCACCCTTGTGTTAGAAGTTTGTTAGCTTTGTTGCGCATCTTAGGCTTAAATAATGATGAAGTAAATATACCAATTGTTTGTGACTGAGCAAACAGTCATACAGTATACTGGATAAGATCACCCATATAACATCACTATATGCCATTTAATTCATTAACCAACTTTGTAGCGCCAGTAACCAAATCATTTTATGATCACTCACTCATTGTATATACTGCTTAATTCTGATTAAATGGTCGCGGGGGGGGGGGCCTGGAGCCTATCCCAGGAGACTTAGGGCACAAGACAGGGTACACCTGTACACCTCTCCATCGCAGGGCACACACATAGACAGAGTCACGTACTCATTCACACACATTTGGGAATGCCAATTAGCCTAATAATTTAGCCTAAACCCGGAGAAAACCCACCAAGCACGGGGAGAACATGCAAACTCTATGTACACAGAGACGGGAATCGAGCCTGGCCGATAATCAAACCAGAATCCTGGAAGTGCAAGGTGACAGTGCTAACCACTATACCACCGTGCCGCCTATTTTATGATGTACAAATAAAATACAGTTTACTTTGTCCATTTGCAAAGACACCTTCAGTACAAGGTCCATCATTTAAAGGATACTGTAAAACTACAACTCAAACCTAAGTTGTGCCTAGGTGATTTAAAGGATCCCATTCACACTCATATAATTTGGCAGGTGGGGAAAAACAAAACAAACAAACAAAAAAAATCTAGGCGAATAAGGGCAAACCTGAACGGACCCAGAGGGAAGATTCAGATCTTTAAAAAAAAAAAAAAAAAAACTAACTAGAGCTCAGAATCAAACCAGGGGCCCTGGATTTGTATTTTTTCTGGTCAGTTGTTTTCGTATGACAGCTTCTTTTCTAGTGATATGTTTGAAATATAACATTAAATTTAGACTGCTTGAGAGTCATTGCATAGAGCATCAGTGATATTGCATCGCCTGTCATGATATGGAAAATGTGTTGGCCAAGCTAAGTCAAGTAATACAGAAAAACAAAAGCCAGATTCCTCTGAGGATCCGTGAAGCTTAAGAAAAATAAAAACCTGCCGACTGGAGGCCATGATCCAACAGCCTGTGGGACGTTCATAATAGTATGTGTGTGTGGGACTGTGTGCGTGTGTGTGTGTGTATGAGGTGCAGGAACCGGAGCCAGGCGCTCAGGGCCAGAAGCAACATGAGCATGGCATAATGAGAACGTGTCAACAGGCTGTCAGCTAGCAGTCCAGCACACATACGCGCGCACACACATACACACACACACAGAGACGCACACACATACACGAACACGAGCGCACGGAGTGATGTGGATCTCACGCTGGAGTGGACATCCAATCAAGAGCTCATGTTTTGCATGATTTCATGCACACAACCCCGCTGTCAGGCAACGCTGCAGTCTGAATTGGTCTTGTTCTCTGTGCAAATGCAAATGGCCCACTAGTGCACCAAATGATATACTGGGGTTTGTTGCTTTGCACTTTTGCAGAGTGCCAAGGACTTTATCACTGTGCAGTACATGTGTTGTGCACGCTGGAATATTTAAAAGCTAAGCTCGCGTGTGTGTGTGTGTGTGTGTGTGTGTGTGTGTGCCAGGCATTCCTGTTCACTGTTCAGAATGATTGCATTGGAATTTAACACTTAATCATCATTCAACTGCAAATTTTATATGCTTACACACTCACTGAATATACTGTATGAATGTACAGTACACGCRTACCTAGAGTACCTACCTTATAGATGCTTCTGATCATCATTATATAATTGAGAAATATTACACAAGAAGTGTTGTGTAGAACATCAGGACATTTCTCATGCACCAACAGGCGTAATGGTGCAGCCGGAAGTACTGAATATATCACATCTGTGCTGATATTCAGTACAACAGCACAGTTTCAAGTGCTTTTTTACAACACTTCCACAAACACCACTTATGATTTGTTTGTCCCTAAGGAGAGCAACCCAAGTAAAGTTTAACAATATCAGTGCATTCGTGACTGGTTTTGAACGTAAATTTTGGCAGGCATCTGGTCTCTCCTCTTTCTATTACTGCAAACCGTACAGACCTAATTTTCACCCATGCTGGCTTTCGACAGTTTGATGTGGAATGATGCATAAATACTGCAACATCCCAGTGATACATAAACATCCATTCAGAACTAACTGTTGAGTAATTACTAACAATGGCTCATATTTTGTTCTACACAATTTGTACAATGTATAAATCTGCTGAATAAACTTGCAAATGTAAGCAAATACAAATCCATTATTCATTTATTTTTTTCTAATCAGACCTGAATACTGTACGCTATGCATTTTTTGTTGCCTGTTTTGTAATAGAACTTTCTGTTGCCTTGCACTTCGCAGCATGGGAAGGTCTTCATCACTATTCAATATGTGTTGTGCACACTGGAATATTTAACAGCTAGGCTGTGTGCCACTCTAGTCACCATTATCTCTCTAATATGGGATCAATTAAAGAGATGCATTTTGCGATGTATAAAAATGTTTCTGCGCCTGCAGTATGCAGCACATTTCTTGCAAAGAGTCTCGTTATATTTTTTTTCTTTCATCCAGGGACATTAGCTCCACCACCAGTCAAAACAATTTATAGATTTCAGGGTGTCAGTTGGAGGAAAGACACATTGTTGTCCGTATTCGCATTACAAGAGCAGCGGAGAGCTTTAAATATATTAAACTACATATTGTCCATTTAATATTAAGTTGATGTACAGTTCATTTGTTATTTCCTTTAAATAAATAAAATAAACAAACAAAAATCTATTAAAAAAATTGGTATTCTTTAATCATGAATACTGTTGGCGGCATACTGTTTTGGATTTTGCTATAGAACATAGCAAAGACCATTCTTAATTTGACTAGGTGTTCCTGGCAGGATTAAAAGTTTAGTGTCTTATAAAATAGAACAATCAGTCTTGGTGCAGTTCTTTTAACCAATGCAAACAGCACTACTTGCTTCCAGCTATATAAAAAAGAAACCAGTGGAATCGAAATGGACCTTGCTTCTGCATATTTAATGCGGCATACATTTAAAATGGATTAGGTGGCATATACACACAACTTAGTAAATTGCATAAGTTGTTATAAAATCTTCAATTTTCTGCTTAAGTATTTTTTTTTTTAACAGCTTTTGCGTTTGACCTTTATGTAAATTATCAATGCTATTACAACTTTTAACATTATTACTTATTGGAATTCACAACTACATTGCCTTCTATTATTATTAACACCATGTGAAATTAACTGAAAAAATATATATATAAAAAAAATGATATAAGGAATATATACCAAAACATGTCAGTGATTGCAATGCCAGGAATCAGCACAAAAATAAATAAATAAATAAATAAAATAAAATAAAAAAAAAACAACAAGAATCCCAGTTATTAATTTCCAGTTCATCAAGCTATACTATACAATATATAGTTTTATGTACAACTGCTCTGCCTTCACATGTATTGAATTTCTTTAGTAATGTTTGTATTAAGGATTTCTATTAATGACTATTAATGGATAGTGAGTATTAATGATTAGCTGGATCTCTCACATTCTAGAGATATTTATAGCTAGTTAAGATTTAGTGAAATCGATATGATGTATCATTTCAAACAGAATGAGCAAGAATAATTATATAGAAAATTTAAATCTCCTCTTAATGATTTTCTGATTTATCCTCCACTTACATGAACTTCATGGGTTCTAAGCATTCTCAGCGGTGGATCTAGTTGTAACCAAGTGAAATTAAATAAAATATAAGGAGTAATTAAAGTCTAGTAAAAAAAAAAAAAAAGTCAGTAGCTTACAGGTATCTTATTGAGTGAATGAGACACTGACACATTAAGGGACAACGAGACATCAAGACAACGCTTGTACAGTATACACTATGTTTCCTAGTACTGAAAATGCAATGGATTTGTCATGTGAATTTTGATATGTGGTGAGCTTCAAAGTTTGTAATTAAATAATTAAAAAAATCAGTTCATAAAATGACAAAAAAGTTACATCTGTGGTAATTTCATTATTATGTTTTTTTTATCAGATCCAATAAATTGTCACCCATCTAATAAACCCCCTGACTGACCAACAGGGGGCACTACATTGTCGCAAAAAACAAAAACGAGAAGCAAGCCTTAATCCCTGCAGCCTTAAAAGCCATCTAAGATGTTTTATATGCTTTAATATTTTCTATTTATCCTAGAGATTGTAATGTTTAAATTGTTTTCCCTACTCAGTGATGTGTTTCCTTAATGCAAAATTCATAAAACCTAATAGCCATGAATAAAGCATTGGGAGCAAAAAGTAAAATCATTTTATTTGGTGTTAAAGTCACAGCTTGACTTATTTTTCCATGTAAAAATGCACTGAATTATGAGTCGACAAGGTTTGTGTCAAATATTACAGAGCTTCATTTCAGTTCCGGCCGGTAAAGCTGTCACTCCTGAGATATTACTTATTTCAGAAACAAACACGGGCTGCAATAAGGGAGACACAATAAACGCACAATCTGATTTGTAACAGAGCCAAGACATGAGGCTTGTGAAAATGGACTCGCATTTCTCAACCTCTTCAACGTTGTTTATCAATCGCTTTATCAATTCATCATCGTTTCTCCGTCATCACATCGTCCATCAGTCGAGACAGAGGCGCTGCTGGATTTATGTCTCTATAAAGTGAATTGTCTGTGAATTTGAACATTCTGTATAAGGAGCTTGTAAGAGTGATTGAAACACAGCCTGGAGCTTAAATAGGGAGAAATGAACAAAGCGAGAACTTAACATGGATGAAACTGTATGAACGATTTACGGTCAGAGCGAGCAGTGTTAATGTCACGGAGGTGATGGACCCAAACACAATATACACAAAGTAGATTTCAATACAGTCTGTGTAGATCTTAGATGGTCCTTTAGAAGAAGAGAGGGTTTTATTAGACTTTTTAATAATTTATTTATGAATCATTTCTTTCAGCTGTAAATTAATGGCATTGTGCGAAGCGACACAGGAATTCAGAGAGTCCCTGGAGACGGAGAGTCCCTCCAATAGGATGTCACGAGGGACGAGACTGTGGAGCCCACGTCAGATCCACCACAAATGGAGCCACCATTCTGGAAGTCTCTCTCTCTCTCTCTCTCTCTCTCTCTCTCTCTCTTACTCCACATGCTCGCTTTCTTTATCTCTCTCTCCATCAGTCTTTAGAGCCAGTTCCCTTTTCGCAGCTGTGTAGTTAGGTGCATTAGGTATTCTCTCTCTTCTCTCTCTCTTTGTCCTTCTCTTTCTGTTTCTCGCTCTCTCTCTCTCTTTTCTTTTTCTCTCTCACACATGTCTACTCCCTTTCAGTCCATCTCTGTTTTCTCATTTCTCTTCTATCCTCCCTCATTGCTGTCTTCCTCATGAGAGTTTTCTCTTCATGCGCAACAACTGGTAGCTCTCCCCCCCTTTTTCTCCTCCTCCTTCTCCTCCTCTCTTCTTGTCTGTGGAAGGTCTGCTTATCTTCCAGCACCTGTGCTTCGAAGGGTGTTGGAGTGCAAAGTGGGGAGGGTAGGGGGGTTCCTGTGGTTTTTGGGTGCAAGCCAAGGAGGAAAGAGGAAGCCACGAGCTTTAGACCGTCTTTCCGGGCATTATCATCAGCATCAGCACCAGAGACAGCAGCAGCAGCAGCAGCAGCAGCAGAGGCGGGAGGGACGACAGAAGTGGCAACGCATCCTTCAGTCTCCCGCTCAGTCCGCTGCTCGAGAGGAAGAAGAGAAGGTTGCGGCTTTGTGCTCGCTCCGAGAGCTGCGGAGAAACGAGGAACAGAGTAACAGGGAGAGCCTGACAGGGTAAGACGCTTCCGTGGACTGGGGATCTGAGCCAGTTCTCTTTTCACCACTTTGTCTTTTGTTCCTTTGTGAAGAGTCCCACTATAGTGGGGTGGTGGTAGGGGGGTCTCATGMCGGTGGGTATTGTGTGAGCCGACTGCCGCAGATTTGTGTAATCGGGGTGGTGGATTCTTTTTTTTTTTTTTTTTTCTCCTGGATTTGTCAGCTGTGTTTCCAGTATTAACATATTCATGGGATTCTTGCCTCTTCAGCTGAACAGTGATCCTTAGCAGCCTGGAGGAACTAGGGAAAGAGCTTTTAGGATGTGCACTTTCCTCTTCAATGCATGTCGGTTTGTCTGTTATTTTCCTACAGGTTGCTGTTGTTGTGATTACTATTGTTGGTGATAAGTCAGTGCAGGAAAAGGATTAACGATTGAGCATGTCAACTTACTTGATATCTTCACGTCGATACTAAGTAAAAAAAAAACGCTACAGGACAGCTTGGGCACTTGAGTTGATCCTAAGAAGCCTCAGCATCTGTTCCTGGCCTGATGAGGCTTGTAGCGTGAAGAACTGTCAGGGCAGCTGAATTTAGATTTCGGATTAGACTGCACCATTTGAACAATGAGAAAAGGTCGTTCATTGGTAAGCCCCAGGTGTCACAAATGTTTCTCAGTATTACAAAAACTAAGAAAAACGTGTGATGGCATTATATTGGGATGGAGTAATATTCTATGGGCTGTTTCCTTTGACAACTTTCCCGAAATAATGAGTAGTACTGCATGGCGATGCTACAGTAGGTGTGACTACTAGGTGAGAATCATCTTCAAAGCTGCTTGTAGATTATAAGTAAACATAAGGGGGAAAATATCCCTTTAAGATAAAATGCACACTTTTGTAACCAGATTGAGGTGTATTTGAGCAGATTCCACTAGACTTAAAAAAGAAAAGCCCAGTGTTGCTGTCCATCCTTTTTCACTTCCATCTGGGAGCTGGTGTACCCCTCAGAAAATGAGAGTCGTAATAACAGTCATTGTTCCTTTTTTTCTGACAGCCGTCATTCCATTCTGCTTTTCCCCCCCAAACGATCTGTAATTTGCCTCCTGCTGCTAATGGATTTTCTGTATGACTCCCCTCTCTCTCTCTCTCTCTCTCTCTCTCTCTCTCTCACACACACACACACACACACACACACACACTCACACACACACACACACACTGTCTCCCAATGTGTGTGTGTGTGTGTGATGAACATGTTTGACTCGGAGGGCTGACGGCGGTTGACTGTTAATGTGGCTGGCAGGAGTTAAAGGCTTGAGGGTGAATGGCAGGAATCAGAGAATTTTAAAGTAATTGAGTGGATTTATGTGAAACCTGGGCATTTCTCCATCTCTCTGTCCACTTGCCATCCTTCATTACTTTTATCCACCCATCCATTTGCTCAGCCGTCCATCCATCATTCTGTATCACATCGGAAAACATGTGTGGAATAAGACTGACTTACAATTTGCTCTGCCATTTTCAGCGTCCTTGGATCCTGGCATGTGTATCTCCATGTGGAGCGTCTGTGACCATCTGGATAAACCCACAATTGCTAAAATGAGTCTCCGGTTCACCATTCAGGTAAGACTTTCATCCAGCTTTACCTTGCAAGAAGAGCATAAATCAGTCCCACCTTACAAAAAAAAAAAAAAAAAATCCAAAGTCTGTTCATTTCTGTCTACAGATACAACCTTTGGCTGGCTTGCGTTGTGAAAAAAAGCCCCATCTTCAATCAATCCCCCTAGAGAGAAGGTCCCTGGTGTTGGCCTGTGTGCCACAGTGGATGTATAAGTGTCAGGCACTTCCCTCCTCCTTCTTCTTTCTGAGGCTCTCTTCGGTGACGGGTATTCTTGGGTGGATAATACGGATCACGTTGTTATTGCTTAAGAATACGCGTAGTTGAGGAGAGTCATTTTCGACCATGCCTTCAGGAAGCTGACCTCGGCTTAACCGCTCTCCAGACGTCCTAGCCGAGTGCTGTTGTTAGAGGAGGGGGAAAAAAAAAGAGGGACGGGGGGGGGAGAAAGAGTGAACATTTCTATCGAGGTTCATTTATCAGTGCAGCAGATAATCATTTCCCCAGCGTTTGCATTGATTTTTCTACGGCAAGCCTTCATGTTGTTATTACTCCAGCGTTCTAGCGAGTTGTATCAGGAGGCCGGCGTTTCCTGCTCGCCGAGACTTCATCCGTATCTGCTGTGCATTTATATTTCTCCCACCATCTCACTATCATCCATCCTGCCAAAGTGATGTTTTATGTAGCACTATTCAACCACTCTGCATTCTGCATTTCACACAATTTGCTTGGTTTGCTTGGGGGGTAGTGATGGTGGTGTGTGTGCGGGGTGGGTGTGTGTATGTGAGGGTGAGGGGAACAGGCTGTTTATTCTTTACTCTCTTTAGGGAGCGTTTCAGTGTGCACACGCCCGCTCGCCTCTCTGATGGGAATGCATTTACTTGCTTTTTATTCGCGGGCCTTTAAAGGATGCGAGATCCCTGGACTACGCTGTGTGCACGCTCGGGCTGATTACGAGAAGGCCTGAAACGAAAGACACGAAATGCATATGAAGGCTTCATTTAGACAGGAAACGATGCTATTTCCTTGTAGCACAGCATGAGAAGTAGCAACACACCATATTCCGCTCAAGAAATCCAGACGCATAGCGTAGTCTATCTGGCATTCTTCACACAGTCCCTTGAGACTGCCTCTATACAGCTGAAATGTCTTGAACGGCTTTCCTCCTACTGATAAAGAGCCTTTTTCGCAAAATGATGTGCTCTGTAAAAACACTAATTACATTTTAATGATGCTCGCCAAACGCCTGACGTGTGTTTCTGAAGCCCAGTGAAGCCTGTGCCACATGATAATGACCATCACTTTCCATACAGTCGGCCCATTTAAATGCCATCGCATTCATCTTCAAAAGCATAATATATTAACCAAAGAGCAGCGATTCATTACACTCAATCAAAGAATGTGGAAGTGTTGCATCTTACTTCTATCAATAGTCCTTATTCGTTATGGATTATAGCAGACAGAACTACAGCCTTCATTAAAAAGGAAAGCTTTTTTTATTATTTTTTTTCCCCCATTCAGATTAATTATAGTTCACCTGTTTAGACTAAAAATGAAATGCAGGTGTTCTGCATAAGATCGGAGATTTAATTCATTAAGCTGTGAAAGGCAGTGGAAAGCTGCTGTAGCCTCATTATTCAACATGACAAATACAGTGGGCAAAGATCCAATGTTTTAATCATAATACAGTGGAAGGAAAATCCTTAAAACCAGATACAGGTTCTGTGCTAGTCTTACCAGCATTTCACAGTTTGTCTCTTCCTACAGTATTTGTGCAGCCAAAGTGTCGCAACCATCTTTCTTAACTCAGGCATAAAAAGAAAAGAAAAGGCAAAAAAAAAAAGTAGGACTTGTACCAAGAAACAGATTTATAGCTTTTACCTTAAAATGTGATTCAAAAAGTCTTATAGCACAGACTGTTCATTAACGGAATTTGTAGTCAGTTCTTAGAGTGCAAAACTGCAGATGAACCATAAATACATTCAAGAAACTCCTTTAATATTTTTCCATAGATTTGTCCATGTGCTAGTAATGAAAAGCATTTTGAACGTACTATAATTAGCTGCTTTCTGAGTGCAGGTTGAAATATAGATTGAAGGTAGAGTTCTCTAGTGAATAATAATCAAAGTATTTAAAAAAAATAATAAATTCATTCTTTTTTTTTCTTTTTTTTTGCAGGGTAAAAGTGCCACTCTGGCTTTTTCCACTGATGAAATTTAAAGCATTGTTAGGATATTATTAGACTTTTTGAATAGAAACGCAGTGAAGTAGAATCAATTGCTTGAAAAGCGTTCGAGCACAGCGATTGGAGCACGCTGATGAATTTTTAATACAGATGTCGATATTTCTGATGGACTTCATTTTACTCAGAGCTAATTGCACAAAAATTGATTTAACAATTTTTGACAATTTCTCTATCAGCACACTGTTTATATACCGTGTTTGAGTGAATGGCTCTGTAACCACTTCCTTTGCATTTACATCAAGAAGAAAACAAAAATCAAAGGTGTTTTAGGGTGTAAAGAAATTAACTTTGTATTAATTAATCTGACTATCCAATATTTTTTTTATATAAATCTGACTATAATTTAACCAAATTTCTTTCTATGCCTGACCCAAAATTAAGTTGACTCTCATTGGTAATTTTACTTCCACAGATCATACATGCCAAACAATAATCTGGAAAAAAAAGAGGGGAAATTTAAGGAAATATGTCCAAACTTAACATGACTAGGTATTGTCAGATTCAGACGACCAGATGATGGAGAAATCAACTGGGGGTAAAAAGATTACGGGTATATTATTGATTCATTTATTTCATCTTTCATTTTCATTCTTAAACTCTCTAACATTGTACCATTTATATGCAGAAATTATACATTGTTGTACAGACACGGCATGTAAGTCAGTTCAAACATACCTCATGCACAACCATACTGTACATCTCCATGTAGTGCTATTAAAAGGGGACATCTTGATGGCCATTATTTAAGGTGACTGATTTAGAAAAGGATGTGCAGTACTACACTGTTATAAAACGTTACTGTGATATGAAAATGTAATATCAACGCACACCACGTAAAAAAGACGTCATCGTGTGTTGAGTGTTTCAGAATTGAATTTTTGATGCCTTTAAAAAAGTTTCATGTTTGCTTTCTCTTCAATAAATGCTCAACTTTACGACTCATGATCTTCAAGACTCATCTTTTTTTGTCCATCTTTGCCATTTATTCAGTTTTTGAACTTACCATGGTTTCTGTTTTTAATGCTGAGTGTACATCATGTATCAGTTTCGACTTCATGATGAACTTCAAAATGATTTTTCGTAAATGCACGCTGCAGTTTCCAGAGCAGTTAAGACCGTCATCAGTAACCTGTTGACAAAGCTTCCTACGTGAACTTCACTCTCTGCTCAGGATTTTTATTCCTGTCATGCACAAGTATCGGCACTAGCCATGTAGCCTCAGTCTCAATCTAATGACACTCAGAGCATAATCTCTTTTTGGAAAGCGAGAGCGGTGGACCCTCTTACTGAGAAAACACGGATCAAGCTTCCCATTCGAAAGCGGTTCATTTTAGTCAAGAGGTAGACGGGCATTGAAAATGTGATGAGGTGCATTAAAAAAACGGCATCGTTTAAAAGCATTTTCCATCACTCTCGAACACATTTTCCATGCTACAGTCCAGCACACCTGGCATAGAATGACGTTAAACGCTGACATGGCTCAAACAGTGTGATGTAAAAGGTATAAAGGCATCCCGAAAGCACGCTAGTGTGGCCAAACATGATCTTGCACCTGGTATAAGGTACCATAACACATGCTGATTATAGGGAGGTGTGTGCAGCTGAGGTTTACTTGTGTGTATGTGTGTTTTTGTGTGTGCATTTGTGAGCTATATAGGATTTTAGCTCCCAGCAGCCCCGCCTCCACATCTCTTTCCCCAGGAGGCCTGTTTTACCACACGCCGCTTTTAACCCAACCACTTGCTCTCTGGAGGCAGGCTTTGACTGTCTGAAAGCAACAAATAGGGAATGAAAAAAAAAAACAACTAAAAAACACAGTGTGCTGTTTAAGGAAAATGATCAACAATGGAGTGATTACTGTTACCACCTTGAAATTGATTCATTTCCTGTAATGGCACAGATTGTTGTAGGTTGTATACGTCTTATACCACAGAAGAAAAAAAAAAACCCTTACAATTACAAAAGTTACAGTAAATGTTTGAGAACTGTTCAACAACACCAACAAAACATCAGACCTGGAAAGCAAATTTGAAATTGTCCCAGGGTGCAAAATGTATTAATGGTTACAATGGCTACATATAAATTATCTGACTCTAATGTGAACGCCACTATCCTCTGAATCGGCGTGAATGCGCACATCATGAGGTTATTGCTCATGTCATCTGGGTTAAAACACGTCATACAGTATTTGTGCAAACTCTCATTCATTCCAAACAATGGATGCAATTTTAACAAAAATATACAGTATATTCTTTTTGCTGTATTTGTTGCGGACCAGAAGAAGATGGAAAATCAGACACCTTGCTTTAGATGTTTTAGCAGCTATTGCTAGTATTGCTAGCATTGGTATGGCGCACTGATGAAGTTAGTGCACTATGCCTAATGAGAAGCAAAAAGTTGCATTAATTCTGATCTGCCTGTTCTTATCCAAGTTGGCTGAACACATATCGGAGCTGATCTAGAACCACATATGAAATGTCTTAGATCCAATTTGATATTCAGTAGACCTGTGTCAAATGACTTTCAAAAAAATCTGATTTGAGTCACTTTAGGCTGGTAATGTGAATGCAGCCTACAGTAAGCGGTGACTTCTTCCCTAAATGTCTCTGCGCAGAACATGCCTAAATCACTCCATTATTAGTCTTGGACCTAGTCTTGGAATAAATAAATTATTTATCATATTTAAATGAGTATAGTAATATACATTTAATTAACCTTGCAGCCAGAAGACTATTATGGAAAATTGATTCAACAATCAGATTTGGGAATTTAACAGGATCCCAAATACTGTATGTGTAGTGGTATACAAAGTAAAAACTCCATAGCAGTCCTTTATATATATATATATATATATATATATATATATATATATATTTATTTTTTTAAACTACATCATGAATATAGCTATAACTCAATGTGGAAAAAAATAACTTGTCAAACACTTGTATTAGTTGTAATTTATTATTCCCACGTGCATACGTTTAGCGGAAGTGTTCCATGCAGCGCTGTGAATGACTGGAAAATAGGCTTAAAGTGTGAATCTCTGGACGCTTCTGCCTTAGAGCATTCTCTTTATGGAGGATGTGGCATCAGAACCAATTGCAAATTATGACTTTCTAAATGGCTAATGGACTAATCACGAATGGTGTTTCATCGGAGAAAAACAAACAGCACTATGCATTCGACATGTGAAATATATAATGAATATAGCACAGAATGATAGTATTGCATTTTACGGCATCATTTTGAAAAAAATAAAAAAGCATAGCACATAGTGTGTGATTACAGACTCAATGGCTCCATTTACATCATACGCATACAGTATACCTCCCTTATTTTTAAGACTTTATCACAGACATGCAAAGCACTGGCGATTTTTTCCTGTCCTGTGGTCAAGTGGCTGGTCTTCGATTATTTGAATATTCAGAGCCTGCAGGAGATTTGTTCTCTCTCTCTCTCTCTCTCTCTCTCTCTCTCTCTCTCTCTCTCTCTCTGTGTAAATAAGCTCTGACCTTTTGCTACATAATCATTTCCTGGAGGCTGCACACACACTGCTTGTTTACTCCATCATAAGGATCACCTCTAGACAAGACCTCGTCCTGCTCTCACATCACTCTGTGTTCTAGCGTCCTTCTTTTCTCAACCTTTCTTTCCCCCCTTCCTGCACTTGTTTTTTATCCTTTTCTCCAACCAGCCATATTTACCTCCCTCCCTGCTTTTGCTGCCTGTTTCTTTCTTTATCCATTCCTCTTACCTTCTGTCTGTCTCATTGTCTACCATTATCTTTTGTTCTCAATTCCTTTCTCCTTTTCTATAACATTCTTTCCTTAATTGCTCATCCTCTTTTTTCTTAGGTACCCATCTTTTCTTCCCTTTTCATCTATCACCCTTCTCTGGATCCACACTTGGTTTCTCATATGATGTTTTAAGGGCAGGGCTGCTGTGATACTACAGTACTTGTTGTCATGCTACTGGCTAATAAGAGGAGGGGCATACAGTATGAACGTTACAAGCAACATCCCAGTTGGGAACAGGGAGAAAAACTTGAGAGGGAGAAAAACTTGCTGAACTTATTGAAATAATGCTTAATTTAAATGTGGCTTAATTCCAGCTGGTGTCGAGTGTTCAAAGACATTTATCGAGTTTCTTGCTCAACACACTGTTCAACATGCAATAATTTTCACACCTTACTTACTCCCTATTTTCTGAAATGGGGATGACATGAAACCATCACCATAACCTATAGAGATTGATAGATGGAAATTCAAAGGTCATCAAACAACAATGGAGCAAATGGTAGAAAATCCCCAAGTACTGAAAGAGGACTTTCCACTCTGGGTTCTGGAAGGTTCATCCTTCCCCTGAACTACAGAAAACTGGTGTGCAGTAAATGTCGTCTCTCATTATGTTAGAGCTTAAGGAAAGTGCAGATGTACTGTCTGCCAGACATTTACCCCACACCACTTGCCTAGCTGTTGTCTTGATGCAAGACACGATGGCACCCTGAGACTAAAGAGCCACTTGGTGCCCTGGTGTGTACCATTGCACCACCATCTGTAGTGCTTCTGGTGTCTTCAAAGATATATAAATTCCCTGTCTGTGTCACAACAGAGTATCTGGAGACTTGGCCATACAGATAGACACTGCACTAGAAATCGCTTCTTTGTAATTTACAATTGATTAATAAGTTGTGCTGGTTGAGAGGAACTGTTTGGGGCAGCACTGCCTCTTTGGCCTCACCTCTCCTTTGGAGACTTGCCCCTTTATTCTCCCTTTGTGTTTAACCTTGATGGCTATAATACAAGAGCATAGTCTAAGGTTGAGGATCTGTCATCCTGCCCATATGGATGCCTCTATTTATCATTATGAAAGACTCTCTATGAAAGGAGCATACACTGTTTTAAAACAAGCTCTTATCCCAATTCTTACTGTCCATCATATTCTTTTGCTTCTCTTGCTTTTCTCCATCATCTTTATTTCTTCTCTTGCTCTCCTTCCCCATTCTCCCTCCTCCCCCTGTTCCTGATCGTGCCCTCTATCCCTCTCCCTCCATCTGTCCCTCTTTCATTCCAATATAGTTTGCATTCTTCATCAATTCCCCTTGCACTCTTCTCTCCTTCAATCGCACTCTGATTTCCTTCCTCCTATTAATCTTTATCCCTTTATCCCTCTATTTTTGCTCTTGCACTCCATTTGTCTTACTGCCCTCTGTTACTTATCCTATTCGACTCTCTTTCGAAACTCCCCTTTTCTCATCTTTCCATGCTGCTTTTACTTCTCATTCTGTTGTCCTGCTTGCACTTTCTGCTCTGTCTACTCACGCTTTTCCTCTCTCAATGTCCACCCGTTTCTCCTTCCATCCTTATCTCCTCATTTTTCTCTTGCTTTGTGTCCTCCTCTACCTCCAGTTTTAATTCATCTTTTGTTTCATCTTTTTTCCTTCTTTTGTTGTTCCCCATTTATTCCACCCCTCATCCGGTTTCCAGGTCTTGGTAACCACCTTTTCCTCTTTGCCTGGTCCCCCACCCCCTCTTCTGCCACAGGGGTCATATCTTTAATTATTCTGTGATAATTAGTCCAACAGGGCATTTTCAACTGCATTGATATATGACAGTTCAGGGTAGGATGCTTGGTGTGTGAGACTAAGTAGAGTGTAGAGAGGTAATTGGTATGTGGGTCGTCACTACCATAACAGTATCAATGGACACCAATCAGAAAGAAAGAGAGGATAAGGAAATCATTTGCGCATGCGGCATGAAATTTCTTTAATGAGTTATTCATCATTAGCATAGCAAACGTTCTGGACAATTCAGTTGTGCAAATCATTTAGCTACAGTGTATACACTTTCATTCAAATCAGATCAGGATATCTCTAACAGTGTCTGTGCAGTGGATATTTATTCAGTATTTAAAATGTTGATAGTCAGTTTTCGTATGCTTTTTACATTATCATGCAGTATTTTAATTGCATTTACAATATGTTAATAGTCATAGCCAAAAATGAAAAAGAGGCTTTCCCATTTTCTAATCAAACCTTCCTATATTCGATTTAGAGACTCAAACGCCTGATTCAGCCTCAAAGAGGCAGTTCAGTGAGCCGATGCCGTTTTATCTTCAGAATGATTGACGCAAGAAGGAATTCCAGTTCAGCTGTTAACACATTTGTGTGCTTAGAGCTGACACATTGACACACATAGCGGTGCGTCTGTGTTAAACAAATGGTTCGTTGAGCTGCAACTTGCTTGCAAATCAAATAAAAGCTCCCTATAATCCTGTAAAGGCGGACAAACACTGTTTCAGTTCAAAAGACGAGAAGCTCTCAGTGCTGAATTGTTCGAATTAAAATTCACCTCAGGAATGTGGGCTAATTGATAGAGTCAAGTGTTTGGAAGACTGTGTGGAGGATACTGTATGCAGAGGGTCGCAAAAAGTCTGCTATCTATTCATTATTTATTCTTTTTTTTTTCTTTAAATGAGACTTAAATAAATTCAGTGTTTTTTTATTTAAAACAAACATTTAACACATTTATAATTGAGTGCACTATTTCTAGATCACTATTTACTGGAAAATTATGATATTGGTTTGTTCAAATAGATCACATTTTTTTTGCTTTGTTTGCATTAAAACATTTGTTCAGTTAACACTTCCATAGATATAAACTGGATCATCAAGTTTGTACTAAAACTTGAAAAGCTGATTTCCATGATTTTTCTCTTGTGTTACTGCTGACAATA
>QMIH01000741.1:229264-239353 GCA_003987875.1 Clarias batrachus
AACAAACAAACAAACAAACAATAAATAAATAAATAAATAAATAAATAAATAAATAAATAAATAAATATTTTTAATTCAGTTATTTCAAACTACATGTTTTAAATAGTCACAATTCAATCAGTCATTATTTAAACATCTGGGGATAAAAATAATGCTGACACTACCTGCATCTGAGAAGTTATGATACATATCGTTGGAGTTTTAATATCTGTGACCAGCTGGTTTGAAAATAAATTTATCTTCAATACTCGTGCTTTATTTATGATTTTTCTGTTCATATCAGATAGAGATAATTCACAATATGTTTACAATACAGGGGACTACAGTCACTTACTGTGTGAATCAGGCAACTCACTTTCTTAATTTTAATAAAAATATGTTTTACTAGGGATCCATTGATACCAATGGCGTGTCTGGATATCGGTCCAATGCTGTTCTTTTTATTTACTCAAACTTGTTAAAGATTCATTTGATATCATGTGTTACTACGTGATGTAAGCCTAGCATGTCCATTGTTGCACTAATAGACAGATGTCACAATAATGACCTGGGGGTATTTGATGATTAATGGTGATAATTAAAGCTGTATACAGTGAGGAATAAATAAATAAACTAATTAAAAAAAAGAGTTAATACAACATCTTCATACGATATAAGTAATCTGATGTGGATTTTAAAGGCTTTACTGTGATTAAAAGAGCAGTTAAGCTTACTTGAGGATGCATAGTTTTAATAATGAACTCAAGGTGCCATGCATTATATGTGAATGTGATTGTGTGTAAACGAACTGTTGCACTTGACAAAGTGCACTTCATGTCTATGAGCATTGAGACATGTCTTTTCAACAAGATCCACACACCCAGGAACAACCTTGATAGTGTTTCTTACACTCAACCTCACTCACTAATCTCGCTACCATAATGCAATATACTAACAAAAAGAATTAACATGCATTACATTGTTATAATGTACAGGCTTAAGGATTGTGCAATGCAGTGTTGTATTCAGTTTTTTTCAGCACAGCCTAGGCAATATGATAAAATACGTTTTATTTTATTTTACATACTTAAACATCAAGGAGCAAATAAATACATAATGAAAAAACACAGAAGCACATCATCAGCAAAGCCCTATGACAGCGGCACTATGACATCATAATGTGTGAAGGGCACGCTTGTTCTTCTACAGATTTTTTTTTTCCAGCCTGTAGGGCTTTTTTGGGGTCATAACATGCTCATACAATTATAAAAATCAGTATATTTGCCTTTTAAATACATGTTTCTACTGTGCCCGCTGCCATTGTGGGGTCCCTGGGCGGCAAGGATTGTGTACATTCTACATTTTTAGCAACATCGTTCCAATATTCCAGAAAGTTAAACGTAATTATAACTTTAATTCTACATATCTGATAATCCAATCCCATAAAGCCTCTCAAGTTGACAAACATTGGCAGGACTTCCATATAAGAATTTTTTTTTATTTACTTTTTTTTTTAAACTCATTCAATGTTATGCTTCACACATCTGTGCTACATGAGAATTAAGAGTTAAACATACAGTAACACTCTGCATGAGGAATACATTGATAGCATCACAAGGCAGCAAGCTGGAACAAGAGAGCTAAAAAAATGTTACATGACACTACTGATTACTTTGTACAATGCACTTAGTGTAACAGTACTGGTATCATTTAGTAGCAATACTGGTATCACGTTCTTATAACATGTTTTTATAAAATTTATTTGACATTATAAGTCCTGATGTGAATCTACCACTTATTGCAAAAAGAAGCAAAATATAAAATTTTACATTAGAAGTATTTCCTACTTATTTTTATTTCAACCAGGTTCTTTTGGCGTTGTTAACATTATGTTTACCAAAGTAACAAAGAAAATGAGTGGACTTCCTTCCTGCTCACTGTGCATGAGAGTTAAACTGATGTTGCTGAGCTTCAACTTCAAAATCTGCATGTCTACATGCCCGAATATTACTCACAAATTAAATGAGAGCATAGCAAATCAAATTTTAAATATTTATTTAAAGGCAGTTGCAAAGTAAACATTGCAATGTGGTGCCATTATTGATCAGGCTTCGGTTTACCAATGAACAATCTTTTAGTCAATAATGAACATCTTAAAGAAGGACACAGTGCATGTTTCCTGGAAGCTTTTGTTAGAGATTTGACAAATGAGCTGTAGGTAGTCCTAGCCCAAATCTGCTCAAAAGCCTGCACAAGTCAATAGACAAACATTTGATTCACTGTCTGGGGGTAAATTTTATAGTTGGATATGAACACAGAGAAAATGATTTATGAATATCATATGATAGGCCAAGCATAATCAACAAATTGGAAGGGCTACATAAAGAAGGAAACAGTGAGACCTGGGTTTGATTCCCTGATGTGAAACCCCACCCATGGGAGAGCAGAATGCAGAGCACCTTCAGTGCTGGTGTCAAGGCTAGATAAAAAACACAGGTATTGCATCAGGATTGCATCAAGAGAAAAGCAAATGTTAGAGCTGAGCTGGTAGCAAATAGATTAGTCTGACTACTAAGCAGTATTAAGACTAATCTATAATCTGCATTTTAAGACTCAGGTAGACTTGACCAGTACTAGTACTAAGTCTGAATTCATATATAAATGTAATATTTCTGCCTTTTTTTTTTCATTTTCACATTAACAACTCTCTCTAAACATCCTTTTTACTTTGATATTTTGGAGTGTGTAGAATGATTTAAAAAAAAGGATTTGAATCCATTCTACGATTAATGTAACCTTGAAAGAGTATGAAAACGTTCCATTGGCACTTCATATTGAATTTGCTTAAATTAAATGTCTACATCAGTTTCACATGAATAAAATATTTTACTTCACCACCAATTCTTATTCTACATTTGCTAATTTAATAGTTAGATATAAACATATTTACATTAACACAGAGTTAAATGCCGTTGGCTTAATTTGTTTTTGTACATCTAACATGACTAATAAAAAGAAAGGTGTAACCCCACATTAGCCAAATTAGTGGCCTACGCCTTTGCGCGCTAGAACTGCACACAAGTTCAAGATAATGAAGTATTTAGTCAATAGGGAATCGGCATATGGGTTACGAGTTCATTTACAATCAGGATTATGTTCTACATTTGTTACTAAGGGTCTCAGAAAACATTCTAATTAAAAAAAAAAAAAATGTGAAAATTACAAGTTGATGAAAGTTACCTACAGTAAATAACCCTTCGTTTCTGGATTCTGATACACCAACACACCACGCAACACTCAAGACTCTGTGTAAAAACAAAAGCATAGAAGATGCTCTGCTATGTCATTCCTCCACACTTTCCTAGCATTAGAACTGCTCATGTGTTGTTTATATTGCCCATGAGATGCTGCTGTCAATCAATATGCAATCAAACATGCCCACTCAGTTGTGAACCTGCAGAATGTCTTTTACACTCCAAGTTATAATTATATGGCAGTTAGGAATACACATAGCCTCTCAGAACATTTCAAATTCAAATCAAATGAAATTCAAAATGTGAAATGCTTATATGAACTAAAATTAGAGTATTTAAATCAATCAATAAAATATGAAATAAGAGGAAAAATGATATGAATATGGAAAATGTTAGCTTTAAAATGTATTTTATATACAAGTTATAAGATGGAATTGAAGTAGAAGTGTATCAGATGTTAAGTGTGCAGGTTAAGCATGATAAATTACAACAGAGTGCAGTTAGTCCTCATTTGTGTGAAAAATGAGAAATGTCCAATCACAAGCAAAACTATGTGCAAAGTCCCAGAGGTGTGCAACTTGGGCCATGTGCAAATGTGTGTAAATGTGCAACGTGATGAGTAATGTATGTGTAGGGACAGTGTTATTGTGTGAGGGAACAAAGAAAGCAGATCTGAATGTTTAGTCCTATGTGGTGTTCTGGTTGAGAGACCATATAAGAAGATGAGAAGATGCTTCTCCTCAGTCTTTTTGTATTGGCCTTCATTGAGTGGAAGCGCTTTCTTGACCACGAGAGAGAGAGAGAGAGAGAGAACAGACCATTGTTGAGCTGAGGCCCTTCATGATTTTCCTGGCTTTGGTTCAGCAATACTTGCTTGAGATTGAGTGCAGGTCAGGAAGCTCGGTACAGAAGATGCGCTCAGTTGAACGCACCACTCTCTGTAGAGCTCTGTTTTGCATGGTGCTGTTCCCGAAAACAGGTTGTGATGTTTCCAGTCAGGATGCTCTCTATGGTGCAAGAGATGCTGCCAAGCCTTTTTCACCACGGGGTTCATGTGATAGGAAAATGCTGCATAATGTGAAGACTGAGGTATCTGAAGCTGTCCAGTCTCTCCACTGGGCTCTTGTTGATGACAGGTTTCTGGTAACTTTCTCTCCACTATGAACTCTTTTGTTTGGCTGACGTTCAGGATGCGGTTTTACCTCTGACACCAGTTTTTAAGATTTTTAATTTCTTTCAAGTAGGCCATCTCATTGTTATCAGAGGTCAGGCCCAACACAATGGTGTCGTCAGCAAATTTGACGATGATGGTGGAGTTGGTAGTGGCCACGCAGTCATATGTGTACCATGGGTTGTTCCGAGGCTGAAGACTCATCCTCTCCTGTGGTTTGCCAGTTAGAAAGTTGAAGTCCCAGATGCTCCAGCTTGGTGGTAARTGTGGAGGGAATCATAATATTAAATGCTGAACTGTAGATGACAAACAACATTTTAACATAATTCTCTTTCCTAATGTCCAGGTGAGTTAGTGAGTTAGTYTGACAGGGGGGTGATCATTGGCATCCTCTTTTGATCAGTTTGGACAGTAAGCAAACTGTAATGCATCCAGTGTGTCAGGTAGAAAGTAGATGATGAAGTCTCTGACCAGCCGCTAAAAGGACTTCATCACTGCTGAGGTCAGGCAGGGCTACTGGGTGACAGTTGTTGAGGGAAACAGGATGGGGTTTCTTTGGGACAGAAACAATTATGGACTCTATAAAGCCTATATGAATTACTGATTGGGATAAGGAGAGGTTGAACATTACTGTGAACGCATGTTCTAGCTGGTCTGCGCAGGCTCTGTGGACTTTCCATGACATGCCATCTGGTCTTGCTGCTTTCCTGGTGTTCACTCTCCTGAAGGCTCACATCATGCTTGGAGATGATTAACGCATTTTTAGTGTTGGCATTCTCTTCCTGTCTGCAGCCATTAGTGTCGCTAGCATTAGCATTGTTAGCTGCAGCCTTGAAGTGAGCTTAGAAGTTGTTCAGCCCATCTGCCAGAGTCATGTTTGTTATATCGGATGTTGGTGCTGTATAATCAGTTATTGTCCTTAGTCCTTGCCACAGGCTCCTAGAGTCACTCTGATAGAGCTGTGACTCCAGTTTCCCAATGAATCCAACAACCTCTTCTGTAAACACATTTCAGTGTCAAGTGCATCTTGTAAGGTGGCCACCATGGCATGAGGAAGACGATTGTGTGGTCAAATTTCCCAAAAGGGGGGCAAGATGTAGCCATAATGTAGCAATGGTCCAGGTTCCTTTCACCCCTGGTGGGGCAGGTAATGTGCTGACAAGTTTGGTGCTGCACGTTTGAGGTTGGTGCTGTCCACTGCCACAATAAGCACAGCATCCCAGGGAAGTGTTTGGTGTTGTGTGAGAGCCTCATGCAGCTCGCATAAGGCAGTGTCCATGTCCACCTGAGGTGGAATGTAAACAGCGCTGATTATGACTGGTGAGGTAAACTCCTGAGAAAGGTAAAAAGGATGACATTTGATGGTCAATAGTTCCAGGTTGGGTGTGCACCAGCATGTGAGAGGTACACTATTTTTTCAACCAACAGTTTTTCACCATTAAACACACACTGCCTCTTCTTGACTTCCCTGATTCCAATATTCTGTACCAAGAAAGTCTCAGAGGACTCAGAGGAGATCTGCAGTCCTGAATCTCTCTCTCTCTCTCTCTCTCTCTCTCTTGCTCTCTCCCTCAATTGTTTCCAAGATGGAAACACTGGTATTCAGTGTCTCAGATCTTTTCAGATATTCAGTGCATCATCAAAAGTTTACTTTCTTTTATTTATAAAGGGAAAGACTGCTTACTTGACATTTGTCCAGGAGGTGATCATCAATTCCTAGTATTAAGCCACTGTTGGACAATAGGCAATGTCAGGTGAATCTTACTTAGGTTGTGGAGAAAAAGAACTGGACTGTTGCACAAAGTCTCCTTTTCAGATGAAAATAGAATGTGCATTTTATTTAGAAATTAAGTTCCTTGAGTCTGGAGGAAGAGTGAAGAGGCACAGAATTTTAGTGTGAATCCAACTGTGTAGTTTACACAGCAGCTGATGATTTGGGGTGCCATGTCATCAGTTGTTGTTAGTCAAGTGCTTTATCAAGTCCAAAGTCAACACAGCCATCTACTAGGAGATTTTAGAGTACTTCATTTAACTTTCCAGCCAGACTCACCACCTGCCCACAGTTCCCAAATGACCACTAACTGGTTTTCTGACCATGATATTACTGTACTTGATTAACCAGCCAACTCACTGACCTGATTCTCTCTGGCCTATTGTCATGAGGAAGATGAGAAACACCTGACCCAACAATACAGATGAGATGAAGGCTGCCATCAAAGTGACCTGGTCTTTAATATTGGCTCCGCTGTGCCACAGGTTCATCGTATACATGCCATGTCACATTGATGCATTCATTTGTGCTAAATGAGTCCTGAACAAGCACTAAGTGCATAAATAAGCAAAAAGTAAATTTAAATATTCACTTCACTTGTAATGATTCTAGAATATACACTTTTCACTTTTTGAGTAATTTAACCTTTTCATGATGTTTAAATTTGTCAAGATGGACTGTAAAAAAAAATTGAGAATGGTAAATGTTTGTTAAATACTTGTTATAGTAAGTACTGTATTTAATATAACTTGTTAATATAAGTAATTAATATCACAAATAATGTATAGATAGTCAAATAACAATTTGTGAAATGAACATTGTAACAACGCAATTAATTCTGGCGAYGATCATGAGACAGGTTAGGTCGACACCTGGGTTTATCCAGAGGAAAAATATCTAGTCCAAAGTGAAAGCATAAAAAAGTCCATTAAACAGTTCTGAGTCATAAAAAGGTTATCCATCAATGAGAGAGTACAGAGTCTGGTCGTACACTGAGGTAGATCGAGACACGGAATATATTTGAGAGGCGAAAAGAAATCCAAAAAGACAGGCAGAGGAAATTCACATAAGAACAGAACACAAGGCTTGCTATAGTCATACTCCAGCAGTAAATGAGGCACTCAGCATTCTTTTAAGAGCAAGGGTTGATTACCTAATAGATTTCAGGTGCACACTGGTAATTAACTTGGAGAGTAGACTGAAAGCCTGTAGTAAAGTCATGACCTGAATGTACCTGGATGATCAGCTTGGCTTGGCTTGACAAACTCCCCGACCCCAAGGAGGCCATCTGAAATTCTAAATACTGCCTCTGGGTGTCATCAGTGAAAGTCCTCAATGTATGGGTCCAATACAAACCTGGATGGGACCCAATCCCTCCCAGTCAACAACACTCCCAGTCCTGTTTTTATGGAAGGCCACCAAAAGCATTGCTGAACAAGCATTGGCCGCAAACTCCATCAGAGTGACAAGCTAGGAACCGTGGCCCATTTAAGAAGTTTTGAGCAGTAAATAAAGAGTCTACCGGGTGAAGTTCCCAAAGGGACTGGGCTCCTGTTCCAATGCCCCTTGACTTGTGCCTCTATGTCCAGCATAGTGTCCTCAACAGGGCATTGAGGAGGCAAGATGATGGCACTCCAGGGCATGGTCTGTGGCCGAGCGGAACTGTCGGGAGAGAGCATCTGTGTTTGTGTTTTTGAATCTGGGTCAATAGGAAAAGTTGAAATGGGAGAAAAAAAGTCCCCATGTGGCCTGCCACAAGTTTAGACATTTGGGTGACTTGGGATTCTCAAGGTTTGTGATCAGTCTAGATGAGGATCAGAACATCAGTCCCCTCAAGCCAGTGCCTCTATTCCTCCTTGATTTATCACCAACTCCTGGTAACATGCCACAATTCCTCTCAACCACAGGGATACAACTTCTTGTTGTTGGAGGTCTCTGATATCACATGCTTCTAAAACTACTAATTCACAATTTGAGCCTGACGAATCCTGGCATTACCATCTTGGAAAATGCCCATGCCATCAGAAAAGAAAACATTGATTGATGGAAAAACCTGGTCATTTTATAGATTCTGGTAGTCATCTCACTTTATTTTTTGGACATTCTGTATAATGCTGCTTAACCTAGACCAGATGAACAAAGTAACCGCACATCATAACACTGCCCCTACAAGCTTGTATGGTAGGTCCTAGGTATGAGGGGTGCTTCACTTCATCCTCCTCTCTTCTTATCCTGATGCACCCATCAATCTGGAACATGAGTTTTGCTGTTATGCTTTTACCATTTGATTTCAAGTAGCAATTAAGTGATTTCCCATCATGCTCATTCAGGATGTTTTCCAATCACAATTCTTCCTCAAAGATGATGGTTCACCTCTATTTTTCTAGGTTGTAATAGTGTGTTTTACAGTTAGATTTCTATTGCAATCTCATTAGATGTTTTTGTGATGCAGGACAATAATTAGAACCTTGTGAAACAAAGTAGCATCTTTCCCATAATTACAGGATATGCCTTGCAACATGTTTTTTTTTAAGAAACAAGAAGCTACCCACGGCATCAGTAAAGGTTAAATAATTTATTGCCAACTGAAACATTAATCACTGCAGTAATTATCCAATGAATGCCTCTCACTTAACAATTTGCTTAGATAAATGCAGGTGGTGGATTTATCATATCATATCACATCACATCACATCACATCACATCATCTCATATCATATCATATCATATCATATCATATCATATCATATCATATCATATCACATCATCACATCATATCACCTCATATCATATTTGGTCAGTAGGTATGCGTTATACCTACTGTTTAACAGTATAATCCACATAATAGTTAAACAAATATAAACATATTTAAAAAAAATATTTAGGATATAAAATACTAATACATAACATATTAATATTGTTTAAATAGTGATTGTGTTTTTTTTTTTTTTCTTTCTCAACATTTCTGAAAATAGTAAATGTCCAAGGTCCAGCCTAATCCTTCCACACCAGTTGGAGCCAGTGGTGAGGCTCTCCAGCACATACATATTTAATCGGAGCCTTCAAATCTTTAACTGTGAGCAGAATGACAAGTGTAGCGCTCCATCATTTTTGTACGCTAATGTAACACAGACACATAGCTACAGCAGCTTTAATCCTGAGATGTTGTGACAGAACAAGTTTATTCCATGTTCAGTGCCAGGCTATGAGGTGATGGAGAAGGCTGGACCAGAGAGCAGCAGGGAAAAGCTGATGTTTGACATGAATGATGGGTCGACCTACTCTGGATCTGACAGCGCTGACACAGATACTCCTTCTTGGCTTTGAGTGGAGCAGGTCCTGTATTATTTAGATGCACTGTAAAAACTGGCATTGCTGCTAAAATATAGATTTCACATGATTATCTACATCCTGAAAATATATAGCATTTTTAAAAGTGTAATGAATGTGACATTAAATGGACTAACATTTATGAGGGAGTCTAGGTTTTCTACAACTTCTGTAAATTTTAAAGACAAAAGCAGACAGCATTACACTTTTACCCTAAAAGAGCCGTTCCTATATATAAAAGATGTAGATTTCAAAATGTTTCTCATTTTTAGAGTAAAAGATTTAGAATAAATTGTCCTTATGGATGTGACATTTTCACGTTATGCATATAAGGTGTCTAAATCATTCCTATACTTACTTTATAAAGAGCATGCTTAAACAGTTAATTTTAACATGAACCATTTGAAATAGCAATTATAAATTTAACTAGGAAATTATTAAATCAGCACCAACTGCTGTCTTTTTTTCTGGTCCTTTTGTGTCTCTTTTGTTCCTTTCTCTATTTGTGCATTTTAACACTCAGTGTTGGATTTAACCACTACTTAACCACTACATAACCACTTAACCACTACTTAAACTACTTA
>QMIH01000741.1:239870-260016 GCA_003987875.1 Clarias batrachus
GTGGCATGGACTCCTGGTAGTTTGAGAATGTTGTGGCTGAGCCAGACTCAATTAAGGTCAATGAAGTTTTATTAATAGCTTAAACTTAATACTTTTTTTTTCCAAATTGCAGTCAATAGTCACATATATATAAGCATCGATAGCTGTCTAGTATTTTATGGTTTGGTAAGAACTTTATAAATTATTCCTACTTTTTTAATATTTTTTTTTTTTTGGCAAAAGTTTGGCATTTGGGTGGCAGCAGGGGTGTGGTTAACCATCACCTGCAGAGGGAGAGAGGCAGGTGAAGTCATCAGGTAACACATAATGCTTTCCACCTGTGGCTGGTTATGCAGAATGTATTTATATGTGTTTCCTTCTGTTGTCAGGACAGAGAGTGTCTCAGTGAGCCACTGCACCATGCTGAGAATGAGTATGTGTATGCATTTATGTATGTGTGTGTGTGTGTGTGTGTGTGTGTGTGTGTGCGCGCACTCTGGAAAGCATAATTTTTATTCACCATGTGAGAGACCCTTTTACTTTATTAAAAAAAGACTCACAAGTCTACTTTCCATTTTTTCCACATTCACCAAAACATAACAAAATATTACAATGAATAATGCCAGAAAAATGAAAAAAAAAACAAAAAAAACAAAAAACAAAACAAAAAACAAAACAAAAAACAAAACAAAACAAAACAAAACAAAGCAAAAAAAAAACAACAACAGCTAACCCCAATCCTTAACCCAATGATAATCACTCAGAATTTTTACGAGTCAGCCATTTTAATCTCATAAAAAATTGTATCGTATTCAGCTGAGAAAGAAAGGTTTGGTTGAATTCTTTTCAACTGTATGTAAAAAAAGAATGAAGAGGTATGAATGATAAACCAATCATTGCTTTAAGATTCTTAACATTTAAAATATAGACTGAATACCAGGGATTGTTACAGTTGTGTAAGTCTGGTGACCATGATAACAAGCAAGGATTTATTTATTTATTTGTTTATTTATTTATTTATTTTTATATATTTTGTTAAAGCATGAGTGGTCCCTGAAACCTGAGAGGCTGATGTATAATGCATGTTTTATCCAAGACACTTTTTTATCCAAGAGATTTTGTGAATTCTTATGAATTTTACCCACAAAAGAAAAATATTTTAATAATAAAAAGCTTAGTGACATGCTGTTAGAGTAAATTAATCAGTAGGCAGCTGTGATGTGGCTCAATGCAAAGCAGATTTGCTGTTTTAATTCTGAATTGGACTGTTTTCCTATAACTTATGCAATGATGTTTTATTTCTCTTATCCCTGTTTCAAAGGACTGGCACTGGAGACTCCTTCAAAAATGCCAAAGACATCATATCATGATAAAAAAAATAAAAAAAAATAAAAAACTTGTTTGATTATTTGAGGTCCTACAAGACAAAGCCATACCAGTCCCAGTTTAAGCTGCTACTAAGCTGAGCATTCAAGTCAAACTGGGACCTGTAGTTGTGTAGAATAAGAGAACACAGGTATGAGTTATGTGTAAAAACTTCCATTTGTCTCTATATAATCTCTTCCACAAGTTGGCGACAAGTTATCTGTCAATTTTCAAGGATCAGATGTTCCACATGCTGAATGCAACAGCAATGATTGCAGTGGACTTTAGACCGTGGCCCATATTGTTATTCTACTGCCTTCTTTAAAACATTTGCACTATTCATATGTTTAACTGAGGCTAAGACTCTCATCACTGTACTGAGGTTAAAGTCTTCTGTCAATTGCAATCTGTTCTATGCATTTATTCACAAAACATTCATCACAGGTCTCGGTTTGACTTGGGCGTCTTTTGTAAAAATTCTAATGAATTAAAATAATCTCATTAATACAGGATCTGCCTTAGAGCCAGAACTACTGAACTACTGTCAGAATTACTAGTATAGAATTTGCAAACTGCACCGTGGTCAAATTTCATTTTTTTATTTGGTGTACATTATATCTGAAGCAATTTTGAATACAAGCTCCTCAATTGAGGACCTTAATTTGACTTGTCAGTAGTCTTGAAAATAACCTTCTGAACTGAAGATCAAGACCTCGACTGCTGAAACTTTCTGGCATTTTTTTTTTTTTTGCCAGTTCATAATTTGCACTCCTCTGTTCACACATTTTTCATATTAGTTTAACAGTAGTGTGTGTGTGTGTGTGTGTGTGTGTGTGTGCGCGCACTCTGGAAAGCATAATTTTTATTCACCATGTGAGAGACCCTTTTACTTNGTGTATGCATTTATGTATGTGTGTGTGTGTGTGTGTGTGTGTGTGTGTGTGTGTGTGTGTGTGTGTGTGTGTGTGTGTGTGTGCGTGCGCGCGTGTGTGTGTGTGTGTGTGTATAAATTTTATTTTTTGGCACACATTAAAATAGGGAAATGTATTCACATTTCCATAAAATATATATTTAAAAAAAATAAAATGAATTATTTTTAACTTTTCCTACTTGTGTTACCAAGGAAAGTCTGGAAATCAAATATTCATGAGCCAAAATATGAAAAGAAAGAAAGAAAAAAAAAAAGCCCACTACAGTACATTTCAGCATGTCAGTACAACCCTGAAAGTAGACGTATTCTGTTCTTCTGATTATTATGTACTCTGGAACATTTTGCTTTCAGAAAAATCACATTAAAAATAAAATCAAAATGTTGCAACCAGAAATAAATGTTTAGTGATTAAGTTGTTTAATGGTGTAGATTTTAAATTTTACTTATTCATTTTGTTTACTGACACAAATTTTAGATTTTAGTTACAAAGTGACTGTAACATGATAGTAAACAAACAGGTAGGCAATAATCTAAAATAATGTAAAAAAGATTAAAGATAAAAAAACAAAAAAAAAACAAGAAGATATCAAACCATCACACCATCAACACAAAACTATAGGTACATTCTGCTGTTTTAACTCAGTTATGAATTGCTGCTAGCAACAAAATGCTGTAGTGTTGCTACACAGCCATATGCTGTAATGTAAAACAGACTGATCCACCCACTCAGCACACTGATGTGCAGCTTCTAAAATTGGTTCCCTCGCTTTTCTCATGCTATCCCTTCATCTGCCTCATCCAAAGCTCAGTTGCTGGATTCTTGCTTGATGTCGGAAAACCCCTGAGGAAGCAGGCGAGAATGAAGAACGTATAAATGTTTAATGCCTTGCCAACATTAAAACAGAAACGGGAGGTTAATATGGAGTGTCACACATATCAAATCCCAAAGTTTCACTCATCCGTGGCTCTCACACAACTGCAATTTACGGGAATTACTGAATCAATTAATTGCGATGCTAATGGATCAGTGGCACCTCCTGGACCAATATTTCAGTTTATTTCTCTTTTGTTTCATCATATCAGGGATAGTTACGCTTTCCAATATTCATTTTGTATTTTGCTCTGGATGTCAGCCAAATTCTACATTGGCAGCGGTTCAGGGTGGTGGAAAAAAAAAGAAAAAAAGAAAAAAACAAAACAAAACAAAACAAAGCACACATTCAAAGCATGAATTTTTCTAATGCTTTGTCCTAATCCATGGGAAATGAAGGATTATAAAAACAAAACAGAAAGAAAAAGATAATTATACATAAAAGGAAGCCTTGAAGGTTTACTTTATGTGTTATGAATTGTACTGCTGTCATTAATTTGTAGGATTAATAGCCTAATAGCAAAATAGCTATAGCATACGTACCTATAGTAGAAACAATTTATTCTATAGAAACTGACTGATAAAGGGCAAAATATAATGATGACAACTTTTTTTTACCCCCCCCCCCCATACAGAGTTCGACAAAATGGAATCCAGGTGGAGTCTAACCATCAGGTAGAAAAAAGTGACAGTCAACTAAGATGAGAGAAAAATGCAGCTGCTTGTTCTATCTCTTACATAAGCCTTCAGAATGTTCAAGCCTCACAAGATTTCCAAAAAGTCCTGCTTACTAGTAGCAGCTTGCTACCAAGCTGAGTACTAAAAAGAAGGGTGGAAGCTTATGATAGCTGATGCTGAAGTGGAATGAAGTGAAGCACAATTTAATTCAGTTATGTTTATTTTAAGTGCCTTTAACAATGAAAACTGTCACAAACCAGCTTTAAACCAGTAATCTAAATATATACGGTATTTAAATGTGGTTCCCACGGGTTTGGAACCTGACTCAAAAGGAAACCCATTCTCATCTAGGAGATTGGATATTGTGAGTATGAAGTAGTATTAATGTACATCACAAAGTCCAGCAGTGTTGGCCCAATTTTTGTTGAAATCGAGCATTAAGATCGTTTCTGAATTCACAAGTTTTATTTTGACATTTATTATTCAAGACACAGAACGAGTCACGACACGATCAGAAAAGGATGCATTAGATGTTTTAAAGAGGCTGGGAAGACGAGGGAGAATGAGATCTACTGTTGTCTACCTACTACCGCTGTTAAACAACAGAGAAGAAGAAGAAAGAAGAAGAATATTCAAGTTAAGATATTACCTGATAAGATTACATAAGTATTGAAATTTCCTCATTGACTAAAAACAAACGAACATTGTATCTTTTATAGTCAAAAGTCAATTTGGAAGTGAATTGTGGTGGTTTTGAGGTGGGTTGTGCCTCTCTGTAATGAATCTTTGTGTCTAAAATGATCCTTGTTTAGTGATCATGCGGACACCACTGAGATGTCACTAGAGGAGCACTTGTAAAAATTCTAATATGAGATATTTAAGCTTTTATACAAGACATTTGGTGATCTTAAGAATTTAAAGTGAAGGAGGCCTAAAGTGCAGATGTACTGTAGCACACCAGTATGAATCAGGCAGGTCTGGAGGAGGGGACACATCATCGGAGGTATGAGTAGTTGTGCTCAACACAATTGTAACTGAACTAACAGCCAAGCCAGAATTTTTTGCCAAGCCAGCTTCTATTTTTTTTTTTTAATCTGGCAACATTATAGATGTTGGGACAACAGTGGGGTCATGTTGTTTTTAAAAGTTAAAATTGTCTGTACTGCCAGAATTCAGCACAGAATCTCGAAAATCTCAAAACTCGCTGGACCGAATTTAAGGAAACTATACCTATGCTTAGATATCTGAGCATGAAGTTTAACTTGCAGCACAGTATTTGAAATCTAAATGTTAAATAAAAGCAATGTTATTTACAATTATACAGGATTTAATGATATTTAAAATAAGCTACTAATAAGCTACTCTACTCAATGCAAACAAACACCTGCACCCATAGATATTAATTAGAAAATTCAAACTGAATATTTTTACTCGGATTAGTTACTATTTTCACCACTGAAATAACGGAGCCGAAGTGGTATAAGTGAAGTGGTTTAAGACAAAACGTAATTTTATCTGATTTCTCATCAAGCAAGTTGTAAAATTGAAAACAATACAAAATGACTAAAATGATGGTCGACCCCTGGTCTATCTGTATGCTTAAGGCTCAAACAGAACTTAACAGTAACGCAAATTCTCATAAGGCAGGGGTTGAAAGCGAGTCCTACAGCTATTATAGTGGAAGAGTTTTTTATGTACAGTATATGGCACAGGTAGGGGGAACATAATTCTGCTAGGTCAGGACTGACACTGCATGGAAACATTTTGACACCAAGTGACATCTCTGTGGTTCCTCCAAGTAAAATGCATTTTTTAAAAAAAAAACATAAAACAACCTCCCCTACGGCGACGACCTCAAATTTTTTTCAACTTAACGGTGCCAAGACATAAAGTGGTAGAAGGCAGGAAGAAGAAAAGAAAGGCAGAACAGTCCAAGATGAAAGATCTGTAATTTCCAAAGCTCAAAATAGGACACTTCCTTTCAGCGGGTTAAAATGTTTTGTTCGGAAACATTGTTTACAAAGGTTTTATAAGGCGCTTTATGGAAAACAAATGCAATACATGGAAAGCTGTTACTTCTCATCTCTGTGGCTGATGCTGTCCTAAAAGGTAGCTTGATAAATGCGGGAAAGCGTTTGGTTTCTTTCTGTTTATTTCTCTCTATGTATCACTCTGACTCAAGGCCAGTGTGTGTCATTGCTGTTTGAACCTCTACTGTCTGGATCAAAGCAAGCAGCAAAGTGCACAGGTTACTTAAAACCAGTGATGTGTTGAGACAAACACACACACACACACACACACACACACACACACACACACACACACACACACACACACACACACAAACAAATGCACAGTCTGTGAAGAGCTGTTGGATCTGCAGTGATGGCACCATGTGGCTCCATGATAAGCACGAGAGGTAAGTGGGCGAGGTGCGATAGGAAACGTTGAGACTTTCTACAAATGAGACCAGATCGAGAGGAAACCCTGCATCTAAACATAGTTTCAGGCATCGCTCTGTGGGAAAAACAGAAAAAACAAACAAATAAACTTATGGATTCACACAAGTGATGCCGTTTGTGCATTTTGCAGTGAGACAAGTGTCTGCAGTTATCCAAAAGCAAAATCAGTTGGTTTAGTTTAACTAATGTTAACTCATTAGTTTTGATTTTGATGAAGAACAATTAATAAATGAGCTGTATATCAAGAAAGTATGTTGGCTAGCTGAGTTAGTGCTGATTAGATGTAATTTGTGGTAAAAGAAAAAGAAATTGCCATGAATAACTGATGAAGTCCAACAGATTTGTTTCTAAATCTTCAGCATTGATGCTAGTACTGCAGGCAAGTCTAATTTTGCCTTTTCGATTGTGGATTGTTAACCAAGCTGAGTCTGTGCCATGACCCTTTCTCATTACTCTCAGTACTCTTATTCTCTATTCGGCTTATCCTGTACAGGGTTGCTGGAGGCCCAGGGCTCTAGGTGGGGTACACCCTGGAAGGGGTGCCAGTCCATTGCAGGACACAAGCTGGCACACATTCACACATTCACTCACATTCTACAGGCAGTTTGGAAATGCCAATTAGCCTAATCTGCATGTTTTGGGCTGTAGGAAGCAACCTGGAGCAACCGGAGGAAATCCACCAAGCACATGAAGAACATGTAGACTCCACGCACACACACCTGATGGCAGTCCTCACACCCTCAACCCTAGAGGTGCGAGGCCAGATTGCTAACAACTATGCCACCATGTTGCCCCTTTCTCATTAATTTAACTGAGTGAGGGAATAAAAAGTACATTAACCTTCAAAATTGATGTATAAAGTTCTTTAGTTGTTTATATGAAAAGTTTGAAGCTTCACCCTCATAAAGAGATTAAGTACTGTATGTTATATTTGAGCCTAAAAATATTCACATCCATAAGGCTTACTGTGTGGTGGTTTAATCATAACCATAGCGACCAGGCCATCTCGACTACTGTAAGATTTCTTGGTCAACGGCTTGACAACTGAGTTGATGCTATTTATACAGTACCTTAGTGCAGGTAAATCCTTGAATAAGATTGTTATGAATAATTTTCCATATTCTTAGAGATCTTACAATTGTTCTAGCTGTAACATAAAACCTTTAAAACCATAAAGGTTTAATATTAATGCGCTTTATCTCGTAGGTTATTTAGTTTATAGTAGAAGGTCATTTTTTGTATATAGCACATCAATGTAAGAAAAATGCGTTGTTATTTAATAAACTTAAAGTATATGGTCATACAGTATGTTTAGTGAATTTTTTCACTTATGGAAAAAGTCTCCATGGTCACAGTCACTGTAATGGTGAGTAATAGGATTGTCTTCAGGACAGAGCGCTTTGTCGTGTCCAATTTCTCATTAATGTACTACATAGGAAAACTATTATAATGTACTGTAAGTGATAACAAAAACATATAACATTCATTAAACCATTGTACTGTGGAGTTGGAGGAATTATATCCTTGTGGGACATGCCAAAGTCATGCTACTGTATGTAACGTGCTACTGTATGTCAGGTTTCATTCCTTAGGTTATACTTTATTAAGTTTTATTACATTTCACAGCTCCATCTTACTTCTATCCTAAATATATATCATATAATAATGAAGTTCACTTTGAAAATTCTGTATTATTCTATATTTGTAATAAGCAAACCTGAGTAAAATGAAGCATTTATTTGTATATGTAAAAGAAATGTATTGTACTTGTAAAATTTCTACTACCACCATGTTATGTATGTTATGATCAGGGTCCCGGGAACATGGGGTATGAGTAAGAAGTTGGAAAATCCATTACATTGCACTATGCACACACGTTCACACGCTCATTCACACCACAAAGACAGTAACCAGAGCTTATGWTYGATCCCTGGGGAACTCTGGAGCTGTGAGGCACCAATGGTTCTTTTTTTTTTCTTTTTTTAAAATAAAGTTTCCTATTATAAATAGCAGTTGTCACATTTTAGCAAAACCAAGATGTTTTCTTTTTAGCTCCTCTCTACCTTTTTAAACACAACACATTTTCTTTGTTAGATAATACTCCAAGCTATCACACATCTGTTTTGCTCCTTTAATCAAGGAATATTGTTCAGTAATTACTTATAATGGCTTGAATCCCTGCTCCACAAATTATGCTATACTGTATCTCTTGTAAGACAGGCTGAATCGTGGGTGATGTATTGCACAGTGGATTTTAATAGGCAGATCTGAAGTCCAAAAAAATAAAAATAAAAATCCAGGCCATTTAATACCTAGTCTGTCTCAGAGTGCACACTGTTTACATGCACTCTAATGGTCTTATTAGTGTACTGTACATGTAACCAAGATTATTATTCATTTGTCGATTTATCTTCAGGATGCATTTTATCCTGGTGGATATGGAGCCTATCACAAGAATATTGAGTGTGAGGCAGGAATACAACCTGGATGCCAGTTTATTCAGGGGAAACATGCACACACACGTTTACACCCGGGGATTCATTTATCACGGTCAATCCACTCACCGGCATATTTTAAGATTGCCTGAGTAAATGGGAGTAAACCCACACAAGACCAGAGAAATTGTGAGTGTTCCATTCACTGAAGGTTCACGGGAATGACAGCAGTCACCTCGGCAGTCGGGATTGTCAGTTGTACGTCCTTCTTTAAAACGTTTGCACCATTCGAATGTTTTACCGCGCCTAAGCGTCTTATCGCTATCTGTGCTTGAAGTCTTCCATAAATCTGAATCGGTTTTATGCCTTTACAAGAAATTTCATCACAAGTCCTGGTCTGCCTTGGACGCCCTTCATAAATAAGTTGAGCCATCAAGGATAAAACACCATTTTGAGTTTTAACTTTTAACCTAGAGATGCATTTTTTTTTTAATACAAAGGTGTAGCTTGTAAGAGCAATGTACTATTACAAGAACACTGAACAATGACTACTGAACATTCCATTTATCAAGGTCGGAAGATCTGAATTGTTGCTTCCTCCTTACAGTTCCTCCAGTCTTTTGAGTTTGAGGTACTGTAGTTTTGCAGCACATCACTCAGGAGGAGAAATGCCTCATCATTTTGCTTTACATCCAAAGAGCGACTTCTCACATCTTTTGTTCCTCTGCATTCTTCTGAGAACTCTTGCGCCCACTTTGTTGCCCTCAGGGCCTTCAATCAGGCCAATGTAATTCTAGTGCCTGCATTTAGTTGCAAAGTTTACTATGACAACGTCACCAGCTAACTGATCTCAGATGTCTGCTTTATTTCTTCTCTTAGAGCTCTAATACTCGGAAGTGTCATCAAGTGGGATGGGAACATCACTCTCCTTAAAGCTGCTGTACACTGTGATTATCTTTTTGGTTTGTTTCCTATTCAGCTTTCTTTGTTCTTTGATGCTATTTTCCTTGGTGTGCCGCTGTCTTGTTGTCCTTTCTTCATAAATCCTTTCAATAGCCTGCTTTTCAGGTGTATCAGTCAGGATTCTTGTCTTTGCATGCTTGTGCATTGTTTGTGTCCAGTGTAGGGGTATAATTTCAGTAAGGTACATGCAGACCCTGTGGATGGGCTGCAAATCTGGAGAGTATATCTTGGTGAAGCACATGCATGTATATCAAATGATGTAGTTAGCTCAGCAGAGATGGGGGTTGAAACCATAGGTGCATCATCTGCAGCAGCAGGCTGCAGCTCAGGGTTTGGCATATCTGACACCATAGAGGGCTCAAACTCTGCTTCAGAGAAAATATTTCTGTGCTAAAGGAAAATCCCAGTGGAGCGGAATCCAGGAAGACATTATGTGCAATGGAAGCTGTATTCACACATCCAGGGATTTCATACACTATTATATGCTGGCTAGTTTGTCTGGGAATGGGGTGGAAAGGTGAACATAACACTACGCTTTCTTTTCTGCACTCAGTGAAATGTGAATCTTCTGGATTTTTGTTTTTCATAAGCCTCAGTTTTCTACATGGCCTCCATTTTGGAAAAACAACCTATTCTGGACACACTCTGATGAAGACTAAAGTGCATTCATGAAGTTGATTCCATGTCTTAGCCACATCCTTGTCAGGTTCTCAATTCGTATATCATATTGTCACTAATTTCCTTTCACACCAGATCCAGTGAGATCGAAATCGAGAGTTTCTGTCTGATCAGATCGCACCACACTATTGCCAAGTGCTTATCACACGCATACAGTACTTTGTTGTCATTGCATGCAGCAGGTTGGTATAATACCGCAATTTACTCTGCACTCCAAAGTGATGATGCGAGGACTTATACTAAATTCTAAGAACATGACATTGATGCACTGATAGACAGTTGCTGCATGCCTGCCATAAACACAAGAAGCACCAGATGAACATGATATAAACTTAATGCGGTCTATAACAATGAAGCATGGACATACCATGGTCATAGCATGTACCTACCTACAATAGCAACATAGCAGAGACATCCTAATGACAACTCGCCCATATGCTTCTTCTCATCATAGAAATGATGGTTGGTCAATTGTATGGTCACATGCACAGTTGCCTAGATACAGTGGGTGGGACACCACTTCAGAAGGGTCATTTAATGGCTTAAATGATGTGGCAATATCAGTTAAGTAAATTTAAAATGATTGGGTTAAGAATCTAACACATTATTAAAACCTATAAGGGCTTAGCAAAGAAAACCTTTTTTTAATCACACCTATGTTTATAGGTGAAAGTAAGAGCATTTYTTGAATTTCCGTATGCAATAAACTATAAAGTATAGGAAACAAATATTTGTTACAGAGATTCAGCAAGAAAAAAAAATGTTGGATTTAACTTTAGAGGAATGGAAAAAGGTCATGTGATCTGATGACGTCAATATTCCATAGCAATGAAGAAGGGGAGCTCATGAGGCGATGCACTCATCATGCATAGTGCCCACTGTACATACATAGTGCTCTGGTGGCAGTGTTATGATCTGGAGTTGCTTCAGTTGGTCAGGTCTAGTCTCAGCAGCATAATATGGCAACAAAATTAAGTCAGCTGATGACCTGAATGTACTGAATGGTCAGGATATCACATATATAGGCTTTAATGGAATATTTTAGGATTTAATTTGTGAAAATGTTTGTGAGAGCATGAGGAATCATTCTCGCACATGAATTTGCCACCACACTCTGCACCATAATCAAACCTACTGTAGGCCAAGCAGTGTATATGAAAAGAAAAGAATTGACGTAAACTGTACCTGCACACTGTATGTGACAGTAAAGCTCTTCTGTTGTCTAAGAAAATATAATCATATAGAATTAACATTTTATTTAAATTGCAACGATTTAATTGAAAGCTAATTTAAAGCAAATTTAACATTAAATGTAGCGCGCTCCCATTCCTCTGTGCTTATAAGTGGGACAGAAGTCTCATAAAGTCTCACTTAGGTCCCCGATAATGTCTCTTTTATAGTCTTGGGATTTGGATTAACAACATTCCAGGTTGGACAGAATCTTAACCGCTTTGCTATGAGGTGACAGTAGAAGAAGAGGGAAGAGAGAATGGAGGAGAAGACAGTATGCAGATGCACAACGCTCTCTTTTCCTGTCTGTGTGTCATGACACCCTCATGCACACTGGAGTGTGTGCGAGTATTACAGAGCTGAGTGTACAGCTGTGCTTGATTATAATGATATTCTGACCCCTGCTGATTCCAGAGGATCCAGAAGGCCTGTGATCAAGAGAATTGCCCCAGGCATTTCAGCTTACTACACGGCAAGCCCACAGTCCACAACATCAATATTAGATTTAAAAAATAAAACATATAAAAGAATAGGAACKTTAGTGTTCACAGGAAATGCTGAAAATGATGTGAGATTGTGTGGATTGTGTGAAACGAGGCCCTGAGAGTGGGTGTACATGGAAGAGTGGAATGCAACACGATTAATATGTTATTAGAGAATCTTTATTTAGTGTATATATATGTATATAATTATATATTCTGTGTGTAATTTTGTATGACTAATGTACAGGTTTGTGCTATTATTCTATTCTTAATAAATCATACTTACAGTTCTGGGCACTCAGCATTTTCTTAATGATGTGATTATAGTCATCCAGAACACCATTATGTCAAGCTCAAATCCCACAAACTCATCCGGCGAACTGAAACACAAGCTTTAAAATGAGCAGACAGCAGAAATAATCATGCATTTATCATTTTACACACTTGGAAGTTTGATGGAACCACTCTAAAGACCGGCCTTTGTCCGATGTAATTAAAAAAACAGGAACAAACAGGAAGCATTTCAATCTCAGAGTAAGCGTTATACTCAGTTGTAATCATTCGCACATAAACACACACACACACACACACACATGCATGCATGCACACACGCACACACACCATTTTCTGTATTTGAGAGGACTTCCCAATAGCATATAACTTACTGTACACCTCTATAACTTTTAAAAGCACTGCACTGTATGTACGTTTATTTTCCTTCAACCTACAGTAACTTTAATCTCAGTAACCAGAAATACATATTTAATTATATTTAATTATAATTAGATCTTAAAAACAAAATATTTTTACACTTGTATTATCATCAAGTCAAATGTAAAGAAACTTTTAATTGCATTTCCACATACAAGTCAGAATCCTGAAGTCTCTAGCACGTCTCAATTTAAGTCGCCGTCTGTCAATATACAAGGACGACCTGCATCAAGACTCGTCTCTGTCCTGGAACCCAGGTGGTGAAATAGACGTCCCTCTGCTGTCTTAACATCTAAGTTACTGGCTATCTTTTAGATTGAAGAACAAAGACTGAAGATGTACCTCTTCACCAAGCACTGTTACGAACGAACGAACAAACAAACAAACAAACAAAAACAAAAAAAACTCTGACCTATCCGTGTTTCCGGATCAGGATTTCTTCAAGGATTTTATGATAGATATGTAAATATCTAAAAAAAAAAAAAAATAATAATAATAATAATAATAAAATAAAAATTCTAATAAAATTTCCTAAAATGATGGACATCAATATTTACATGCAAAGGATGGAATGTTAGTATGAGACCTTGTGTAAGGTGGCATGAGGGCAGACTTGGTTAGAAAAAACAGGCCTTGTGGCATTGTCCTCTCATTGCAATACACACTGCACGTAACCAAGCTTTCATTAAATGAACAAAGGTGTAGCCACTCACTCATGACCTGCTCATTCTCCACAACTCCTCCCCTGCTTTACAATCAGTTCTTGGCCACACTCTCACTGGTGTTGCATTTGCTGTTTCTCAGCCTTGCGTGTTAGCTTTATCATTAGGCTTGCACCGTATCCCAAAAACAGAGCACTAACACACAGTAAAGAAGAAACACACAAGAAAAAGAAAAAAAGATATACTTACATGGAAAAAAGAAAGTAAATCTACACAAGAAAAGGAAATCATTCACACGTAAGGGAGAGATGTGCTTTGCTCTTCTGGACCACTGTACTACTCCCTCAGTTCATTATCGTATGTAACAGTCCGTTTGTGAGAGCTGAGATCATGTTTTTTATGAAACACACCGAAGTTATTAAGAAAATGTTAATAGAGTGTCCGTACTGATACACATGTCAAGGGGAAATAATACCTGGGTGCCTCTGTACAGCCTGACGAGAAGAGTCACTGAAACCACCTTGAGTTTGAATTGATCTCCCCTGAAGTTCTTCTTCCTCTTATTCCTCTCATAATTTAGGATATTATTCCTTATATTCTTTTGCAAAATTGTTTTACATATTAAAACCAACACATCGTTAATTGTAACAAACAGTGGATGTGTCTGTCAGAATGTCTCAGAAGTTCACCAATACATCTGGGTACTACAGTACCTTTGGTTTCCCAACATCTTCTAAAAACGTCTGTTTTATTACCTACTCTGAACTGGCCCTGGGTATGAGGAATGCTTCTTGTGATGCTCTGTGATAAAAAGCATCCCCCGAGGGTCTACTTTCTCCTAGCTAGCACTCAGGGTTCCCGGAAATGTTCTCCAGATGGCTCATGGGTAACAATGAATGTGGATCGTTTAAACACCTGTTTAGTCAAATGGATTGTAGAGATGTTTATGAAAACTATCATATCCTCTCTTTTATTTCATTCCAAAAAAATATTGGAAGAAAAAAAAAATCCCTTTTCCAAAATTAGTTGCCAATTTAACTGTAGCATACTGTATGAGTTGTAATAATTTATCTTCAACTCTCTTTTGTTCTCAGAACAAAACTGCAGACTGCAGACTGAAAAACAATAAATTAAAACATGATTTAACTAACTAAATACTTAACTGAAATTAAAGTGTCTAGTTACATCCAAAAATCAAAAAAGAAGAAAATTTGAGAGAAAAATATTCTATTTCAGTCCCAATGAAAGACATCAACAAATTGCATTAATTTGTTTTAATTTACATGTAATTTTCTCACTTAATTCATATAATATAAAATGATTAAATATCAACATAAAAATCGTAACACCTGCCTTTATTTATAGCCTACAGCTGCTTCACTTTTAAAACTTTTTTCTGTATTTAACTAATTAATGGTATCTTTGCAGTAATCCTAAGCTTGGAAGTTAAATATTAACATTTCTACATTTTGAGTTGGAGAAATAGTTCTTGGTTAGACATCGCAAAGTATTAAAAGGTAACAGATGTTGTTCTGGCTATGGGATATTGATCAAAAGATCATCAGGCCCTTGAGCAAGACCCCTTAACCCTTCCTGATCCAGAGGCACCTTATTATGTTTGATCCTGCCCTCTGAACCCAACTTCCTAGCCTGCTGGAATATAGAAGTTAACATTTACTATGCTGAATGTGTGTTTATAAAAAATAAAGGCTTTATTTTTGTTTTCTTGACAAATATTACTTGAAATCTGATTATGTTCACCTGCCAGATTTTAGCCATAACAACACACAGACTGTCATATTGAACTAATCAATTGTTAATTTATTGTGATTAATTTGTCATATTAACCCAAGTCTAATAAATTGCAAGTGGAAGCAAAAATAATGTCCATTGTGTCTTTGTGTAAAAAAAAATCTCCTACAGTAAAATCTGTAACACGTTATTTCCCAAGTAAGACATCGTCCTCACTAATCATTTGTTAAAATGCCAAGTGTCCTCACAGACTGACACTTCACAGAACTCATGACATTTCTTCCCATCTTGTCAGAAAGAAAGGGAAAAGCTGTTGTAAGATTTAAAGCACTTTTTTTTTCTGAAAAATCTCACATCAAATTTTGTCACTGACAAATAAAAAGATGACAGCCTCAATAAAAAATGGGTTGTATGGGTCTAAAATGGAGAGCCACTTACTGTGAAATTGATTAAACCATTCTTCTGGTTTATTTAATAAATAAACAAACGATGTAGAATATAAAATATCTCAGCCCCTGCTTATTATCACTTTGCTCATGGACTGCCACATTTTTTTTGCACAATTTATTAGGTACCAGTCTCTGAATCTTAAAAACAGTAGTATGATTGAATGTATGTACTAGGGATAGGCAAAGATAAAAAAAAAAAAAAGTACACACAAATAATCTTTTGATTAAAAATTAATCTGCTCATCATAATTTTAAACTTTTAATCCATACATGTACGTATACATGACACATGTGAATGAACTTGCCACAGATAAATCTTAATTTACAAATACTATAGGTCACAATTTAAATCAAAATATATGCAGGTGCACATAAACCTGTTACCATACGTGTAGATCTTGGTCATTCTAAATGTTTTTGTTTCTGCACACTGATTGTGAAGCTTGTCACGGAGAACACGAGTACAAAGTGAGGTAATCTGGGTCAAATTCTACAACCCTTGTTCCATGCAAAAATGCATTCCAAAGCTCACCTGAGGCCTCATATGAAGCTTCTCCTGTCCCTCGGAGCTAAATCAAGCATCATTCAAAGTTACAGTGTATTTACCACCAATTTAACTCTTTTCTTTCACCAAACCTAGTTATATGGCTAACCAGAACTAGGGGGTTATATAGCACTATATGCTCAACAGAAGGAGTTATATTACAATATTTAGTCCTCACACTGCATATGGCAATAATGCATAAAAATAATATGTCAATGGATTGTGATATTAACACTGCATAATCACAGAATTTAGTTGTGTTTCTTTGAGTAATTTTGACAGAATAGTGCAATTTAGGTGAACTGAAAGATCTAAAAGAGAAAAACGCCACTCACTTGGTATAAATACTTGAAACAACAAACAAAAAGAAGCATCCACACAATTTTTAATTAAAGCTAGCGTTCAGTCAGAGACGTTCTTCAAGGCATAAAGAGATAGCTGAGGTTAAAAGCACCTCACTTGACTGCATCAATGCAAGACACCTGTGTCAATCAGTGTGGCTAAATATCTCAAGGGAAATGTATCTGACTACAAATTAAAGACACAGTACCTGTAGAGAGGCAGCACGACAGTGTAGCCGTCACACAGTACACAGTAGTCTTGTATCTCCAGGGTAGAGGTTCAGTTCCTACTTTAGGTCTGTGTGCATGGAGTATGCATGTTGTTCCTGTCCTTGGGGGAGTTTCCTCTGGGTACACTGGTATCCTCCCACAGTTCAAAGATATTCTGATTAGGCTAATAGGCATTTCCATAGTGTGGGAAGTGTGAGTGTGCGCTTGTGTGCCATGTGAGGTTTTGGCACCATCCTTGTGCCATGCTTGATAAATGCTACCTAAGTAGGTAAGCTACCTAGCAAGTTGAATTAAGTAGGTTTAATCAATTCACTTAAGTTCAGATCAACTTACTTTAGAACTAAAGCTAAAGAAGAATTAAAGAAGAAAAACAAAAGAAAGAAATGAACAGTTCCAAGCAATAGGTTACATGTGAAGTGACAACAAATTTGTTTTGGGAAAAGGGAAGCCTATTGTATTTTTTCTTCGACATATCTCAAAATGAAGAGTAGAACCAGAGAAGATAAGACAGAAGACCTTTCGTTTCCCTCCATTCCACACACACACACACACACACACACACACACACACACACACACACACACACACACACACACACCAATCTCCACAATCCATTAGGGTGCACGGTGAACAAGAGATGAGTTTAGATGACATACTTTCATTTATTGTCCATAACCACTTTCCAGTTCAAGGTTCCAGTGGATGTGCAGTCAAAAACATAAGAGAAGGCAGAAATACAACCTGGATGGATAACCAATAATCTATATGAGGATTTCAAACATTCTGACTTTAAAGCATTAACACTAGAAGAGATGTACAGATATATTTTTGTTTGTACCTGCTCACAGTATATTATTATTATTATTATTATTATTATTATTATTATTATTATTATTATCAGTAACCCTATTTTATTTGATCCTTTTCCCCATCGTGCTACATTTGACACAAACCTCCTATGCTTATGTTCTCATCTCATCTGATATACATCCCTAATATTACAGGCCCTTTAGAGTACCAGGAGAAAACCAACATGAACATGCACCTTAATAAAAGCTTAGATTCAATCCCTGAACCTTAGAGACGTGGCCTTTAACAATATCTCAAACATCACACAACAATCGAAAACTTACTCACGCACTCATTCTCTATACTATGTATAGAGAATGAATGTATGTAACCTGGAGCAGTAGGCATGGTGTATTCACATACACACTCAATCACACACTATAAGCAATTTTGAAATCTGCATGTCCTTTGATTGTGTGAAGAAAAAAAAACAGAGTACACAGAGGAAACCCACCAAGCACAGGGAACAAAGAGACCTGAGGTGGGAATTAAACCTTTGACACTGGAGGTGCGAGGCCTCAATGCTAATTTACTCTCACTCTCACTCACTCATTCTCTATACTGTTTATTCTGCCCAGGGTTGCTGGAGGCCTAGAGCTTATGCCAGGGGACTCAGGGCACAAGGTGGGGTACATCCTGGAATCAGTGCCAGTTGCAAGGCATAGAAGCTTTCACACACTCACTCACTCACATAATCTGGTCAATTTGGAAATGCCAATAGTAGAAATCTGTTTCAGCACCATGGACAGCACAGTACTTTACATTTCTAGCTCCTTCTATCAGATTCCCAACCAACCCAATTTCTCTACAGGTAGAGACCATCTAAACAGGGTGCATTGATCCTTCCCAGACTGTTGAGATTTTCACTCTATCGAGGAAGGTAAACTAAATATAAATGTGTTCACACTAAGGAATAAAAACCTGCAGATCCTGTGGTTGCAAAACAGGCCCAAATCATCACTCCTCTCCTCCTGTAAATGACACTGGGTATGATGTACTTCTGCTGAAATGCTGTTTGTTTTTTGCCAAACGTGGCACTGGACATAAGGCCAAACAACTCCACTTTGGTCTCATCTGTCCATAAGACAATGTGGACTCATTATGCTGTTTAAATCCAACACATTCCTAAATGCTTCAAACCAACAAACTGCCAACACTTCTGTTTTTATAGAGGTTAGCACATCTGCTGTTGATCAATTAATCAAGGGCTCGTGATTAGCAGCGCCTGACTGCAACTTACCCTCTTAAATCCTGTGGAAGCAGTAAAGGGTTATTTTATTAGTTAGTGATGCCTATATCTTCTCCACACTTGAATTAGTAAGTGAGTTCCCTACAAAAGACATTAAATTTAAGCCTTTGGGTTAGATTCTGGATTGGATAGGGAACCTTATATTGTGGCAATTTTACACATAACCTCTGTGACCTAACTAACAAAGCTATTTTACACAACACACTCATGATGCCCCTGAGTGTCTCCTGACATGCCTTATGAATGCACTTCGATTTATGTCCCAATACTTTTTAAAAGCGATAAAATCACACAGATTTCTTTTAATTAACAAGCCCCCTGTCACCTCCTAATTCCCTCTACTGTCTTGAAAATAGAGACTTCTATTTCATTTCATTCAAAATCAATATGTACTATAATCAATAAATTCTTCCAGAAACCTTATAAGTGTCATTTTACAGTTGAGGAAATGTATATAGACTACTTAAAAAAAAAAGTTTGACAGCAAAACAAGATAAATGTAATTTTTTACTTTTACTCATTTGGGCAAAAATATTTTCTGCAGGCACACAAGGTCATCTACAACAAAACATTTTGCTGAAAACCACTATATATTCTTCTTTCAGAAGCTTTGAACTATAACTAGCACTGGTTTTGTTGTTTTTGTATCATTTTTATTATTTCTTGTGATCTTTAACAAGCCTTGTAATTAAAAAGGTTTTGTATGCATCAATAATCACCTTTATCTTCTTGTTTCAAGTTGTTGCTTTAACTCACTATTAAAACCAAAATCATGAGTTGCTATGTTGCATATTTACATCCATGCATTTAATAACAGGCTCATGAATATGTTGGGATTCATTATTTACATTATTTACATATATACAACAATATTTAATAACCCCACCCTGTAACCTACAGCACCCAAAGCATCTCCTGCCAGCGTCATGGTTCCAGAAAGAACAGAGTCATGCCTGGAGGGCCCAGAGCTGATGCAGCAGAACAATATTGGACGTGATGTTTTGTGTTTGAATTTTATGGCTTAACAGTGTATGCCTGCCATGTGAAGTATGTATTTTACTGACAAATGTAGTAGTTAGTGAGTGAAAAAAAAGATTTTGTGTTTTTTGAAAGCCTTGGATGAAAAGCTTGCATTTACTAACGAGTTCAGGTTTAAATGATCTAAAAATACAAAAATGTTTTTAGGACATCAATGGAAACATTGTGTATGAGTCTTTAATAACACACACCTTTAAACAACAACAACAACAGCAGCAACAACAACAGCAATAATAATAATAATAA
>QMIH01000741.1:270244-280312 GCA_003987875.1 Clarias batrachus
AAAAAACCCAAAGTACCAAAAAAAATACAAAACAGCAAAATAAAGGGGGGAACAAATCCAAAAATATATACAACCTGTATCCACAATATACTGACGTAAACAAAATAGCTCGAGGCACCACTGTTGCACTCTCGCTCCGACTTGGTAAACAAGCAATTATTTGGAGTCTGGTCTCTTCTTTTATAGGCCCGACTCCGCCCCTTCCTGGGACTTCTCATCCTATAGGCAAAAACAGCTTAACAAGACCACATTACTTTTCTCTTGCTGCTTGGTTCATCATCTTTAACACAAGCCTGGTATATGTTTAACAACAAAATAAAATAAAATAAGCTTTCCATTATGGATCATACTGTTAAAAAAAATGCATTTTTGCAGCCCCCACATTCAGGCACCCCTCCTGAYATGACATAATGGTACGGCCGGACTCCGGTGCGCTGCGCCGGCGCGGCGCAGTCAGTGACGTCATAACTGCCCGCCGCCCGGCTGCTCTGTTTGGCCGACTCAGCATTTATTAGTTATTTACTACAGTAAATAACTAATAAAACAAACTTTTGATGTTGTTTTGACTAAGCTATTTTTATTGATTCTGCACTTATTGAATATTTCTTTATATATAATATTTTTCTCTTGGGTTTTTGACCCTTCTCCCAGGTCGCCAAAGCAGATCTCATCACATTTGATCTACAAATATTGACACAGGTTTTATTCTTCATGCCCTTCCTGCCATTTCTCTTTCTATTGTGCCAATTCCATGTTCTTATGTGTTTGTTTATGTTACTGTACATGTGTTTTGTTTTTGATTTTCTTCTTTTTTCCCATCCAAATCTTGTCATTGATTGTCTCCATAATATGCTATTGACACTTTGCATGTCTTCACTTGCACCTTGACCATTCTGTATTTAAGTCCTGTCACTTATGTGTTTTTAGTGTAAAGTAAGCATTCAGTATATCATTACTCAAAGTTTCTTTATATTGGCACTTTTCAGTTTTATTTTTATAGCACTTTTAATAATGGTCATTGTCGCAAAGCRGCAGCACGGTGGCTTAGTGATTAGTACTGTCGCCCTGTACCTGCCCTGTAATTCTGTCCAGGTTTGAGTGGAGTGCATGGAGTTTGCATGTTCTCCCTGTGCTTGGTGGGTTTTTTCTGATACTCTGGTTTCCTCCCACACTACAAATACATGCATATTAGCCTAACTGGTGTTCCCAAATTGCCCTTAGTGTGTGTGTGTGTGTGTGTGTGTGTGTGTGTGTGTGTGTGTGTGTGTGTGTGTGTGTGTGTGTGTGTCCTGCGATGGATTGGCAGCAGCCTGTCCAGGGTGTACCCCTAAGTCTCCTGGGATAGGCTCCAGGCCCTCATAGGATGAATCAGATATGTCCATGTCCACTAAGTCCAGTAAGATTTCAACTTTGCATTATGATTTTTTGCAAGTTTTGCCCTTTGCCCTTTGATTGTTTTTTTTTCTTTGCTGATTCCCTGACTTTCTGTCTGATTTTGTGTTTTTACATTTATTTGTTTTTCCCTTCATTAAATACGCTAATTACATTTTCATATGCTTTGATCCATCTTTCAATTCTATGCTTTCAAGATGGCACTTTGAATTACAAGGTGATTTAAAATGAAATTGTTTATGCGTTGGTCCAAGTTGTATGATGCATATTTAATGTTTAAATAAGAAATCTAAAACAATTTTTAAATAATTACAGGAATCTAATTTAAAAAAAAAATAAAAAATCCCAAAGCAGCTTTGCCATAGTTTACCATAGTCTTGAGCTGATTCATACGATATTTCAGAATGTAAGAGTTATCATTAACCTGTCATTAAAAAAAGAGAGATTACACCCAGAATGGAAGAGGTAACCTTTAGAATTTAATTTGTAAATTGATTGAAATCAAATTCTTTTTGTCTGCTTTAATTTGTTAAATTTAAATAATTCTGAATGTTTTTTTATTTATTTATTTTTATAAAAATCAGGTATTATAATGTCTAGTTGTTCTGTAGTACTGATTTATGTATGCCTCACCCTTATTTGAATAGTCCTTTATAGGAAAATACAGTGTTTCCTCTTTCTGCTACACAGGGATAAATTATTGATGAAAGTACATGTATGAAGAATGACTAGATCACTGCACTTTATCAGAGGGCATAGAGGGTGTATCAGACCCTGAGGCTGGACACACACACACACACACACACACACACACACACACACACACACACACACACACACACACACACACACACACAAGGTGATTTCCCTGCCGTAGACGGTGATTTTTAATATCTGTGGTGACTGTTGGAAAAAGCAAATATTACTCACCTGGGGTTTCAAATCAAGTTCCTTTTTTGTCAAAAGGATTATATATTGAGCTTCAGTTGAAATGGTACCGCAGTGCTGCAAATATGCAATATACTGTATAGATATATACAGCGATCAGCCATAACTTTACACACCTCAGGCATAAATGAGTCTTGGGTGCCCATGATCCTGTCAATAACAATTGATAAACATTGTTATTCGGTTCACCTGGTGGTGGTGTTAGGGTTGTGGCTGATCGGGGTACACATTGTAAGAAGTTTTGCCTTTTCCCATTCGTAAGATGTCTTTTTGCTGTAGCCTCTTGAAGTTGAGGTCCTAGAGAGAGGTAATTGGCCAAGCTCTCTCAGAGGGGTGGGAYGGGAGGTTAATGTAGTGCTTCCACATTAATCACGACTCTCCAGCCAATCAAGGGCGTCTGTGAGTTCACGCAGGTGGAAGGAGTGGATAGCGCTGTCCTCCGAGTGTGTTACATTGCCCCCAAGGGTGCCTGAGCAAGCAGTTTCGTCATGTGGTTTGGAGAAAACACGTGATAGTCTTCGTCCCTCGCGACTATATGGTCATAGTAGGCTTATTGTGGGAGCGCCCCTAGTGACGAGGAGGAATTGGATACAGTTAAATTTCGGAGAAAATCGAGGGGAAATCCCACCAACAACAACAACAACAAAAAAGAAAACTGCAAAGTTTAGATATTCTGATACATAATCATGGTATATATTCGGATGAATAGAATTGTCACATAAATTTAAGAAAAAAATTATTAAGTTTATTTATTTGATACATTACATGGATTTATCTATTTATTTACTTCTTATACATCTATTAGCAATAAACAGTACAAAAAGGTCAAATATAGTCATAAGTAATGTAAAATTATAAATCCTTTTTTTTCGCTGAGTTGCTCCTATAAATGTAAACTTTCATTACTGTCACCAAGTTTTATATTTTTCATTCATCTTTTAGTTTGTCACACATGCAAACTAAAAGTTAGCAAAGGTTAAAAAAAAAAACATCTAGCTAAGACTAGGGGTTTGCATCGAGGCTGGAATTCCATGAGACGCAACAAAAATAATGTGTGAGTAGAGTGTTTTTACTTTCACGTGAAATGCGTGTTTGTGACGTTGCAGGAAGAATTTGCACCATACCTGCCTAATCAGAGTCAAATTCAAATTTAAATCCAAATTTTTATTGGTCACATACACAGTCATGCACAGAATTATGTGAAGTGAAGTGCTTGTACAACCGCCCATGACCCAAAATAAATAAATAAATAATTAAATTAAATTAAATTAAATTAAATTAAATTAAATTAAATTAAATTAAATTAAATTAAATATTAAATTAAATATTAAATTAAATATTAAATTAAATATTAAATTAAATATTAAATTAAATATTTAAATAAAGCATATAAAGTACGAAAGAAGAAGCCTGAGGTTGTGGAACCGTCCGAGCTCGATTTCCCACACAATGCTGACACACTGCTACCATTTCTACTTCTTTGTTACCCACTAAATTTTTTGGGTTAAAGGCAAATGGAAATTCTAATAATTAGGCAGATTCACACAGAAAAAAGATATATTATATATTTATTAAATTAGATATATAATTATTTATAATCATTGCATTACTTCCTGATTCCTGTAAAGCAACAAGGACTTTCTAGACGCCAGAACTTTAAATGTGCTATTCTTACTTAATTTACATTAAATTATTCATATTATTAATTACACTATACAAATAGTACAAAAATGTTCAGTTAGCTCTTTTATTAACTGTTTGTCCTTTCTATTAGAAATCATTTGGAGAACTTTTTTTTTTTTATTTGTTTTTATTTTTTTTTAAGAAAATCAATTCAACAAGTACTTTAAGAATTGCTTCCCAGAGAAACCTATTTGAACAGATTGTCAAACAGCTCCTTCATAAATGTTTCAAAACTGAATTGTGTATTAGCGAGTGTGTTTGGGGAAAGGATTTCCCTGACAGGCACCGCTGATGCTGTCGTGTTCAAGCCGGCTTATTTCAATTTGCTCGTGGCCTCCTGTTCTGCCCTTTGTCAGATTGTGTTTCAGCACAGTGAAATGACCGTGGCCATGCTACCCTTTTACACTACGAAGAGCATGAAATTGGTATTATGGTGGAGGTAATGCTCGCCTCTCCTTCCTGTGTTCCTTTTGCCCTCTGTAAACTGCCTATTAATTGTGTTTGCCATTAAAAGACCCCGAGGTGGCTCCTGTCTGTAGTGTTGTGTGTGTGTGTGTGTGTGTGTGTGTGTGTGTGTGTGTGTGTGTGTGTGTGTGTGTGTGTGTGTGTGTGTGTCAGGTTAATTTGACTGGCAAGTGTGACAGGGCTGCATGAATTTCAAATGTCGATCACTCCTTGAAAAGAAAAAAAATTGATTGACGTCATTGCACTTCAGATTTTACATGTCACCATCTGCCATTTAGATCGCACCTTCAAACCACTGATCACATACATTCTATAGACTATGTTATTTTATGTTATATTATATAACATGCAGTATTAAATATTTACAGCACTTTAAGGACATCCATTCCTTCATTACTTTATTCATGATCAGTAATGTCTGCATTCTGGTCAGAGTCACAGTGGATCTGGAGGATAGCCCAAGAATAATTCATTCAATGTGAGAATACTCCCTTCATCAGGCACCAGGATCGCATGCACACACATCGTTAAATGCACACACATCGTTAAAAAGAAAAAAATAATACCCGGTAATATAAAGACTGGTGGCCCAAAGTATTGAAACAAAAGTGAAACTGAATTTGTTAATTTATTATTTTATATAACAAAATTGCTATACAAACATCATATTTAGTAAGTATTTTATCCCTCTGGGCATAGAATCATAAAAACTGTGTTTTGTCTGCTACAGTACTGCCTTCTTCATAATTGTTCAACAGTTTTCCATTGGGCTTAATGGTGATGACCCAGATCATGACTCCAGAAGCTCAATACCATTGTCCTGTAAGTAGTTTTTGCAAGTTTTTCAGTAAATTAGCACAACTTATCATAGGCTAGAACTAATTAGAGAAATCTGTTTTGAGCTACAGTATAATACATGGCATATGTTGCCTTCAATGTTGCCTTAATACTTTTGGCCACCAGTTAGAATACAAATTCGATGATATGTAATCTGTAAACTGTTTTTGGTTAAATAAATTTCTGAGATTTTGCTGATTCATTTAATGTTACCTAATGTTAACAATATTAGCTGAAATAGCAAAATCACAGCAATTTATGTAACCATAATAGTTTTCCATATCATCCAATTTGTAACTTACCTTGACTGAGACATTTTCTAAGACCCTGATATGGACAAATACAGACCCTATGCCTTTTTCAACGTGATTGATATGTCCAGAGGCCACACCTCTTTCTCAGGGACATTCCTATAGATCATGTTTCCATTACTGTGATTGACAGGTACAGAAACCAGAAGACAAAGACAACACTTTCTTGTAGGAGACTGCCAGTTAGTGAAGCCATACCACCTTTACTGGGACTGACAGAGGGCATGCCTATGGCTACGTTCACATCACAAGCCACCTTGTTCGATTCTGATTTTTTTTTGTTCAGATCGGATTTGCCAGTCATGATGTTTCATGTTCATAATTGCAATGGACTTTTATCTGACTAATGTGGATGCATCTGTTCTCTGAAATGGCATGCATGTACACAACGAAACATCTTTGTCATGCCATCTAGGTTAACGACTCATTTATCTCAAACACTGGATGTGATTTTAGCAAAAATATGCTTGGAATTTTGCTTTCGAGGATGTCAAGCAATCAGTTGGCTGTGATTGTTGAGTCCAGGAGAAGGAAGAAAGCCAGACACCTCATTTTAGAAACTCTTGCTAGCACTGCTGTGAAATTGCACAGCTTTGGCTGACTGATGATGTCAGTGCCCTACACATGCACAGAGGCAAAAGTTGCATGAATTCTGCTCTTCCCATTTACGTCACATAACCATATATCAGATATATAGGTGATGTAGGACCACATACAAAAATACCTCTGCAGACTTGTACATTTAGACATCCCTAAAAACTCAGATCTGTGTCACACTTTAGGCTGGTAATTTGAACATAGCTTGAGACTGACAAGTACAGTGAGACTGAAAAACACATATGAAGTGAAGAGTCCATATCTTCTTCACTTCAACTCACACATTCAGAGGTCACACCTCCTTAACTACAGAGAATCTGTAAAAGTAAAACATATTTTTTATTGCATTAAGAGGGAAATGAATGAATGCATTAATTAAATAAACTGATTATGAAACAAAGAAACCTATGACATTGTCATAAGCTCGTTATGCAACATGAGTAAAGCTTGAGCTGAATTATTCTCATCCAAATCAATTTTACTGTAATGCATGAATGACTAAAATTCAAACTTCAACTCTTAAATTAGTAGTGAACCATTCTTCCAATCATACACAGTTTTACATTACAGTGTATCCAGACTTGTTTTTCTGAAGTTGAAGATGCTTGAAGTGCGAACACTTGATGTTATATCCGCTCTAGTTTTGGCCAGTTTACTGCTTCTTAACCCAGTCACGCTCTGTTGGTTTGAGGTTCTGACCCTGGCCTGTCTGCCTGTACTTTGATTATGGATAGGAACCTTGTCTGTCTGGTTCTTGACCCCAGCCAAGAACTTGATCATTTTGGTAAAACCCCAAATAAACCCCAAGTAAGTGGCTCTGCACATTTGTCTTGTTTTTTTTTTTTTTTTTTTTCAAATCTTACATTGGAAGAGGAATATGGTGAGATGTTGTGATGTGACTCAGACCCTCTCAGTGACAGCAAGAAACTTCAATACACTTCAACAGCAGAATACATCATGATTTTATTTATAACTGTACTGTTTATAAGAAGTTGTTTTGCTGGTTTTGTAGGGAGCAGTTGTTCAAGCATGATTTAAGTTATGCACAAATGATATTTCCTCGAAGTGCAATCGTTCTCAAATAGATAGCAGGAATAGCCCTTATTAAACTTTTATTACAATGTAAGAACAAGTGTAACTACACTGTAACAACTAGTGAATTAAAAAAGTTACGCTAAACTAGCAATGGAAGTAATACTAATTATAACATGGGGAAAAGGTTATTTTTGAAACATGTATGTAAATACAGGTCTGACTAATTTAATGAAATAAATTAATTAGTATGTATCTGTCTGTAAGTGTCTTTATACAATGGACACTGCAACAAAGGAACATTTAAAAAAAATAATAATTAATTAGCCCCAATCAGCAAACCAGAGGAGACAGTGACATGAGAAGAAATAATTTGCCTTCTTGGGAAAAAAAAAAAAAAAACTAAAAAGAAAAAAAAACTAAAAAGAAAATAAACTGAACAGAGACAAAATGGCAAAACAGCTTATCTTTCTTACAAAGTACAGTATGTGGACCTGAACCCGTGTATTTGTGTGTGTGTGTATATAGAGTGACTCATTACAAAAACCCCATGTATATGCATTGTAGTGAGTTTTCGCAGTGAGTCACTTGCAGCAAATTTAACCAAGCAAAAAAGTGTTAAAGTTTGGTGCTCATAAAACCTTGGTAATTACAAAGAATTTTGAGGATCATGAAATATTATGATCATCTGCCTCCTTCTCTACCAGTTTCAGTTTAACTTCCATAGTTGCTGACAGCAGCTTCTTCTAGTCGTCCGTGACTGCTGGGAAAACTGCAATGGCTAGAAGAGACTGTAAAAGCCTTTTATTTAGCTTCAACTTTCTGGAAAATAATGTTGCAAAAAAATATTTTATTTAAGTAACACTTAGTTCTCATCATCTGTTCCCATCATTTGTCCAGCTGATGATTTTGCTTCAATGATCACATGACAAGACTTGCATTATATTTTATTTGAATGCCTATTGAGATTTGCACCTGTCTAATTCAGCGTGTCATTATTAACATCAGCAAATCTTTCAGAAATAACAAAGTTTTGCTTTTTTTTTGGTTGTTTAAAAAAAAGATGATCAATATGTTGTTTTGACAATAATGGAAATTTGCTGGGGGTTTTTTTGTTTTTTTTTTCATTAAGGCTGTTGGTGTTTGAATAATCAAATCTTTTAACCAGGACAGACATTTGCTCTTTTCACATCCATCATGCCAGTGTTTAAAATGTGTAAACTTTTTTTTTTTTTTTTGATGACTATGACTTTAGGTGCATATTAAGTCAACTGAGCAAATCAGCAAATAAAGCTGATGAATATTTGAAATGCATGGACACTATTTTTTCCTCATCATTGCCTAATTGTTTCATAGAACACTTTGTGAACTGTTAGAAGTCATAGGGGCTTTTTACAGCCTGTTGAATATTTGCATTTTATATGGCAGTAAGAAACACTTTACAGTTTGTTGTATTTTTATAACAAATAAATGTGATGCTTATACTGGTGATTGCTTCAATTATGTCAGGCTAGTGAGCAGCAATAATGCTTACTGTAATTAGTTTTAGATTTCATCTTGATCAAATTATTGTACAGAATCAAAGTTTGAAACTCACCACCATGATTTAGTTTTTCCATCGAATAACACTTTAGTGTCGGGGAAAAAAAAAAAGCCTTGAATAAGATATTATTAAAATGTGCCACAAGCAGATGCCCCAGAACGGATTAAATATTCCAAATTTTCCCCTTCCACCATTATCATAAACCCATACCCACTGAGCCAGGCTTCATAACCATATTTAAATGTACATTTTAAATGCCTTTTTCTGCCATGCAGTGACTGTGCTGATTAAAAACCAAATCTTGTTTCCAGACTTTGCATATTAATTAGCTGCTTAAATTACACTGTCAACTCCCAGCACTAAGAGTTTTGTCTAATTAATAATAATAAAGCCCCAAGATGGTGGATTTCGCTAATCCTTTTGCAGGGGGAAAAATGCAACACGTAATTTTGAGTGAAAATGTCAATGGTTATCCCAGTTGCAACAACACAGCGTAATAAGAAATGTAATTATGTTTCATTGTACTACACAGATGAGCTCTAATACCACACAGAGCTCTGAGATTAGACGTAGGTGATACAGAGTCAAGTAGCTCTGCATTAACCCGTATCAAGGGTCTTACTTCCCTTTATGAAATTGTACTAACATTTTAACAGTAAGTTTCGACTCTTGGTGTTGTGTTGGCCATTTTTCAATTAAAGGTTACATATTTGTACTGTGGTATGATTACTGTATTATCAATAACATAAATCACAAATTATTATACAAATGATACATTTTTACTAATAAAGCAGCTGTAACTGTTATTTTCTGTATAATACCATTAAACCAGTGTGGTTGATAAATGTTTTTATTATTATATACTGTTTTTATTTATTTTTTAATTTTTTTTTTTGAAGAAGAAACAACAGGAGTTTTTTTTTTTTTTTTTTTTAATTATTTTGTCAAATCCTCACAACATACTCACATCAAATATCAATGGTCATTTGTAAATTAAGAATTTCGGTAAGTAACCAACTTCCAACTTAACATTACAATATCCACCTACATTAAGAAAAAAGGCATTACGGTACATACTAATCAGCCATAACATTAAAACCATTAATATTAAAACCACCTAGGTTTTGGGTTAAGCATTGGCCATGGCTCCACAAGACCATTTGAGGTGTGCTGTGGTGTTTGGCACTTGGATGCTGGCAGGGGTCTCCCCCCTCACCCACCCCCCTCACCCCCCTCACCCCCTCCCACCCACACCCCTCC
>QMIH01000742.1:12319-26269 GCA_003987875.1 Clarias batrachus
TATATAGTTACCAAACGAACTCATATTCTCCAGCATGCTGTAAAATGTATTTTAAATTATTAAAATGTTAAAACCTAACAGCTGTTTTACTTAGAATACTGCACACATCTGTCTCGATCACAGCTTATGTTCAAGCAAAGAGTTTCCACACCAAATACTGAACGTTTATTGTTTATGTTATTACTTTTTTAATGTAGAAATGTTTTCAAAAGCATCATTGCATATGGCTTTTGTTTGGATGATCCCAAGAGTTTTGCGCAATACTGTACATAAAACCGCTGTTAGGTTTTACTGAGCATGCTGGAGAATATGAGTTCTTTTAATAACTTCGTCACGCTCGCTCCTTTCTATTTTTATGCAAAACCCAGGAGGCTACATTATTTTTTTTTCACCATCTGAAAACTGGTCTGTCATGTAATACGTCGCTTTCTTTACAGACATGCAAATATTCTTCTGTWATGTTATTTATTCATTAATTTTAGTGTATATATCTTTGTAGAGAATGGTCTTACACATAATAATGCAGACATAATAAACTTATATAACAAAATTTGTATGACAGATAATAAGGTGCCTAAGACTTTTGCACAGTATATATATGCTAGCTGGATATATAAATAACAATCAGTATGAGAATATTACAACCAGCTACATGGCTGATTCTTATGGACGATTAAATCATGCTAGCTAATATTAAGTGTAAGCATCCAATTATAAGTAAATATAAAATGCAGTATAGGAATGAGAAACAGCAGTCCAGAAGATTGTCCAGAAGCGAGGGATGTCTGATCGTATTAGGAGTGAATCTTAATTACTTCCTGTGTTGCAGATGCTTGCAGGTTTCTCACGGCTCCAGGCCCTGTACCGCTCMAGGAAGCTTTATCAGACGTACCATGTGACCCGACAGCGGATGACCCTGTTCCAGGCTCGTTGTAGAGGCTGCATGGTGCGCCGGGCCTTCAGACACCGGCTCTGGGCCGTCATCACCATCCAAGCCTACACTAGGGGCATGATCGCTCGTCGATTGTATCACAGACTTAAAGGAGAGGTAATCGATGAGCAAAAAAATCTGACATAGAATCAKATACGCAAACCAATAATCAGGGATTTGGAGTCTTTCTGGAGTGAAAATGTGATGTATGACACTGATCAACCATTACTTTAAATCCTTTAAAAATACTACTACTGATTTGGGTTTCCATTTTGCTGGCATGGCTCCATGTGGCCTCTCAGGGTGAGGTCTCTCTAGTCTTTAGTCTCTGAGGGCGYAGATGGGCTTTGGGTGTTTATGATCCTGTCACTAGTTTGCTAGTATTACAATTGATAATCAATGTTATCCAACTCACCTGGCAGTAGTGTTAATGTCATTATGGCTGATTAGTATATTTGTGGATCCAAATGCCAGTGCCGATGCCACTATAGAAAAAAAAAATCTGTTAGATCTAGATATTATAGTTTTTGATAAATAGTAAAATAAATAAGTAATCATTTTTGATCCCTATACTGTACATAAGCATAATGCCAGGAAATAACTGTCTAACTTTATGTACACTATTTATCCTCATGATTCCTATTGTCCTTCAGTACAAACGGCGGCTGGATGCAGAGAAGATGCGCTTGGCTGAAGAGGAGAAGCTCAGGTACCAGATGAGTGCTAAGCGAGCCAAGGCCGAGGCTGAGCGCAAGCACCAGGAGAGACTGGCCCAGCTGGCCCGAGAGGACGCAGAGCGGGAGAAGAGGGARAAGGAGGAGGCCCGCAGGAAGAAGGAGATGCTGGAGCAGATGGAGAGAGCTCGCCACGAGCCCGTCAATGACTCCGACATGGTGGATAAGATGTTCGGCTTCCTGGGAACCACAAACTCTTTCCCTGGGCAGGAGGGCCAAGCACCGGCTGGGTTTGAGGTAGGGAGCGCCCTCTACTGGTTAGGACATGTTATTATAACATTTTGTCAGAGGAAAAAAAGATTTCTCACAGTTGGTATTGAATAGAATTAAACTGATCAACCTATTTTATCTGCTTATTTATTTATATTTCCTGCWTTATCTACTTATCTCTCTTTCTCTGTCTCCATCTGTCTGTGTCTGCTGTCTTTTTATTTGTTGTGCGTATGTGTGTGTGTGTTTATACACTAGGACCTGGAGCGTCCTCAAAGGAGTGTGGAGGAAGAGGATCTGGATGAAGCTCTTCCTCTCCCTGAGGAAGAAGAGGAAGATCTGTCTGAATATAAGTTTGCCAAATTCTCAGCTACCTACTTTCAGGGCACCAGCACTCACACATACATGCGGCGGCCCCTCAAGCAGCCCTTACTCTTTCATGAGGATGAAGGAGATCAGCTGGTACGTTCTTCTTTAAACATCTCCTTTTAACCGTTCTATTCCAGTGTGTAGAATTTGTTGTAAACAAGGTCGGTGTCTTTCGTTCCTGCACCTTGCAGGCTGCACTAGCGGTGTGGATCACAATTCTACGCTTCATGGGTGATCTCCCAGAGCCGAAATATCATACAGCTATTAGTGATGGCAGCGAGAAAATCCCAGTAATGACCAAGATCTACGAGACGCTGGGAAAGAAGACATACAAGAGGGAACTGCAGGCTCTGCAAGGAGAGGGAGAGGTGAGGGTGATGGAAAGTGTGTTATTTTGAATAATCTGTATTCATCCCAGCAGATTGAATATATTCAAATGTTTTTAAAAATCACCAGGCTGCATTTTTTATAATTGCTCAAAAATAATGAATATAATGGGGGGCTATGCACAGAATCATAATCACATCAAATCCAATAAGTTGATACAAAGACTAATACTCATAAAAGTAGATTCTAGGCTCATCTGAATCTTTCGTACAGGAACACAATGACCAGACAAATGAAAATAAGGACTATATCAAAAATTAGACTTGAACACTTTTAGACAGTCGTACAAAAAAGTAGAAAGAGTAATCCAGAATAGATTACATAATATAAATATCACATTTTCTTCCTAATTTTTCTTACCTTCTAATTCCTGTAATAGAAACAGCAAGCCTTTTAGGACAATTTTTAGGAATTTCAGGACTATACAATTCTGCATAACTTGACGAATAACTTTTTAAATGTTACTTTTAGGTTGGAAAGTTTTTTTGACAGTTTGTTGCGCATATCCCATTGTGCAGCCATAAATATAAACCTGTGATTTGATTGACAAACAATCAGCGGTAATCAATGACATTTGACTAAATGCATTTAAGAATATAGCAGCGCAGTATTATAACCATACTTTAACCACAATTTTTAGTCAAATATAAACAGTCTAATGGTTAGATTTTTTGATAAAGAAAAAACATTTTCTACTTCGCCTAGTATACTAAGCTACAAATAAGCTACACTACTAAKGCCWGTGCAACCCATTCAGGATTGAGCATGCCGAGTATTTACAATATTGGATGTTCAAGTCAAACTGGGATTTTTCATTGCGCAGAATAAAAGAACACAGTTATGAGAGTAAATATTACCTTTATTTCTCTATGTAATCCCCTGCCACCCTAATGACCTCATCCCAGTATTTCACTAGTGCTTATCAGTGTTGGGGGGCGTTACTTTTTAAAGTTTTACATTACAAAATTACTTTCATTAAAAAGTCATTACTTTCTGATAAAATTAATGGGTTTTATCAAACTAATTTTCCATTGCAGAAAATAAAATCCTGTCTATTCATGTTTCATGTTTCACTGCATTGAGCTCTGAGACACCTCAGGTGGGATCGTCAATCGCAGATGTACGGCCTCCTTTAAAACATTTGCACCAGTTGTTTTTCTGCGGCTAAGAGTTTCATCACTGTACTGTGCTTCTGTAAGTGTTATGCAAATGTCAGTYGGTATTACACCTCCATTCCTGAGAAGTCCCAGTTTGACTTGAACGCCCCTCGTATACTGTATGTAACATGTTTTTATAATCAATGGCGGGTATCATGGTCTCTAAATATAGGTATAAACATGACAAAATATATTTGTAAATTCCATCAAAGCCGAATTTCAGGACTATACTGTACAATTCTGCATATCTTGACGAATAACTTCTTAAATGTTACTTGTAGGTTGGAAAGTTTTTTTGACGGTTTGTTGCGCATATCCCATTGTGCAGCCTTTTCTCATGATCAGAGGCAAACGTCACATTTATTTTTAAGCACAATTTTCTGTGAGAGTGTTTTTGCTGTCCCAGTTCTATGAGTTTTGGGCTGGCTGGCTGCTTCATGATTTATACACTTCTCTGTGTCTCTGTCCCTCTGCCTGCAGAATACCCAGACTGAGAGTCATAAGAAGAGCAGTGTGCGTCACAAGCTAGTGTCGCTCACCCTTAAAAAGAAGTCGAAGATAACCGAGGAGGTAAGGGACAACGTGACCCGCATGCTCATGGCGTCTCAGTGACACACGCACGCACACACACACACACACACACACACACACACACACACACACACACACACACACACACACACACACAATGTCTATCACTGTCTATTGATGTGAATCTCTTACTTTACCTTAATTAGATTTGCCCTGCTTACTGGAGGACAGATTTTAAGATGCTTTCAATATATCCTGAAAATGTGGGCTGTTAATAGAGTAAAACCGATCTGATTACGCAATGCCTGTATTCTTCTTTTGCCCTACAACATTATACAGATTTGYAGCAATTAAGGCTCAAAGTGCAGGCCAGCAAGTCCACTTTAGAGAGTCTTAACATTCTTGCATTTTCTRCCATTTATCATAGGTCACGAAACGGCTGAATGATGGCGAGTACACAGTGCACGGGAACAGCATGCTCGAGGATCGACCCACTTCCAACCTGGAGAAGCTTCACTTTATCATCGGCAACGGCATCCTCCGACCAGGACTCAGGTCACACTCAGAACATCATACAGAGCTCACGCTATATAAATAGCATATACTTTTTTGGACCTCAATTACTCACTGCCATGATTTATCCCTAGAATCTTTATTGCATTAGATAGGGAGTATTTAAAGTAAATAAATCTGTCATTTACAGTAAATTAGCACTACTGGCAGASCTTCTGTTAGAGAAAACCTATTCTGACCAATCAGAATAAAGAATTTTAAATTTTTTTCATATGAGCATTCTTAATATAATGAGTTCATTATATTAGCCATGATGCAACAGAAAAATGTTTGCCCATCTTTGGAAGATTGCCACTTTAAATCACATCACAATAATTTGTCAATAATCTACTTTTCATAAATATAATGTACTGTATATATACATTCCGTTGAAAAAATCTGTCTGTCAGTCTGTAACATATAGCACTATCCAGTTTGACACCGAGTTCCTGTGATTTGACAAACTATGCATTCTATACTATGGCCCTCACTCGAAAATGTAGTACATTATTATAAGCAGTTATGAATAATGTCTACAATCCCAAAGTCATGCATGTATTTATTCGTCATTATACACTGGCTTTGTACAGAAAATTTTACTTCATTAAAACATACAGTATTGTATGTGGCACAAAAGCCTAGATATAGAAGCATATCTCAAATGAACGCAATCATGTTGCCATCCTTGAAGAACCTGTACAGTGTTTGGCCCAAAGTTTCAGATTTAGACCTGTCATAAAAGCGTCCACTCTCCTGGGAAGGTTTTCTACTAGATTTTGGAGCGTGCCTATGGGGGTCAGGCATTTCAGTTCTTTCCAGTAGGTTGACTTTAGGGCTCTGTGCAGGCCACTCGAGTTGGCACATCATGTCTTCACGGTTTTCGCTTTGCACACAGGTGCATCGTTATGCTGGAACACGTTGTACAAAGATCTTGTACAACTGTACTGTATGTTTCCAATTTAATTTGAACAGCTTTGGGAATACAGTGATCAGCCATAAAATTACAAAGCAAAACACGTTGGCAAATATTACCTGGGTTCCCTTTCTGCCACCTGGGCAGTTCTGGTCTCTTGGGACGTGGCTCTGCAGGTCTCTGGGTGAAGGCTGTGGTGTCTGGCACCGGGCTATTGGCAGTGGATCCTTTGGGTGCTGTGGGTTGTGTAGAGGGGCCTCGATGGACCCATGCCATGGGTGCTTCATCCGATTGGGTTCTTTGAGGTGTTTGGAGGCCAGGCTGGAATCTTTGGGCTCTTGCCAACTTTTTTCAAAACATTAGTTTTGTTTTGGCTTTTCTGTGAGATAGGACAAAACACACTATCCTTGGGTATACATGAGCATTTGGTGACCATGATCCTGTCACTATTTTACTGGTACTGTATATAATTGATACTCGGTGTTAATGTGTTAATGTTATTTGGTGTTAAAATTATCATAATTATCAGTGTATACTGTAGGTGTGATGGTCAAGTGTCCACAAAATGCTGCACATATAGTATATGTACTGTATTAGTGTATGATTTGCTTCGACTATGCAGAATATGTCGCTTTTTCCAGGTCTTAGTAACAGTACGGTATATATAATCACATCATTTGTGCCATTTTATTTCTTATTCTTCTTCTTCACCTGAATTTAGGATGAGTAAATCTTTATCCTACGGCTGTAATTCTGTAATATTGGCCTTCTTATAATCTACAGAGATGAGATCTACTGTCAGATTTGTAAGCAGCTGAACCAGAATCCGTCCAAAAGCAGCCACGCTCGAGGCTGGATCCTCCTGTCCCTGTGCGTGGGCTGCTTTTCCCCCACTGAGAAGTTTGTGAAGGTGAGCGCAGCCCATTTAAACTACCTTAGTCACTTCGAATTTGAATTGTTAATCATGTACTTTTGGGCATGTATTTATTTTTGGACATGACTCAGTGAAGGAATGAGATAAAGTATGAAGCTCTGAAATATCTTCATGTAGTATCTGAGGAATTTTATCAGCGGGGGGCCTCCAGGATACGCTCCCTACTGCGAAGAGAGGCTCAGGAGGACGTTTGTGAATGGCACGAGAACACAGCCGCCCTCCTGGCTCGAGCTGCAGGTATTGTAGGATGACTCTTATCATTCGCTCGGCAGAACCAGACCTGTGGCACTAAATAACCTTCTATATATGTGTTTATTTCAGCCTTAAAACGCGCTAAAAGATTCCTTTCTGCTTTAGCAATAGCCAGTTACTGAAAAAACGAGATGTGTTCACCTTAACAGTGAACAGTCCAGACAAACATCTAAGACAAAGACTTGTGTTCACTGTATCATCCAACTAATAACACAGTGGCTGAACTTATACTATACCTTACAAGTTTTCAGTGGCGGTCCAAGGACAGCTATTTGTTTCAAACATGACACCAAATGTGCCTACTTGGTGAGAAGAAATAAGCCGTTATTACAGTACACCGCCTAGGCAAAGAAAAAATCGCTGTTTTAGAAGAGTCAACATCAAGCAAATAAAAAGCTAAAAAGATTTAAAATGACTGGTATTAGGATAAAAAACTATTGAACACATTAAACCTCCATTGTATGGAAGAAATGAAGTTGGAATAACTGGAGATCACTTAAACGCTTGGTGAAGCTACATCGTAATAAATCGATAGTAGAAATCACAGATATGTTTAATAGTGAAATTAAGAGCATTTCCACACACACACAATGTAATGAGAACTCACTGGATTTGTTCTAAACAGCTGTGTGGCCATAAGAAATCCACTTCTTAGTGAGGCAAAACTGAAAAAAGGCTTAGAGAGCATAAAGACTGGACTTTGGAGCAACTGAAAAATTGTAATGTTATGTGACATGAGGAATCATTTTCATTTTTGTATTTGCCACCACACTGCACACGGTAATCAAGGCTAAAGGCAGAGAGTGCCAGCCAGTGTATTTACTCCTTAAGCTTCATGTGCAGAAAGCCACTAACAAAGATATATACCCTAACAATAATGATTCTGAGTTCACCCAGCACACTGTAAAATGTGCACATTTTTACTGCTTACTTTGGAGCTACGATTTTCTCCCTAATTTAGTCGTGTCCAATTCCTCTCCATCACTAGGGGGCGCCCACATCAAGGCTACTACTACCGCTCAGTCGGGAGGGCCAAAGACTACCACGTGTTCCCCACCGAACCACGTGACGACAGCCGACCGCATCTTTTTCGAATCCCTCGCGCACCGTCGGGGGCGGAGTAACTCACTCGGAGGGCAGCGCTATCCGCTCCTTCCGCTTGCGCGAGCTCACAGACGCCCCTGATTGGCTGTAGAGCCACGATTAATGTGGGAGCACTAAGTCCCTCTCATCCCGCCCCTCTGAGAGCTCGGCCAATCAGCTCTCTCTAGACCTCCGGCTGCGAGAGTGGCTTTAGCAATGCGCCACGCGGAGGCTACTTTGGAGCTTTAAGCACTGAAAATGATGGTGGAATACAAAGAGCCTGTCCACACGGAGACGCGCTTCGCTGTATACGTATAATTTTTTTTATCGTATTGGCGTTTCATCCACACGGATCCGGCGTTTTAGGAGACTGAAACCGCCATTTTTTTAAACCGGGTCCCAAAGAGGATAAATCTGAAAACGACACCCTTGCGGTTTCGTGTGTACAGCCAATCCGTATATTTTGTGAAACGATGATGTCATGCGCATGCTCAAAGTCTTCTTCTCCGTGTATAGTGTATCTCTATGGCAGAATTACAGCGCCCCATACTGGTCTGGCATATATATATACTACACCGTTTTCAGTGGTTTCGTGTGTACGCAGATATTTCTTGAGATGACGACGAACGAGGAAAAAAAATGATCGGATAGGGAACGCACTGGCTTCGTGTGGACGGAGCAAAAATGACAATGCCTTTAGGTAGCTTTAGGTGGATTGTTAACTATTGGACAAATGTAAATAGAGTAGTGTTTAATCATTGTGAAAAATACAATTATATTTTAATATTAGTTCATGTTCCTTTGTTTTCTGCCTACAATGCAATCAGCCATAAATAGAAATATACTGTACACATTCATTCCACTGGAATTAAGGATCCCTCTTTTCCAGTGGTTTTAACATTGTTAATGACAAAAACACCATAGGAAGCTTACAAATAAAGAAATGTTTGAATCTCATGGATTAAAAATTGTGCTTTAAACATTTAATTATTTTAAAAATGAAAGAATTTAAGTCAAGTGTGAAATCCTTATGAACTTYCTAAATCACATACTGTCTGTATGTTCATTCTGCCGATCCAGTTAAGTTCTGTTAGTCCATTGATTCTATTCTGTACGCTCCCAGGCGACCAAGTCTAAGAAACCCATCATGCTGCCTGTGACTTTCATGGATGGCACCACAAAAACGCTGCTGACCGACTCGGCCACCACGGCCAAGGAGCTGTGTAACGCGCTCTCGGACAAAATCAGCCTCCGAGATCGCTTCGGCTTCTCCTTGTACATCGCTCTGTTTGACAAGGTACACCTTTTAAAATGACTCCAGGTAGAACATACAGTAAAACAAGGTAGAAATATTCTTCCACTGGTTTTCACCTGTTTAGTTATTGTCTCAGTAGAATGTTTCATAAAAACATTTGTCACATCTATAATTCCAGTAGAATAATAATAGGATAATTATTCTAGATTTTCATATCACTGTATGAAATTTTAGTTTAGTTTATACAGGTGTGAATTGTCAGATTTTGCAATACATTTGCGTAGTAACATTAATTTTAAACTGCCATCAAATGAATAACCCAATGAGGGTGGAAATTGTGTTGCTTCCTTAAGAAAAGTACATTACAATGATATCATTAGCTGTATTTTTTTTGTATTTACTCACAGTATTTGTTCGTTGCATTAATATTTACCTTACACAATTAGACCAAATTCCTAATGTACCATGATTGTGATATAATGGTATTGAAGAACTGAAATAGTACACGTTATAATTAGCATTTGCAGTAACATTCAGAGCAAATAAAAAGAGTCTATAAATATAAAAATAATAAATAATCATTTGGAAATCAATAATGTTGTGCTTAGCACACCTCCAGGGTTGAGGATTTGATTCATGCCTCAGGTCTGTATGTGTGGAGTTTGCATGTTCTCCTCGTACTCCAGTTTCCCCCCATAGTCCAACGACATGCAGATTTCCGAAATTGCACGTAGTGAGAGAACGAATGCTGCGTGTGCCCTACGATGGATTGGCACCCCGTTCCAGGTTTACCCCCCACTCACGCCTGAAGTATCCATGTCTGTGCTTCTTATGACAATGTACTGGATAAACAGTATAAAGAATGAATGAATGAATAATAATAAGTATAAAATAAAAATAAAAAAAAGAATATACTGTATTGTATGCTGTGCACTGGAGTATATTACAGTACATGCATTTAATATGTATAGCTTTTTCTACATTTTGCAACCAAAAGAAATGTGTTTCCCAAAAGAAATGTGTTTTAAACATTCAAGGTCTTGTCCCTTTGTCTATAGGTTTCGTCTTTAGGCAGCGGTAATGACCACGTTATGGACGCCGTGTCTCAGTGTGAACAGTACGCTAAAGAGCAAGGTGCTCAGGAGCGAAATGCCCCCTGGAGGCTATTCTTCAGAAAGGAGATCTTCACGCCCTGGCACGACCCCACTGACGACGGAGTGGCTACAAACCTCATCTACCAGCAGATCGTACGCGGGGTCAAGTTCGGAGAATACCGCTGCGACAGGGTGCAGCCTTTAATCTTAAACGAAAATCTGTGTGGAAGTACAGAGAGACGGAAATACTGGAAGCAACAAGATAGGCATGCAGTAAACTGATTTCAGGCATTTCAGGAACAGATTTGTGTACCAAGAGAGAGAGAAAATGTGAAAAAGTGTGTTCCCAATGCCTTATTGTTCAAACCTATTTCAAGTTGAACTAGAAAATTGAAAATATCTAAAAGAAACGGGGGCACCGTAATCCGACTGGCAAAACAAACAGGGTTAAAGGTCAGAGAATATCATTAACTGGGAAGGTAGCATCATTCATAATCCATCTGAGACAGCCTCACTTTTTATAACTTGTGGCGGCATGGTGGTGTAGTGGTTAGCACTGCCGCCTTGCACCGCCAGGATCCCCGGCCAGGTTCAGTGCATGGAGTTTGCATGTTCTCCAGGAACTCTGGTTTCCTCCCAAAGACCTGTAGATTAGGCTAATCTGGCGTCCCCAAATTGCCCGTATGTGTGTGTGCCCTTCGATGGATTGGCACCCTGTCCTGGCATAGGCTCCAGGTCCCCCGCGAGCCTGAATACAGGATAAAGTGGTATAAATGATGAGTGAGTGAGTGAGTGAATAACTCTACTGTATGTATTCACTAGGCAGCTTATAAAATGCTCCCATTATCCCTGTCTTCCTGTGACTTTCTCCACTGATTCCCTTTATTTTCCTTCCTCCTTCACAACCCTTTCACCTCTGACTTCTCTCTTTCCTCTGTTGATTTTACAGGATGATCTAGCAGAACTTGCTTCCCAGCAGTATTACGTCGACTACGGATCAGAGATCCTGGTTGAACGTCTCCTCAGCCTCATTCCTTCCTACATCCCAGACCGGGAAATCAGCTCTGCCAAGTCAGTGGAGAAATGGGCCCATTTTATTATGGCAGCCCACAAAAAGGTGTGTGAACATTCAGAAGGTTCAACATATAGAAAATACTGTGCTGTATACATATGCTTTTGTTAAGTAATGGATCATATTCAGGAGGATTTGGCTGCGAAGACAATATCATAATAAGGCTGTCTGGAATTTTACATGCAGAGACACAAGAACTGGACCAAGTAGTCCGAGAAGTCCGGAAGAGGGTGTATGCAAATTTCCTTAGAAAACTGCATGATAGTGTACCTAAGAGGTTTACTGCCGTTATAAAAGAAACAACAAATTATAATTTAGATATTTTTATTGCTTTTTATCCCCACTGTTCACTGCTCAATATAGTAATTATTTAGATACAGTATGTGGAAACTCTGTGATCTATTGCCTATGTTCGAGGGCATCTTTACTATGCATACTTTTGAATAGTACTGTATTCTATATTCTAACACATACACAGGGGTTTAATACTGAATATATAGAATATTTTATGATTGTATTCATTATGTCAGCGGTATACATTATGTCATTACTTGTTAGTACTCCTAGCTGTCTAGCTACCATATCACAAATACGAATAACTTAACCTGATTATTTTGGCAAATCATTTATGCTTAAGGTTAATTTATTTGCCACATGTACCTTAAAGCATAGTAAAATGTTTTATTTATTTATTGTCATTGTCACAATGCAGCTTTACACAATCAAAAGAAATTATGGAAGTTTGTATGAAATGTTAATGTGTATGAATCAAAATGATTAGATCGGCCCTGATGAGCAAGCCAACTCTCTGAGTTGAAACCTTGAGAGGAACCAAACTCAACAGGGAACCCATCCTCATTTGGGTGCTAACGGATAACAGGGATTGATCTGCAGTCATACTGTGTGTTAGGCAGTTCAATATAACATTTGAAAAGTTTTTATAAATCCATATATAAGAGTCCAGTTTGTTATTGAAGGCTCAGGTAGACTGTAGGAAATTCCAGTCCTGAAGTCCTCAGAGAGCAGCTGTCAGCATCAGCCGAGGCCAGGACCGTCTTTAGCCAACACATGCATCCCAAACAGACCACACGAGGCATCCATGAGACGAGATCTCCAACCAGGAGCGATTAAGAGCCTTCAGCAAAGGCTCAACAGTGGCAACTTGTTTGTGCTGTAGCTCGAACCTCTGACCTTCGATCACAGGGCCACAGCCTTAACCGTTTGCGCCTCCACCACCCTTATTTCCTTTAATTCTTCCATGCAGATGCAGTTCTAAACATCGTGCACCAAATGGTTTTGCATATCATTGACTCGCTTCCATCCACAGGGTATTTACACACAGAAACGAGTGGACCCTCAGAAGGTCAGAGAGGAAGTGGTGGATTTCGCTCGGTACAAATGGCCGTTGTTATTCTCCAGATTCTATGAAGCCTTAAAGTTTTCAGGTAGCACGCAATCATTTCCATGTTAATTCAGATTGATAATCGAAATAACTTTAAAATACGGTGACAATAATGAAGAGTGGTCGCATCACATAGTACGGTAGATGCACAGTATGATTGACAGGTCATGTGCTCCATTTTGTCCTGGTATCTTACAGGGCCGAGTTTACCTAAAGATGATGTGATTGTAGCAGTGAATTGGACTGGAGTTTATTTTGTTGATGAACAAGAGCAAGTTCTTTTAGAGCTTTCATTCCCAGAGATCACTGCAGTCTCCAGCAGCAGGTACTGTATGAAAGCACTCAAAAGACTTATTATTATGGCTATTGTGTTTTTTTTTTTTTTCACATATCTGTGAAATTTGTCACTACGGGCAAAATGGTGCTTCACTGTAGATGCATTCCTTACATCCAGCCTACAGAGAAATCATTGTTAAAATAAATTCTGTTGTATGTTTTCTTCAGTCAAAATATAGACTATGGACATATTTTGTTCAAACTAAAGGCGGTTTTTGTGTTCTCTGTCGGAGCAGGGGTGGGAAACTCCAGGGTCATAGCTTCACCTTGGCCACCATTAAGGGGGACGAATACACCTTCACCTCCAACAACGCAGAGGACATCCGTGACCTCGTGGTCACGTTCCTCGAGGGGCTCAGGAAGAGGTCGAAGTTTGTTGTTGCTATACAGGATAACCCTAATCCAGGTAAATCACTGAAATCAGACCATATTTTCATGACGAGAATGATTCTTGTTCTCTTTCATTAAATGAAGCAGAAGCCAAGATAACAATGAATCCTTTTCAAATAAACCATTAGGGAAAATATTTAGTCTTGACGAGGTTCATAATTAATTTCTGCTATGATCTTGTGTAATAAGAGATCCCAATTTCTTCTGTAGTTTATTTCAGAGAGATCCATCAAGCACTAGTGTCTGCTTTGATTGGCTCTTATAGACACTGATATTTTTGGTGGTCTGAATGGAGGTGCACTGAATCAGGTCATCTCCCACCCTTACTGTAAATCAGACCCCTGCAAA
>QMIH01000742.1:26356-65844 GCA_003987875.1 Clarias batrachus
TGTGTGTGTGTGTGTGTGTGAAGTTGGGGAGCGGGGTGTAAAGGCGAGAGAGTGAGTTTGTGTTGTGTGTGTGTGTCGGTGTAAAATTTCAGCATGTCTCCTATGCGCGCACACACATAGGAGACACCCTGAAACAGACAGGGAGATGTTGATTATACCAGTAAGAGACAAGTACTAAGACCCAGYAGGGGAGACGATTACCCACAATTCCACAGAGCAAGAACGAGAAAAATCATTGGCWAACCGAGCGCATGCGTGATACATGATACTCGGCACTCGTAAACCAAGACTTGCTCGTTTTTCAAGTCAAAATTTATTAAAAATCTTTGCTCGTSTTGTGGAACACTCGCAAACCGTGTTACTCGCAATCCGAGGTTCCACTATATTGTACAGTATAAYGCAGCATTTTGTGTGTGTACAAGYAAAACAATTAGAAAATCTTTGTCCCTGTTCCATGTTTTATCGGCTGAGGGTTAAGCAGGTCAATTAGATTTTAATCTAATGTGACCTCATAAGAGGAGATGTCATCCTCTACCCCAACTTGGTGCCCAGGTCTGCTGTAGTTTGGGGGGGTGTGGGTCAGCAGTACAGTAGCTCAATTCCATACAGTAGACTCTGAAATGGTGCATTTGGAGGTGGAGTAAAGCTGAGGCAGTTTGAGGTATTAGAAACACATTTTTTAGGGCTACAGTGGAACCTAGGCATACAAATTTAATTCCGTCTGGAGGCGAGTTCTTAAGGCGATACTCTAATTCGTGCAATACGCATTTTCTCATAAGAAATCATCTAAATGCAGATAATCCCTTCCGGCCACCAAAAATCTTCCCAATAAAATATTACCTTTATAATGAGCGAGACACAAACAAGTTGTTTAAATGATACCGTTATAACCTAAGAAAGAACCTAAGCATGGAGATGATGTTCATAATAGTAACCTTTAATCCACAACATGTTAGGTAAAGTTTCATAATTCATATCTGTACCTTAGGTAATCATTTGTGGCCATGATATACTTAAGATACAGTATGTCCAGCGAAGTGTGTAATTCCCAGATGCTTAACCACACCCTGCTTAATCTGACAATTTACATATTAGTTGAATCTACAAAGCATGTGTGTAAGTGAAACTGTTGTAAGTTTTTGTCCATATGCCATTGAGAATGCAGGGCTCACCAGGGATCTTTTTCCATTACAGAAGTACAACATAAAATGGTGTTGTCTGTTGTCTGTTTTCCCCCAAATTGTCCTGATCAGCTGGAGATGACTCAACATTTCTGAGCTTTGCTAAAGGTGACCTCATCCTCCTGGACCAGGACACGGGCGAACAGGTCATGACGTCCGGCTGGGCTCATGGAATCAACGACAGAACCAAGCAGAGAGGAGATTTTCCAGCCGATTGTGTGTACGTGCTGCCCACCGTCACCAGACCTCAGCCAGACATTGCGGTAAGTGGAGGCTTTCGTTCACAATATCAACTGTAAAGTACAAGGTGTGCAGGAAACTGCTCTGGGTACAGGTCTCATCTGGYGCAGTTAAAATGAAGGAGACGTATTAGCAGTACTGTACCAAAAGACCAAAGAATAAAATCTTTATGCGTTATAGGTTTGTATCTTATTATTTTAATATACTCTTGTAATAATGATGTTCTCCTTCGTCTCTCTTTTCTTCACTTTTTTTTTTTTTTTTTTTGCCTGTGTGTTCGAATGACTCAGGCTCTGGTTACCATGACACCCGACCAGCGTCAGGAATCAGTGCGTGTGTCGCAGGTCGTGCTGCCTGAGAGTGTCGAGAGGGTGAAGCCATACACACTGGAGGAGTTCTCCTATGATTACTTCAGGTAAAAAATAACACCAGTGACCCTGACTCACACTTAACATTTCATTTACAGCTTTTTGCAGACGCCTTCATCCAGAACGACTTACAAAAGTGCTTTGTTGTCTTCATCCTTATTCTCTTATCCTTGTTCTTGACTGAACCGGTCAGGTCAAGAGCACCCTTTTTTTTTTTTTTTTAATAAAGCTGAGTGTATCTAAAGGAAGCATGAATCAGAAGCAGTATCCACTTAAATCTCTGCCTCTTTCCTCTTGCAGTTTTTGTATGTTATCCCTAAGATTGCATTTTATATTTCTCATTCCTTATAATAAAAGACACAAGAGACATACAGAGTGTCTAATAAAATAGAGACAAAATAAATCAATTAAGTCTTTCTTGTTGTCATATCCCCTATTATCTACTGTAATCTACTGTAGCTAGCTCTTGTATGTGAGGCGTTCAAGTCAAACCAGGACTTTTGAAATTTATCCTTAACAAAGATGTCAAACTGATCGACTCCAAATGCAGCACAGTGATGAGCCTCTTAGTTGCAGTAAAACATTTGAATTTTACAGATGGCTGAGGAGCCTCAGAGCCCACTTGCATTCTTTCCTGTAAACAATTATCAAGTAGAACTTTGGGAACTGTGGAAAGTGCACACACAATCATTCACGATCATCACTTGCACATTACAAGAGCTCGGCAGGGAGTACAGTCCTGACCTCGCTCCAAGCCATTCCACATGTTTTCGGAATTAAAGTTAGAGTTCCTGGTAGTCCAACCAGGCAGTCYGATCATGGCTCTGGCATATTGAGAAAAGCTTGTACCTAGGAGGTAACTAGTAGGATAAGTGTATTAGTGTAGCAGGGGATTATATAGAAAAATAAAGGTAGTTTTACTCTCAAAAGTGTCTTTTGTTATTCTGCTCAATTAAAAGTCCTGGTTTGAATTGAACGTCCTCGTACATACTATAGCACAATACACCAGCAACCCCTAGCCCCAACTTTTCAATAATGGAAGTAGAATTACGTTTTTAAACTTTTATCAAAGAATGCATAAATTCTGTTCATTTTATCATGCACTGAAAGGTTTACCAGAAAGACTACAATACTTATGTYGCTGTGTGATAAACAGTATGAATGTATTTTTGTAATAGAGACTAAGCTGCCTTTATGGGAGGCTAGTTTTCACACWCTATGTTTCTCTGACCCACTTCAGGCCACCCCCTAAACACACGCTGAGTCGTGTGATGATCACTAAGAACCGTGGGAAGGACAAACTGTGGTGCTGCACTCGAGAGCCCCTTAAACAGCCGCTGCTGAAGAAGGTTCTGGCTAGCGAGGACCTGTCACAGGAAGCCTGCATGGCCTTCATYGATATCCTCTTTCCACTGCGCAGTGTTTTAGGATAGGTAGAAAAGTCCCTAGACTTGTTTATTGTTTAACCAGCTCTCTCACATACACTCATCACCCCATACAGCGCATATCAGCACATGGAGGCCTGAGAGCTTAACCTCTTCTGAATTAGAGCTGTGAGATTGAATCAATCATACACTTTAATTGATATTTCGTTGGTCAGTTCAGTTATTTGATTCGATGGAATAGTTTTCAATTCAGAATCAATTCCTACTGCTATTAGATACTTACTCTTTTTTTACAAATATTTTTTTTACAAATGTTAAATATTGAAAAAGATTAATAAATGACATTAAATACAACTGTCTGAAACTGACGAACGGTTTTTAACAAAAAATACGACAGCTTCTGTAGAAGATACAAGCCGTTTCCATTTTCTGCAAATGCTCATGTTTAGTAGTGATGGGTCGTTCATGAATGATTCGTTCTTTTTGAATGAGTCTTTAAACGTGACTCAGAAGAACGAGAAGTCTCGGAGAGTGATTCGTTCAGTTTCTACTGGGCGTGTATGCGCAAAGCATCGCAAAACCTCCGTAGGTTAYRTACAGGAAACAGAAATGAGTCGTTACCTTTGAGTCTTYTACTCCGAGTCRTTCGTTCTTTTGTCACGTGACTCCCATAGACGCTATGCAGTRCWATAGATTCAAAATAACAAATGACTCAGACTAGAAGATAYAAGAGGTGAGCTGCTCATTCTGTTTATCACAATATGTCCTTAGTTGTATTGTAATATTTTCAGTACTGGAACTATAGCCAAAATTTGTGTATGTAGACGTGTTAGGGGTCTGTTTATTGAAAATGTAACATTTTATTTTATTTCTGATTAAAAAAAACGAAATTAACTAAATGAAGAAAAAAAAATTCATTTTGATGAACGAGATTCAACCGAGTCACTAAAATGACTCAAACTTCCCATCACTAATGTTTTTAGTGAGAGTATCAAGTCTTCTTCTTTTGAATTTATGGACTGTTGATGCAATACTGCCACCTACTGGACTGGAGTTTGGAGCAGAAGGTTGCCTGGATAAAATTATTGCGTGCAGTACTCAAATGACACAGAATTAAAAACGTGTATTAGTTACCTTTAAGACATGTCGTTGCTAGAGACAAATCAGACAGTAAACCTTAGTGCTACTGAATCAAATCGAAAGCAGAAAGCAATATCTCTCTAATAATGTAATAAAAACAAACTGCATTTTTTGTTTTAATTACAGTGCTGAAATTATTAAGAAGCTGTGATGTTCCTGTGATAGCAAGGATTGATCTGATGGTAGAATTATCCAATGAGATAAATCACACGTATGAGAGTAAGGAAAACATCAAATTGTACTACTGTATATACTCTGAACCTCAGCAGTCAAAAAAATTCCATGGACCGCATCAGTTTAGACTAATTTTAGGAACTACAATATTCCATTACTAAACGTACTATACAAATCTACACAGTAATATTCTAGATATTTGTTCCTGGAGTTTGCAAGTTTTCCCTGTCCTTCGTGGGTTTCCTCCACATATTCCAGTTTTCTGGATTCTCTAGTTCATGTGTCAAAATTATTCCTCAGGCTCTCAGAACCACTTTTTCACAATTTGAGTCCTGGAATATGGCCGTGCCACCTGGGAAGAAATCCTCCATAGATGTGATAATAACCTGATAATTCAGTACATTCAGGTCATCAGCTGACTTCATTTTGTTGCCACATAAAATTACTGACTTAAATAAAGTGTTTAYGTGATCTCTGGCCATGATCGTTCATGATTTTTTCAGAGGCTGATTACTATCATTCTAGGTAGTAATTTCGTCAATATGCTTAGCTGTTTTCCTCCGGGTGCTCCAGGTTCCTCTCACAGTCCAAAGACATGCAGATTGGGTTAATTGATGTTCCCAAATTGCCCATCGTGTGTGTGTTTGTGTGTGTGTTTGTGTGTGTGTTTGTGTGTGTGTTTGTGTGTGTGTGTGTGTGTGTGTATGTGTCCTTTGATGGATTGGCCTTTGATGTACCCTGCCTTGTGTTCAAAGTCTCCTGGGATAGGCTCCAGACCCCTGTGACCCTGTATTGGATAATCAGTACAGAAGATAAATGAATGAATGAATGAATGAATGAATATATTTATATATACATAAACCGGCTCAAAACTTGATCCTGTTCAGGAATAAATATCAACAATATTTATATAATGTGTAGATTTGTAGATTATATAAGAATAATTACCAAGATCATTTTTTTATTGATTCTTTAAAGCCTCATATTGTTTGAGTGTGAAAAACTGACTTGTACATTTCCTTAACCTGCCCCTCTCTACCTATTATGAAATATATGGGTGATTATCCGTCCAAACGAACTCGCTCTGTTAACGAGCTCACAGATCAGATCTTCGAGGGTGCCCTGAAGTCAGAGCCTCTGAAAGATGAGATCTACTGTCAGATTCTGAAACAGCTCACTGAGAATCATGTGAAGTAAGTCTCCCAGCATATCCACCTGTCTCTTCTCCACACACTGCTGTCTCCAGTCATCAGAAATACCTTGACAGCCAAAAGCAGATCGCATATACTGTACACATCCAACACAGCATTTTCTGCATACGAAATAGTCTTTATAATTCTAGTAACCTCTGTGTGTGTGTGTGTGTGTGTGTGTGTGTGTGTGTGTAGATACAGTGAAGAAAAAGGCTGGGAACTGCTCTGGTTGTGTACTGGTCTCTTCCCTCCCAGTAATGTTCTTCTGCCTCACATCCAGAGGTTCCTGCARTCAAAGAAACACCATCCACTCTCACCGGACTGCATGCAAAGACTGCAAAAAGCCTTGCGGTATGCCCTTAAAACATGCATGCTCACACTCGCACACACAATCTGTCCAGAGTTGCATTCGTTTTTTGGCAGAGATTTTGTATCGATGATAGAAGAATCGAGCCGCTCCAAAACGTCTTCCCCAGTGCATCCCAAAGACTTTCAATGGTGTTTCATGAGAATGAAACGAGTTAATGTGTGAAAATGATTCCTCAGGCTCCCAGAACCACTTTTTCACAATTTGGAATATGGCTGTGCTATCAGGGAAGAAGAATTCATAGATGTGATAAACCGGGTCGTTCAGTACATTTGGGTCATCAGCTGACTTCATTTTATTGCCACATAACTACAGTATGCTGATCCTAGACCTGACCAACTGAAGCAACCTTCGATCACAACACTGCTTCCTGAGGCTTGTACACTGGCCACGATACAGTATATGAGTCGTACATCAATGAATTCGCTTCCATCTTACCGTGATGCACCCATCTCTCTAAAAAGGGTTCATCTGGACTCATCAAACCACCTGACCTTTTTCCATTTTAATCTTTATGCTTAATAGCAAACTGAAGCCTTTTTAGAGAATATTTAGTCATAGCTATGGTTTCTACTATTGATTTTTTACATTGCAATTTCATCAAGTATTAAGTGATCKCTGGTCATGATCGTTCTTTTTCATTTTTTCCGAGGTTCATCACTATCGTTCTACAGTAGGTAGTCATTTCAACAGTATCCTTAGTTGTTTTCTTTGCTTTGATACAGGTAGATAATTTGGCCCTTCGAAAACATGAATCGTTGAAATRTATTAATTACTGCAYTGATTACATAATCAAAGGCTGCTAAGGATTTCCAGCAACTTTTTATTTAACACTAAACAGTCTTGAGTGCAGTTTTTGGAGTTTCGGTTTTCACGAATGTCAATATGTGATTCAGGAGGAAGAATAATGAGACTGTGCGGAAGGAACTGTTTGTAGCTGCTTTAGCATAATTGATAACAAGAAAAAACTTGATATGGACCTTCTACTATACTATATATATATATACTACATCACTAAATACAACTAGGTTTCCTTCGGGTACTCCTGTTTCCTCCCACAGTCCAAAGACATGTAGGTTAGGTTAATTGGCATTCCCAAATTGGCCGTAGTGTGTGAATGAGTGTGTGAGTGTGTATGTGTGTGTGTGTGCCCTGCGATGGATTGGCACCCTGTCCAGGGTGTATCCCGCCTTGTGCCCTAAGTCTCCTGGGATAGGCTCCAGACCCCCCGTGACCCGGAATGCAGGATTAAGTGGTATAGATGATGAGTGAGTGAGTGAGTAAATACCACTTATATAGCTTTATCCACTATATACTATTTATATCCACTATAAATGGATAAAGCTGTATAATTTGGGTTATTTTTCTACGGTGGCCGTGAAGTGCAAAACAAATTAACAAAACCCAAAACAAAATAAGAAACTAAAAATCAAAACAGCAAAACCGAAAACAAATGAACAAAACGAAGAACAAAATAACAAATTAGTTTTGGGTTTTGTTATTTTGTTTTTGAATGTTTTATTTTGTTTTGGTTTTGTTATTGTGGTTTTTAATTTGTTATTTYGTTTTCGTTTTGTTAATTTGTTTTGCACTTCACGGCCACCGTATTTATCAATAATAGTATTTACAAAGAACTGTGGTATTAGAGAGATATAACACATTTAGCATTGGGGCAGTAACAGTCTTATACTGTATCACACCACACACTTACTGATGCATATCTTCTTTGAGACTGAGACGCCCATGAGTAAACATGTCTGATTAAACATGTCTTGTGCTTAAAAAGTACGCACTGTGTAAACAACATCTGGTGAATTCTTTGTTTGGTGTCCTGTAACAGGAATGGCTCCAGAAAGTATCCTCCTCATCTGGTCGAAGTGGAGGCTATCCAGCACAAGACAACACAGATCTTTCACAAAGTGTACTTCCCAGACGACACCGACGAGGTACAGTCCTGCAAGCGAAGTGGAGAAGCCGTCAACTATTTAAAAAAAAACAGATAAAGTGTTTAAACCTGAGGTGCTAACTAGGGTGCTAATATTTACTATAGTTTTTTTGCTAAATAAGTCAATGTGCTTTATTGTCTGTGCAGCTTTAAAAAAAAAAAGAACGTACAGAATAAAGCTTGTTCATTCCCGTGTTATACTCAATTAACAGGGTTAAAAGCAGATCAACTGTATCAATCAAATGTAACTCGAGTGTAATGACCTACAGTTATTTATGCATTTACAAAGACTGTGATGATATGCAAGTACTCAGATGTGGGGTAACTTTCTAATCCGTGTGATAATGCTTTTGGCAGTGTAGCATAATGCTTTTTACCGTCTCCAAAGTGTTTAATTATAAAGCAGTTGTATGYTGCGTTAGCATAATAAATGTATAAGATTTTATGCGCTGCACTCTAATGTATTTCGCCCAGTTTTCCTGAAAATATCCGGATCATACAGTATCTGCTGTCCATGTAAGCAAATTAAAATACAAGGGGCGTTCAAGWCAAAGCAGGGGTTTTGATTGTGCAGAATAACAGAACACAGTTCTGAACTCAGTTACAGTTTATTTCACTATATAATCTTGTACTACACTAATCCACTTATCCCTGTGCTTGGATACCATGAAGGTAGGAATTTTTTCGTCAGTATGCCAGAGCCCGATTGGGCTGTCTGCTTCATGTCTGAAACGCTGGCCTCCCAGGAACTCCTTTAATGGCCCAAACATGTGGGAATGGGCCTTCTGCACATCGGTGACAAGTTACAGTATCAGCTGATTTCYCAGGATCAGGCATTCCACTTACTGAATGTGTACAGGAATGATAGCAGTGGGCACATACTGTACAGTAGTCACCTCAGCTGGAATTATAATTTTAGGACATTTGCACCATTCCAATGTTTTACTGTCGATAAGAGTCTCATCACCGTATTGTGATTGAAGACTTTTGTAAATGGCATTCGCAAGAAAGTTCATGACAAGTCCCGGTTTGACTTGAACACCTTCCTACCTAAAAATGTAGTCTCTAGTATTTCTTAAAATAAGTMATGTACCTGTATATAATAGTTCTTCCWTAATTTTATGCCTGAGATGAGATCAGGGTTGTGAAGTCTGACTTTTCCTCTCTCTTCGTCTCAGGCTTTTGAAGTCGAGTCGAGCACAAAAGCCAAAGACTTTTGTCTGAACATCTCGGGCAGGTTGTTGCTCAAGAGTCCAGAGGGCTTCAGTCTGTTTGTAAAGATCTCGGATAAGGTAATATAAGCGTCTCTCCAAACAGAGCTCTGTTACAGATTCCAGCTGTCATGCTAAAGTCAGGAGTTTCACTCAATATAGAATAACAGTATGTAAGAAGTTCTTCTTTTTTTTATAATGTTATTCAGGTGATAAGTGTTCCAGAGGGTGATTTCTTCTTTGACTTTGTCCGTCATCTTACTGACTGGATCAAGAAAGCCAGACCTGCAAAAGATGGTAAGATTTATATTTTACTTTATTCATATGTTGTGGTTTATGGCTCAATGGCTCCTTGAATTRAATTTCATGTCTGCTCTAAAGGGGTGGCTAAATGGAATTAAAAAATCCTCTTCTTTTTAATACTGTAGGAATAGTTCCTTCACTGACCTACCAGGTGTTTTTTATGAAGAAGCTATGGACAAACACAATTCCTGGAAAGGACTCTTTTGCAGACTCTATTTTTCATTATTATCAGGCAAGTTAAATGAATAACAACGACTATAAATAGATAGTTATGTATAGAAACKTATGGCATGCTGTTCTTAATTATTTATTCATCGTCACTGGCATTGCTTTGGTTTAAGAGGAATTGATCCCTTTGTGATTATGCAGTTTTCAAAAATTATACTGTTTATTACAGTACTTGACCTGTTTGTTGATTATTTTCCTTAAACAGCACGACTCAAATGGTGTTATTCCTTATACATAATGACCATACAGTATCACCATGTCTATATGACCATGAACATATCACAGGTGCAAACATTCAGGATTGTAGGAAAGCTGGAAACTCGCTTGTACATGTGAATTTGATCATGCTTGAGACAAAACCTGCCCTATAAAGTAAAACCTTGCAAATATATTAGGTGTTAATTCATACAGTGAACATATCTAGGAACTTTTCACAATATGCACTCTTTTACTGTTATTGTTTAGCACCGTTAACTCACACCTAGAGGGTTGGGGCATTTGAATCTCACCTCTTGTTTGTGTGCATGGAGTTTACATGTTCTCCCCATGCTTGCTGGGTTTCCTCTGGGTACTGCTGTTTCCTCCGACAGTGTAAAGACATGCAATRTACAGTTAGTTTAATTGTCACTTCATCCAGGATGCACCACATGTTGTGCTATAWGGTCCCGGGTATAGGTTCCAACCCTAAACGGGATAAGTGGTATAGATGATGGATGGATGGATGGAAACATTTCTTTTTCTGTCCAGGAGCTTCCTAAATACCTTCGCGGTTACCACAAATGCTCCAGAGAGGAGGTCTTCCACCTGGCAGCTCTAATCTATAGAGTCAAATTCGAGGAGGACAAATCATACTTTCCCAGCATCCCCAAAATGCTGAAAGAGATGATCCCACAGGACCTGATTCGCCAGCTCTCTCCTGATGATTGGAAAAGAGTGCGTAACACTTTTTGTGAAATACTGTATGTTTGTATATGAACCTCATCAGTATATATTTATTTAATGTGGAATATTTTGAATATTCTGTGCGATGCAGTCGGTCGTGGCGTACTTCAACAAGCAAGCGGGCAAGTCGAGGGAAGAAGCCAAGCTGATGTTTCTCAAGATCATTTACAAGTGGGCCACTTTTGGGTCAGCTTTTTTTGAAGTGAAGGTACAATAGTAATAAATGCAAATTCTTGCCAGCTATATACAGTACATTCCAAAGTGATGACTTCTACTCGTAACCCGTTGCTCTGTTCTCTCTCCACTGCAGCAAACTACTGAGCCAAATTTTCCTGAAATTCTGCTAATAGCCATCAACAAGCATGGAGTCAGTCTCATAGACCCCAAAACCAAGGTCTGGGATAGAATTTGCATGAATTTGATTCTTTCATGTCAGTGTTTCAGTATACATGGGTTCAACTCAAAYGAGCAGTATATTGTTGCTTTGCATATTTATTTCTGTCTTTCCTCTTTCAGGATATTTTAACCACTCACCCCTTTACAAAGATCTCCAACTGGAGCAGTGGGAACACCTACTTCCACATTACCATCGGCAACCTGGTGCGAGGCAGCAAGCTGCTCTGTGAAACCTCACTGGTCAGTTRATGCTATGGTCATACAGACAATTCCGCCGATAAAATGAGGCTGTTTAATTAAAGTCTTTGCAATTTTAAACTCCATGCCGTTCTAATTCGCTTAGTTATTCTCGTACTTTCTGGATACATGCATTCKTATTACCTGATTTACATGCAAACTTGCATTATTAAATACTTGCATGGCATGTTCAAAGTTGTTTTCCATTTAAATATCCTGAAATAAATGCAGAAATCAAATAAAACTCAAATATGAATTTGTGGGATTGTGTACATACAGGATCTTCTCATTCACAAGAATAAGAATTTTGTTCACGCTTTTTTCAAACAGGGGTACAAAATGGACGACCTCCTGACCTCTTACATCAGCCAGATGCTGACCACAATGAGCAAGCAGCGAAGCTCACGTGGCCACAGCAGGTGAACATCTTACTGGCGGGAGGCGGCCGAGCTGGTGCGCGTGCTCCGGGGTGTGGGTCAGCCGTGCAGCTGGAGCCGGACCTTCGCCTGGCAGCTGTGGAGGATGAGCCGCAGTCCCTCCGACAGCTCGCAGGACTCCGTTTGCCTTGATGATGCCGTATCATCCCTCTCCAGCGAGGACGACTACCTCTGACTCTGTGGGTCAAATCTGCTCTCCTCCCGCCTTTCAAATACTTCGAAAGAAAATTATATGATACTATGATACTCCTGAAGCATTGCAAGATTGATGTGCTTCTGTGCATGCACGAAGCATGAAGCAAGTGACTTGCAGTGGATACCTGGCTATAGTACTGTATATTGCTTTACTTATTATTAGTATTAAGTGATAAATAGTAATTGTTTATGTCTGTACATGCTTATCATAGTTAGTTGTAGTGATGCATTTGTTTGTAAAAATTGTCCAAGATGCTCATATTCATCTCATTCGAACAGTTTTTGCTATTTTAAGGTTAAGTTACAGTAAGCTGCTCTGCAAAATAGCCATCAGGCATAATGAGCTGTTCAGTAAATATTACTGTAATCTTTACAACAAAGCAATTTACACCCAGACAAATAGCCACACAAGCTGTAATTGTGAGTTCTTATCGGTACTGTATGTAATTGACTCCTGATTAGGCACACTACAATTTGCTCGGGAGAAAAAAAAATCTAAATGCACAAGGCAGGTTTTTTCTTTTCTTTTATTATTATCACTGTTTTGCATTGCATTTGTATAATATGTCACGGTGAAGACCACTAATTCATATGACGTACAGTATATAACACTCCCATAAAATGTTTGTACAGAAGAGTTTTTTCGGGAAAATAAAGTTAAGAGGATTTGAGAGGATTTTGAAGCTTCTCAGAGGATATGAAAGAAGTTTGAGTTGAAACTGAAGTTCAATATAAACTATTTGACCTTGTTTGTTTTTTGGTGATTTTAAAAGATACATAGGGGACGAAAAAGAATGAAAGTGGATTCATAAGATTTAAAGTGAATCTAAATTCGATTTTGGAGAACGATTGGAACTCATTTTGTAAGAGCAGGCTTGAAAGCCTTGCTTTTTTTCTTTTTGGATCGTTCATATTCAGTTCGTAACTGTGTGCGATGTGTGTTAATAGATTTGTACATTTATAATGTAGATTTTTGTTGTTGTTGTAGATTTCTTTTAGGTCTTCAATATTTGCACTTGTGCGTCTAAAACAAAGATGGTTTCAGAAGAATCCCTTACTGTACTGTATGTCCACACGAGTTATTACCCCAGCAAAAGCTTTATTCAGTGTCATATTCAAAATCCTCTTTCAGAAATGGAATTATCTTAGGGTTTACACTGAGAATGTCACTTGTATTAAGCATCAGGTTACACGGTCATTAAAACTGAATTAATGGATGGCACATTTTGATAGGGAAAAAAAAAATCACTGTGCAGTTCAAGACAGTGTTATTGCCAGTTCATCGCTGAGTAAAAATGTCATCTAGACTACGCCTTTTAACACAAGCCTTTGCTCTTAAGTCTAAATATATTGCTGCATAAGTAGTAATAGTAAGTAAGCATCACAATAATCACTGCAAATTTGATTTAACAATATAGTGTCAACCCTGATTCTTTACATGTGAAAAGTGTTAAATTTAAAAATTCTATTGAATCAACAAAAATGAGCTTAAGACAGAAGTGCAATAGTGACACAAGTCTATTATAGACAAGATCCATGGTTATGTTTGATGCCTGAATATTGAAGTATGTGATGCATTAAATCCTCACCAGACTTTCAGGAAAATGTAGGGTGCAAAACAGCAGGTCTCATGGGTTTGTACACAGGTTTGTACACAAGCTGATCCAATGATGAGAATGTACTATGGTAAGCAGTATTAAATCTACAATTAGGCCCATATGCAATGAGGGATGTTAAACTTTTAAAATACATGTACATACAATAAGTACAGTAAATCTTAGCAATGTAAATACCTGATCAGATTGTTTCTGTCTATCGAAATAAATATGTGTATGTTTGCTCCACATTGGTTAGCATTAGGTTCCGTGACAAGTTTCTAGGTAGGAAATTTTGCTACTGTTCCTGACCAGCAAACTCTGTGAGAACATCTCTCTCAATCTTTGCTTCAGGCTTTYAACTGCTTGGTCATTGGCTGAGGCTCAGATTGTGTTACAACTTCAATTCAATTTTAKTTTATTCATATAATCCTTTTAACAATGATTATTGTCACAAAGCARCTCTACAGAAACAAAGTGTAGAGAAATACAAAATGGGTGAGAAAATATTTATGAATCAAAATGATCAGATTGTCCCTGATGAGCAAGCCATAGGCGGCGGTGGCAAGGAAAAACTCCCTGAGATGGCAATAGAAAGAAACCTTGAGAGGAACCAGACTGAACAGGGAACCCATCCTGATTTGGGTGATAAGGGATAGCGGGGATTGATCTGCAGTTATACTGTGTTAGGCGACTGAAAGTTCAATGTAACAGGAGAGGTGTTGAAGTTATATGGAATCCACATTCAGTATTGGAGGCTCAGGTACAAAACTGTATGTAGGAATTTCAGTCCTAAACTTCCTGACCAATATTTCACATTTAATCAATCACATATGAGACTGAATTCTCATAACTAAGCATAATTTAACCAGTTACATTGCAATTTCTAATTGGAGAGATCATTCATTCAATCAGAATGAAAAGATATTGTGCTTGTAAACGTAGCTACTTTTCTTTATCTACTGTAGCTATTGTCATAGAGGGTTTTTGTAAATTTTGTAATCCACCATGGTTGTTTGTACTGGTTTTCCAGGCCTCATGGTGTTCCTGAGCTCAACAGTTCTTTTGATCTTGAAATCACCAGTTTTATTGAACGGTGAAAAATGCACAGAATAGCTGATTCGATCACACCTAATGTTTTTGTTATCTATCTGATGGGTTTGCTTTTTCTTTTCCAGCTTGTTTCATTGGTAATTACAATTCTTTGAACTTAACAGTAACAGATTTCAAACGTTAACACCACACTTTGTTATAGGGTTCAAAGCAACCAAACTGCCAAAAAAGGCCCATTTACCCTGACAAGTCAAAGCACAGAAGATGGAATCTTGTGCAGGCTTTTGGAAGGATGGGACTGTGTTTATATTACCTTGGGAATAAATGCGGTGTCAACTCAATCAGGAATGACTTGTCCCTTGGCTAGGAAAGCTGTAGACAAGAGAGCACAGTCTCCTGCTCTCTGTGAGACCAAAGAACAAAAGATCTGAAGGATTACTAAAAGTGAAATAACACTAACCTAGGCTTTGTCTCAGTAAAGCTTTCCAAAACATAACCAGGAGGCTTGAGCAGCGTACAGATATTGAGCGAGTGGGCTGTTCTCCCACTGACTAAAGCACACAGAGTGTTAATAAAGGTGAGCAGGTGAGCAGGTGACCAGGTGTTGGGAATTTTTCCTGATTACATGCCTGAGGGCAATGCCTGGTAAATTATGTTATAAAAGACAGTTTAGCTGACCTTGAGGCTGCTGGAGAAGGAAAGCAGACATTTTATCTGATTATTTCTAAGTAAAATCATGAACTAATTGTCTAATTACTTTTATCTCACTCATAGTCAATAACGCTTCATCCTGTATTTGGGGTCATGGGGGGGCCTGGAGCCTGTACCAGGAGACTTAGGGCACGAATATTTGAGCATACGAGATGTGCAGCACCTGAAACTACGGTTACAGTAAACTTTATTCTTTCCAAGCACACCATTGTTTTCCCTGTGAAATTCCCAATAGGTTTGATGTGTCACATGACCCTCTTACTATTGAAAAAACAAAAGTTGGATCCAAGATGTCCGACTTCCAAATGGCCACCATGGTCACCACCCATCTTGAAAAGTTTGCCCCCTCACATATACTAATGTGCCACAAACAGGACGTTAATATCACCAACCATTCCCATTTTATTAAGGTGTATCCATATAAATGGCCCACCCTGTACATATATTTTATTCTTAGTTAAATCTATTTCTACTTTCTTTATTATATTTTTCGTATAAATAGTCTTTAATAGTCTTTTATTCTAAGGTCACGGGCAATCGCCTAAGCATTTCACTGCATATCGTACTGTGTATGACTGTGTATGTGACAAATAAAATTTGAATTTGAGGAGGGGTACACCCTGGATGCTCATTCACAGACTATGGGCAATTTGGGAATGACAGTTATTCTTATCTACATGTCTTTGGCCTGTGGGAGGAAAGCAAGCACAGGGAGGACATGTAAACTCCATGCACACACACCCGAGGTGGGAATCAAACCCAGGCCCGGTAGGTGGCAAGTATTAGTAGAAGTACTTAGAAGTACTAACCTCTAAGTACTAACCTCTAAGTGCTAACCTCTAAGCCACTAGGTCGGCTCTACTTTTGGTTCCTTAAAAATCAGCTGTTTGCATGTAAATACCCCTAAAATTAAATTAAACATAAAAATCTGTACTTCAGTAATAATATTTATTATTTAATTCAACTCATTTTACAATTCAGTGGTAGATAGCTAAAATAGTAATAACTTTGTCAATGTCCAAATATTTGTCACCCTGCTGTATACCTAATATTTATGAATCTGTTGTGTACTTAAAATAGTAATTATGGTATTATGCTACTGTTAACTGTTAGTTTAGTCATTTTATACCACAATGTAATTCTCAGCCTGACTGCTTTGAAACACTTCACTATTATGTCTTGTAACTTTACCCATCAGCCCTGTCACAGCTTATTACCCAGCATGCATTACATTCTAACTGAACTAAACTGCTGACTGATAATGTACAGGCAAGCAAGTAAATCCGCTAGCTACTGTAGGTGTAATGTAGCTAAACGAGTTTGGTTCTTAATGAAAATATAATTTATTTAACAAATGGTTAGACAAAATATAAGAATGTTGTGTATTACTGTTTCACCCCCAGGAAAGCTGTCAGTAAAAAGATAATAAAGTAGAAAAAATCTTCCAATGCAGTAGCCAATTAGCCTACATTAGCCCAATAACATTAACTTGTATAGCATATTAGCCAGCCACAGTAAATCAGAAGTATTTACCAAGGACTTGACAAGAAAAATACAGTTGCTGTGATAACATCATTGATGTGTGTGTGTGTGTGTGTGTGTGTGTGTGTGTGTGTGTGTGTGTGTGTGTGTGTGTGTGTGTGTGTGTGTGTGTGTGTGTGTGTGTGTGTGTGTGTGTGTGTGGTGGTTGATGTCTGTTCTGTGAACTTGGTGAACATGCATTTAGGACAACTGAAGGACAAGTTGAAGGCTACGGAAGCATGTTTGCTTACTGAAAGTATTAAACTAGTGAGAAAGTCTTCATAAATTATTATTTCCAAATAATAAAAAGATAAAGAGAAGAGCATAATTTTTTTTCAGTCATCAGGGAAATGAACTAAGATGATTTTCCCTGAGAAAAATTTACTTAGTTTTGATTTTACATTGTTTTTTACTTGAATACTACTGTACAGGATCAATGAATTACTACAACGCTGAACATGTTCATTAATACTATATGAGTTGCTTTAATACCACTAATCCTGACTATGTGAATGAGCTGAAAGCAGTGGCGTGGACTCAGCCATGTGCTCATTCATGGGATTCCATTCCAAAATTTCTTTTCTTTTTATCCAGGTCGAGTCACTGAGGCTTTGTCGCCATATAATACAGTAGGTGAGTTTTTTTTTTTGCAAGGCGGTAGAGCTTTCAGAAACGAAAGAGCTACTTATTATTCTATCATTAATCATTAACTCCATTAAATCCACACACTAAACCTATTGAAAAATATATAATTCACAGAAATGAAACATGCAGTGTTTGTAGTGCACGAGGTGGTATCAAAAAATCTCAAGACTAGTTTTGTAACACACCAACAGATGGCAGCACAAGGCTGCACGCACAGTCACAGGAAGCACCAACCTTCATAAGTCAGTGTGCCAAAAGACATCGTTTTATGTACATTGGGAGCTGTGCAACTTTTGCTATTTTGAACTTGTGTSTTACCATGTCTCCTATTTCATCACGGACAGCATGTTAGAACAAAAAGCGAATGTGAAATTCAGTGTGAAACTGGGCAAATCCACCACAGAGAGGTTTGACATAATTCGGCAAGTTTACTACTGTATATTTACAGTTTTGTTGTTTATTTTATAATAAATGATTCATAGACCGTTATGACTGATTTGTAATTATTATATGAAAGTCTCAGACATTTTGACATAATATTTTTGCCTAATGTTCCTCCCAGACTTAATCACTGCCAGATTTAACCACAACCATTATTCAGGCCTCCCTGTGCGGCAGCAGGGATAATTTGTCCTTTTTTTTCTAGTGGCGTTCTACTGTTAATCATGCCTTTGCATGTAATTAAGGTGTTTAAAGACAATCTGGTGGTCTAATAAACCAGACTGAAGACTAAACACCTCTAGTTTTGTTGCTGAGTGTTGTCTCACCTGATTTGTGGACGGTTCCTCACTTCAGCCTTGATTCTTGTCTCCTTTGGACAGTAAGAAGACGTCCTACTTCCTCCTGTCTACTTTTCTACTTTTTATGAAGAAAGATCCAGGTGATGTAAGAGGAGGTGTGAGAGATTTATTTATCTCAGTGTTTTATTTCTGTTTATCTATTTACTGCCTACTAAGCAATAATGACTTTTGATCTTGAGCCTGAAACGACATACGTTTGATAACGTGTAGGACATACGGTAGCAAGAAGAAGAGATACACACATATAAATAAGAATCCTGTTTATTTATTATGCATCATATATTTGACAGTTAAAAGTGCAACTCATAACAAATACATTTCTTATGAGTATTTTATTTCAACTGCACTGCAAGTGATGCAGTGATTAAAATGTACCGTTAACTGCAACTGAATAAGAGCATCAATAGAACACATCACAAAGGTTCATTATGTTACGGTTTTCATTTCCGACACAGCCATAAAAATTTCCTTAACACTCACCTAATGCTCGCCTCAAAAGTATTTAAACATTACAAATCAACAATTTTTCAATAAAATGAATGAATTTATTCTGCTTCAATTAAACTAATAATACTTACAGTAAACCCCTGCCTGATGTACCTCCATTCACAACAGTTCCCTAATGCTTGCCTCAAACATATAAAAAACATTTTTTTAAATCCAGCATTTTACCATGACATGATTAAGAAATCATGTTCAACTCAAGGCCTTTAGGGCAAATACTCAAATTCAGATTTTATTTGTCACATAGAGTAGAGTGAGTAGAGGCAAATTGCACTAGACAGAAATTTTAAATATAAAATCTACAAAGATGTAGTTACAATGAAAAAATGTAAAATGTATAATAAAAAAGTATAATGTAATGTAAAATGTATGAATTATATAGAATGTGCAAAAATATACCCACCTGCTTTGATTTATTTGGACCCACAACGTACACACATATACACCCCCAACGTAGGTTAAAACAAGATTGAAATTGCTGACAGTACCTAATACCACAATCTCTTATTTCACACTATTGCACAGTTCATTTTCTAAGACGATACAGCAGCCTGCAAGAGATCACAGATCCAGATTGTAAAATGTTGCCTAAAATCCATGCCTTCTGTCCTGCAGATGAAATCGCACTCCTCTTTAGACTATTAAAAATTCATAAAATAGTTTTAAAAATTCCATTTTGGCCTGCTTCATTAACCTGAACAAATACATTTGAAATGGCATGCAGTCTGCGAAAACTGCAAAAATGTGATCTAAATATTGTACTCATAATTGTCCATGATGTTTCAGGGGCCCAGTTGTGGTTCTGTGTGGCCAAAATGACTGGAACTGCCATATAAATGACTATTTCTCTTCAAAGGAGGAGGACTTGCCTATTTTATTTCATAGTTATAAAACAACTATTACGGCCACAGTGATATAGTACCTCTGCTAAACCGACTATTAATTTAATTTCCATTTAGACAGAGTAAGTGATTAAACAACTTGATTATGAAATGAATCACTTTTAGAAGCAGCAAATTAAATGAAGAGGTTTGTTTAGGTGATGAGGTGATTCATGGGCTTTCATTAAGCCTGTGTGAAAATCAGTGACCTGATACATCTGGAGACCTGAAGGAGTGTTCTCTAGTACAGAAATATGGAGATATAAATACTTCCGTCACCAAATCTTATATTATTCACTATATCCACAGGGAAGATGACTTCAAATCCTTTTGCTGCATTGAATCAAATGCCCCATTCATTTATCAGTTTTTAGATTATGTATGCTATTTAATGTGTATATATTTTCTCTCTTTTTTTTGACAGGCCAAAAGTTTCCAACTGCAAACAGAAAGAAAAACTAGTCTTTAAAAAAAATTTTTTTTTACTGTAGTTCAGTGGTAGCGCAGAGTGCTAAGGCACTGAGTTAATGATCAGAGTGTCGGCTCTTCAAGTTCCAGCCCTTGAGCAAGGCCCTTAACCCTATCTGCTCCAGGGGTGCTGCACTGTATCATGGCTGACCCTGCGCTCTGACCCCGTTACACTGGGATATGCGAAGAATGAATTTCACTGTGCAGTAATGTAACTTTTAATGGTTGCCATATCTGCCATGTTTTCTTACCCCTGAACTAATCACTGGGAAAAGCGCAACATGAAGTGGACTGATTTCTGTGTTTTGCTGGAAAGAAAAGGTGTCCAGCCACAGCTTATTTAAAAACAGCTTTTGTATCCAGGAAACCACTGACCATTTCCTTCCCGTTCAGCATTAGCATCCGTATCTGTTTATGTAAGATACTGTATACATTTATCATCCCACAGTGGGGAGATTTTCATGTTACAGCAGCAAAGAAAAATGTGCAAATATAAAGGATGGATAGAACAGTGTATAAATACAAATAAAAAACAATACAATAGTTATACTTCCAAACAAATTGCACAGTTGCTATTGCGCCAAAAAATTGTATATTGTACATTGTATATAAAAATATATTGTTAGATATTGTAACTATAATATGAACTATAAACTATATAACAACAATTATAAAGTAACAATAATATCCACACATTATAAGTCAAGTTGCTGGAAATACAGTGACTTACAGTGAAAATCCTACAAAATATTGCCTCACAGTTTATGGTAATGGTCTCCTAAGCCTCGCAGATGGCTGGGTAAGTTTTTCTCCCAATGCATGTATTCATCAGTGTCTAAGTGTGTGCATTATTCACTCTTGAATAACTCGCTCCAAATTGTGTAATAAGCTACACAATGAGTTACTGCAGTTTTATATGTGATGAATAACACACTCCAGACTGCCCTGTTAGACAAAAGTAATGCGCACCATGCAAAGTGCTCAACTTTTTACATTTCAAAGAACGTGCTGCACATTTGAAAGGCTTATAGTTAGATTTAATGTTATGGAGCTGAGAGACAAACGAGGTCTTGTTCTTTCTTTATAGCTTCAGTAAACAATCGTTCCATCATCCACCTTTGTGTCTCTATCGCTTTCTCAAAAAAAAAAAAAAAAACAGCCTGTAAGATTAATTACAGTAGAAGTAAAAAAAAAATATATAAAATGTCTCTCACCTGAAGATATTTCTGAGCTGGGAAACTCTGTAAACATTCTGACTCGTACTGGTGTGATGATACTGAAGACTCCTTCCATAAATGGTTAATAAATGTCTTGTAAAATAAGCATCAGTGATTATACTGTACATTTTCTCTTTGTTTCTTATTAGGATTACAATATGAGTAGTTTTACGTCCCATTGCTCTATAAAAAGTAACATTATAGTATTTCTGCTCCACAATGCAATAGCTGTGACAGAAATTTCCCTAGAAAACTTTCAAATGTCTTTCTTTTCTCTCAGTACAGCTCTCTTGTCCTTACTTTGGTCTTTGTAGGGCTCAAACTAAGAAGCGACATTTAGATCTATTCATTTTTAAATAGTCTAGCATGGCACACCTAGCCTACAAGACACACCTGTCATGTGTTTTAATATTTTTCTTCACTTGACAAATGTGGAAAAATGAGCAAACATGAAAATTAATCGGGAAATTATCATTGATTGTCTCATATTAATCTTTTTTTTTTTTTTTTTAAATCCTAACCTCCTGGTTCCCTGCGTCCTCATATGGAGACGTCACTTTTTGGGTTCGCTGCACCTTATTCTGTACTTAATTCTATCAAACTTAGAAATGTTGTCCTTATTAGTAGACACTTTATAGCATCATTTTATAGTAGCAAAAGCACAATACACTAATTAGTAGTAACACTCAATTTTCTGTTCAAAGACAATGCTTAGATTTTATACTTGGTCCTACTAATCCCAAATATACTGTAGTATATTGGAAAAAATAAAAATGCATGGTAATTAAAGCTCAGTGTCTTACAGTAAGTAGTGAATGTCTTAGAAATGTCTTTATTGTATAGCAGATGAGTTTTATCAGCTGAACAGTGTAACTTTTCCAACTGAGAATTAATTTTCTTCATTGGTCAGACATTACAAACAATTTGGAACGTACACAAATCCTGTACTTGAATAAAAGCAAAGATTTTTTTAGGGCAAATACTTGCATAAAAGAAGAACTCCTYCATTTAAATGTGTACTTGAGTAATAGTACAAATGTTCTCGCTTTCAAATTTGAGTAAAATGAACAAAACTATACTGTAGGTGTTCTATTACTGTAACTCACAGTAGAGGAAAAACTCACTCTTTCTCTCAAATACTTCACACCACTGCGGTTATTTACCCTAACACCATGCAGAACTGTAGTTAAGTAAAAGTACAGATATTTGTTGTAGAATGTATTGGAGTAAAAGTATCCTCTATTAAAACTACTCAAGTATAGTACAGATATGCGAAACATGTACTTAAATACAGTAAGAAAGTAAATGTACACACAATTACCTTCCACCTCTGATTTTAAAATGTTTTAAATGTGTTTTTTAATTAATATTTCATTAAATATAAAACATATATTTCAACAAATTATAAGCTGTATGCAGTTTATGAAATTAATTAAATTAAGCCAGAATTATTACGAAACCAGCCTACTTTTTGGATGTGGACAGATCCACATGGCTCAGAGCAGGAACATGGTGTTATCCCTCTCATGACCTTATTCCATAATAAGCATTTTAGCAAGAGGGACGTTTGGCGTGTGGACACATCTGACCTACTTTTTGAAGGGCAGATTTTTTTTTTCCCCCCCAATCTGGCTTAACATACTTTTGAAACTTTAGCTTTCTGTTTACGTGGCGGATTCACACATGAAGAATGTTTTCATCCTTCTTAGTTTTATAGTGCTGTACCTTTGTAATAAGCAGCTCTGGGTGTTTTTATGCAGATTTATATTTCAGTACAGACGTGTCCTAAAAATACCTGACTGTTGCTGTTTCTGTTCCATTATTACCTAATGCCATGTTTGTCATTTTCATGAAAAAAAAAATGCAGTATTGTTCTAGAATGTGGAAAATAATTCCAAACTTGAAGATCAGCTGGTCTGCAATAGGTCTTGCAAGAACAGTATTGTCACATGCATTCGCAAAACCCATCAAGCACCATGATTCACTGATCAGCCTCACTGATTTGATTTCATTATGATTTGAACGTTAAGTGACCTCTGATCATAATCATTTAAATTTTCTTCCGATCACATTTCTTAGTCGAAGACGATTGGGTCATCACCATCCTTCCAGGTTTTAATAATGCATTATCTAGTTCTTAACCCAATTTGAGTAGTTTCAGCAATCCCTTTAGTTGTTTTCTTTGCTTGATGCTGGCTAATCATTTGACTTAAAAAAGAGTAACATCTTTGCCACGAACACAGGATATGTCTACTGACATGGGTAAGACGTAGGGCTGCTCATCAGTCAGGGTTAATCATATTAACTGCTGAACCATATTAATCTCTGCAGTAATTACCCAATGGCAGAGCTTTTTTCTTTTTTTGGCAGTGTAAATGGATGCTTAGTCTGCTCTCTCAGATTCTCAGAAGATAGTCTACTCTTTGTCTGTGTGGTTTGACATTTGCATGACCCTGGCCTTTATCTTTCTGAGTGTTTGGTTTGTTCATACTGTTTTTTTTATTAAAAGTATTTTAAGCATTTTGCATCCTTTTGCATTGCAAATTTTGTATAGTTTGTAAATTAAATATTACAGAATAAAACAGTAAAAAGTAAAACATAACATTCATAATCTATACTATTTAAGCACACACACCTAAACACCCAATAGGACACCGCATGTCTTTGGACTATGGGAGGAGACCCACCAAGCCCACAACATGTACACAGCGACCTCCCCGTACACACACCGCAAGCATGATTCCTTCCCCCACCCCTGAAAATACGAGTCGATAGGGTGAATCACTAAAGCACCAGTTGAGCTTTTTATTTCTCCCCATAATTTTCTATAAAAACATTTCCCGAACTGTTTTATGCCAGTTACACTGCAGCAGTGCTTACATTTTTATTTTATTCAAGAACAACACCACATCATCGTTTTAATCCATTTATAATTACATTTAATGTTGTGGAATGTCCATGAAATAAATTGGTTGACCTTGCGCTGCTTTGCTTTTGTTGAAAACAACAACGAAACAAAATCACATATGTACAACTATGAAAAAGCCCTTTCTTATTCTGAAAACCTTTTTCAATTTCATTAGTCATTATTTACAAGAAAATAAAAGTATTAATAATGGATTCATTATAATTAAATAAATACACGCAAAGTACAGGTGCAAATGCTGCATTATTTCTTACAGTCTACCATAAATGTTTTGAATGTGTTTTGCTGTACACAGGAATGAACAGGATCCGTCCGTCACTATTGCCTAATTCACGTAGCAGGTTATTATAACAGCTTACATACGAACATTCTTTAGTGTAAACTGTTTCATGTTTCCCTACAGCTACAATAATTCTACATTATGTCTACTTCATTTTTATCACACAATGGTTTTCAGGTGTGTTTTGAATCATCTCGTAATTGCAAATTGTGCAAGACAGTGTGTAGTCAGATTTCTGTAAATACAGATTGTCTTCTCCTTTTGTATTAGGCTGAATTCACAAGGACCTTTCGGAATCAATACGTTATACAACAAGCACCAATGCAGGTACTTTAGAACTTCTTGATCTTATTGGATTGTTTYTTTCCACAGTACATATATTCCTTTTTATATGTTGCTATATTTATATCTTTTTAATCATTGTTTTTGTCTTTTTCTTATATTTTCTTCATATCTGCTGGTCTCTGAGTGCTAACAAACATATTTCATTGTGTTAGTACGATAACAGTAAGGGCTCTTTATCTTTATCTCGTTATTTTCAAACACAGCAATATCTACTGTTTATAGGCAACAAAAGAAATCTCTAGTGGGCAGCAGTTCTATGGGCAGAAACACTGGTTTAAGCTGACAGGAAGGCCACAGTACCTGACTATGACCTGGATCAGGTAGCACTTCTATCAGCCATGACCAGGACAAACGCCTGCTCATCATTTACATTTGCATTTAGGCATTTGGCAGATGCTCTTATCCAGAGCGACTTACAAAAGTGCTTTAAAGTGTCTGTCATTGGATAGGTCCTTACACTATCCATATACATTCTTTCCAGTCTTTCACCTGGCCAGTTTCTGTAAACCTGAACTGGATGAATAGATACCATCCCTTCTTTCTTCTTTCATTTATACATGATATATGATATAAATCATTGCATACTGATCAAATATTTACATGAGCCCTTGTGTACATGTGGGAGGAGTCATTCTGGATGAAGCCACACCCATTGTGATGCAACTGCTTACGGATATGATAAAGGTGACCAATCAGGATGYGGTGACTATTCCCTATCTAAGCAGACGTTTGGCCAAACCACATCGGCAAAAGTAAATACACACACCTAACACCTAACAAAGAGCCTAACATTTGTCACACRTGTATCTGTTTTAGTGTTCACCTTAAAGTATTTCCTCTATAATGTTTTTTAATGTAATATTTAAATTATGCATTTATACATTTTACACTTCAGAGTAGAAATGAATGGTGTTTTAATATTGTTCTGATAAATTATAAGCATAAAGGGCAATATGCTGTACAATTAACATGGGGACAAAAACACATTTRCAACATATAAGCAATACATATTTGTGCATCTTAAGTGAAATATCCTTGTGAAACCAGCCTCAGTCGGTAGCTTAGTTCTGATTGTCTCTAAAGACTTAGAAAGGGACAGTATGTCTAGCAAGTATGTCTTACATCAAAATTGTGGTGCATATACTGTGATTAGATATTTTCCTGCTCTGCACACKGTGAAGTTTGAAAGCAATCAGGKAGAAATTCAACAACTCTKGTTATGCCCAAAAATGCATTCAACTGAGACTCGYATGAAGATTTCAACTGACTACAGAACATGCAAATAAATGCTGTCCAACATGCAAATGCATGCTGTACAGCAAGGATGTCTTCCAAAAAAAAAGAGGAACTATACAGCCCAATAAACAATAATTAATGAATAGTTCCTGCAGAACTACCCACAWTTCCGCTGAGAACTTTGACTGAAAAGTGAYCTCGTACATTATGTGCYGTTTTCTTTTTTAGCATACRAATATTTATTTCCATTTTGTGGTGAAATACTGACATTTGAAAATAAGAAATGTTTTTGTACTAACTCAATAATAATGTTATAACATTTGTACCAAAAAACMCAGGATGGTCAAAAATTTGCACTGTACTGTACACTGTAACTTTGAAAGTTAMCACCTGGATTGAGTTTAGTCGRACCACAGAAGCTCCATAYGAGTCTCAGTTGAACTTTGGAATGCATTAATGCACTGAACGAGGGTTGTGGAATTTGCCCCCGGTTACTTACATTGTACTCACGTTCTGAGTGACAAACTTTTCTTGCAGAGCACGAAAAACATTRAACGACCAAGACCTCATGTAATGTATTTTTAATTTTGTMATTTTCGATACAAGACAGACTTGAAAAAAATCTGAACTATCCCTTTAAGAAAAGTCTGGAAGGTGTATTCTGGCACTCCAGTCTTACCTGACTGACAACCATTAGTTATCGTCTACTGTACTTTTCTTAAATACATACACTGCTTTTAAATTTGATCTCTTGGACAGTGCTACAGACGCAGCAGAAGCTCAGGTGGTGTGTTTTTGCAGTCATGCTTATATTCAGCTTGTAGATAAGATACATTCACTGATAAGCTATAATACATTAGCATTACAATTCTAATGTAGCAAAACCTTTTATATTTATATGCTTTTATGCTTATCGACATACCACACAAAGTGCATGAAGTTTTTAATCTTTTTTTTTTCTTCGACTRAATGAGCACTGAGGTGCGTTTGTACGATTCCAGAGGAGTTCATAATGGCACAAACTGAATACATCTTTAAAAAGAGCCTATGCTGGTCGCTTCATATGCAGCTGGTTCTTTGTGAAGCAGTGGTTGAAGCWAATCTCAGTCTGAATCATAAAAGAAAAAGTTCTGGCGATATAGCTCACAGGATTCAGTGATGGCCAGAAGGAAAGGTAGATGGACAGATGGATGGCTTCGTGAAGTCGAAACAGAGATAGTCTTTTCTCTCGTCTCTCTCGCTCTCTCTCTCTCTCAGACTAGCGGCTCTTCTGTGATGGTGGGCAGGTTAGGGGTGGTGGGCCCGCTCCGTCCCTCCCCTCGCACGCTGAGACTGGAGATGGACCAGACGTCGCTCAGTTCTGCCCAGGACAGGTCAATAAGAGGTGGAGAGAAAAATCAGAGTGGGATTATTCAAAGGACAGGAGAGGTGAAAGGTCACACCATTTTAYAAGGGTGCATGCAGGGGAGGGGCAAGTTCCTGAGGAGCCACTGGGAACACGCTCCATGGAGAATCTTCAGGGAAGAGGGGGTTCCAGCGAACACAGTGAACTTCGGATGAATCTACGACACAGAAAGTGATGCAGCTCATAGCAAAGCAAGCGTGTCCATGCTTTTGTTTTGGTCTCTTGGCAGAATTTACAAAAAACATGTTGGATGTCAAAAGAGTAAATAGAGGTACAAATGCCTACATGCCAAGGTACCCAAAAGTTTGTGGACACCGAACCTTTTAATTTATATGAAATGTAGATATAGTCTTTTTCTTACTGTCATAATAACATCCACTCTTCTCAGAAGGCATGGTACAGGATTTGGGAACATGGCTATGGGCAGTTGTGCTTATTAAACCACAGGAGCATTAATGAGGCCAGAAACACATGTTGGGCATTTCAGTTTGTCCCAAAGGTATTCAGTTGGATTGAGGTCAGGGCTCTGTACGGGGACAAGTTTGGACCTCTTAGTTCCAGTGAACAGTTTATGCGCTACAGCATACAAAGACACGCTACACAACTGGGTGCTTCCATCTTAGTACATGCTGACATTCTAAATATCTTGACATATTTATTGCGAAAATTAAACGCTGATTTCCCGCCTGTTTCGAAAATCTAAAATTTACTATCTTGGTTAGCTAATGCACCGTGACTTAGTTGAGCAGACGTTTTACCTGGTGTTCACAAAAATATATTATGTTATAATACATGCATTAAACACCTCAATCAAACTGCATTGTTTAGAGATGTGTGTAGCACAAGCTAATAGGACGTGAGTAAGTTCTTACACACAGTGCCACTTACCAGTCCTAAATTTGCTGTACATTCCATTCTCATGCACTTGCTTGCTGTCTGTCCAGAATGGCAAACCTCGTTCTCGCCACCTTTCAGATAAAAAAAAAGAAGAAAAAAAGAAAGATCTTCATCATTTTGTACAAYGTTTAACGTGATGTAGGGAGAAAACAGCAATGAAACATCGCTCTCATCGCTGGCTTAAATGTTCGGGGAAAACTCACCAGTGGAATATGAAAACAGCTGTGATGAGGATGGCAGACACAATRTCTGTTATAGTCCACATCAGACTGTACTGGTGTGGGGTCTGTGTTGGATAGAGATTGTTAAAAGTTAAAACTCGGTGAAAGAATTTCCGTAACCATAAAAGTAGTCATGTTTGGTGTGAGAAGTTTTCTACTTTAGTTTTAAGCTAATATAGGTTTAAGTTAAATGTGTAGTAAATATTTTATTAGATGCAAATCTTAGAATTATAAACACTCAGTCAAAGGTTTGGACACTCCTTCTATTTCCACAGTCTTACCTGTTTTTTATTGCTTTCAACATTGTAAAACAATTCTAAAGGCATCCAAAATATGTAATGAGGCTGGTAACTCTAAATGAATGTCTCCTCTGCAGCGGAGGTGAGTTTTTTGTCTTGATTTCATGGGAAGGTCTTCATGAGAGCCAGTCTTATCATGGTGCTTGATGGGTTTTGCAAATGAACTTGACAACACTGTACTTGCACGAACTATTGCAGAACAGCTGACCTTCGTGTCTTAATATGTAATAATAACTGACCGTTGCTGTAGTTTATTAATTACCTAAAGCTATATGTTCTTTTATAGTTTTGAAATCTCCAGTATTGTTCTAGAATTTTTCTAGAGTGTAGAAAATATAACACTAAACAAAAGACACTGAAATAGAAGGTGTGTCCAAGCCTTTGACTGGTACTGTATATACAGTATATGTCAATCACTATCAGGGCAATTTTGACTTCAAACCTTGGGCTGTACCTCTGAAGAGATTGTCACTAAACTTCAAGATGGCTGCTGCATCTGTTTTTATCTAACAGATAAAACTCTATCAGAGTCTTGCCAACTGAATGTCACATGGAATAGTTAGTGGAAATAAAACTGCTAGTGCACGTCTCGTCTATGCCTCCTAATAAAMGTTATGTGGAGGTTAGATCAAACTCCAGTTAATAGTTAAGTAGGAGTTGCGGATAGAAGAAAAGTGTGACGCAGATGAATGACGGACGTCGATATCGTGAAACGATGGATAGTGATCCCTATGTGTTGCAGGCAGGTGACACAATAATGATCGATCACCAACAAATATTTTGCTGAGAGACAGCATACTGTATGAGGTAACAGGAAATACTTTAAACCAGTTTTGGCGGTGGCCAAAAATAGTAAGACAATATACAGTACTGTACATGACGTGTTATACTGTAGTTCTCCCTGTGCATGCACCTGTGACAGGTGATGTCACTAATTAATTCTCGCCCATCTACCCGAGGAGTTGCGCTGGCTAAATGAGGAATGAGCCGGTTTAGTTAACGCATGGAACAAACATGTGTCAGGACTTTCCTACTTTCTCAAGCCAGGGTGTCCACCTCTGCATAAGAATGGACAAAACTAGGGAATTCTCAAGTGACCTGAGAATGTCTGTGGCAATTCTCTGTATAGGGAGCACTCAAGCAGACATGGACTGAGCAAGTGACACCGAAGTACTGCAGATGTCTTTTTGACTCTATGCACATTTTGAAGAATTATATATAGACTTTGTAATAAAAAAATATATATTACAATTTATTATTTATTATGTTATTATTACTTATCATCATTGTTATGATTTTTAAATTTTAAGAAAGTCATTAAAACATTGAACTTCATTTGATTTTGGCCACGACTGTAGGTGTGTGCAGCGTCTCTCACCATGAGGAAGATGGGCTTGTGCAGGATCTTGAGGAGGTGCGGTGCGTTGGAGGTGACTGAATGAGCTCCGGCGCACCAGGCCAGAGAGAAGAGCCACGGCTGACTGATCACATACAGGTTAGTGCTGATGTTCACAGAGGCGTATTTMCTGAGAAGAAATTGGAGAGAGCGATGGAGATAATAATTGTGATTCTAAGCCTCAAAAATAGTGGTGTTTCTGTTCCATACTGTAAGCCACATGGGATTTGATGCAGTGATTTATCTGTCTATGGGGAAAAAAACATATGTATTACTGTGTCGTCAAGAGCCACTAAAGAGCACTGGCAGATTTGAATTTTATTCAAATTTAAAGCACAACTAGCATTGTTGTTTAGAAACATGGTAATTATTAAAAATGATTATTTAGCTTTATACTGATCAATTATAGCATTTTAACCACCCCCCCCGAATACTGAGTAGGTCCCTCTCCTGCCATAAAAACAGTGATGCACTGTATTCTCTGACACCTTTCTACTGTAACGCRAATGAACCTTTTSAACAATTTGAGCTACAAGAGCTAAATCAGCGATTGGTCAGAAATCTTTAATTTCTTTAAAATCAACTCTAACAGTAATGAAAGCTATAGTTCAATTCATGTTTATACAGAATGAATGCTTATTCGTCTATGTTATGTTATTGCATTTCGTTTCTATGGTAACAGCCTAGAAAAAAAGTGGACAAGAAACTGTGGTTTCAATGCAAATGCTGTTTTTGCTTGATAATATTCTCAAAGACAGACACAACAAAATGAACATCCATGCCAAAACATTACTCATGGAATTCAGGAGGCACATTTACGAGGAAGACTGATAGAGCTTGAATTTCTGCAAAGCTCGTTTCGAYATAAAAATTCATCCAAACAGGAACAGTCTGTAACACCAATATAGTTTCTACACTGTGTGAACATCATCCAATTTCCMTGATCAAGTGCTCTCAACTGTCACAGATGAATTCGTGTAATACACGAAAAGCCACAATCACGCTATTCTCTCAGGTTTCCCTCCAAGTCTCTCTCTCTACTGCATATCAATTACTGCCTTATTATATAGTCTGTCACACTTTCAACTCCAGTTCAAACCAAATAACATGGAGCTTCATCTTTATTCTTTTTCATGTACRTCAACATTAGCGTTCTGTATTTAATTGGCTTTAAATAAAATACTAAGTGTTTTATAATAACGGACGTGCCTAGTTATGACTAGAAATGCATTGGCTGAGCTCGGTTACTCATACTCATACTCACAAAAATGTTCTGACACTAACTTTTGATGCCACGTGATACCATAAGCCCTGTGTACTTACCCACACTAAATAAACAGACCATACATAATTACAGTGACCTGGATGTGTTTCRTAATTAAACAGGCCAATCAAAGCAAAGTAGACTGGGTACGCATTCCCTCGTCATCTATACCACTTAATACTGTATTCAGGGTCGCAGGGGGCCTGGAGCCTTTCCCAGGAGACTTAGGGCACGAGGAGGGGTACAGAGTCCTGAACAGAGTGCCAATCCATCGCAGGGCACACACACATACACTACGGGMAATTTGGGAACGCCAATTAACTTAACTTACATGTCTTTGGACTGTGGGAGGAAACCGGAGTACGCGGAGGAATCCCACCAAGGACAGGGAGAACATGCAAACTCCGTGCACACAGAGACGGGAATCAAACCTGGCCGGGAATCGAACCGGGACCCCGGAGGTGCAAGGCGACAGTGCGAACCACTACACCACCAGCCAGGTAACGAACCCTTCTGTTATACAGCTTGAAGTGCACATTTTATATAGAATAAGCCTAGAAGTGTGTCGTGTGGATACATGCGTATGTGTGGTTGTTTATAACCATAAAAGAGCMGGTGTTTATACCTGATCTGCTCCTGCGACATAGAGCTGTAGTGCAGGTTGAGCCTCACGATGTTGTTCTCCTGAAGCTCCTCGATGGACGCTCGGCTCCCGGACGTCTGCTGTAGATCCGGGTCCAGCTCCTGCACCAGRTCCCTCTGATCTGCTGGAAGCCACAGCACCTACAGGACACACATAAAGATGAAGTAGAGATCAATAAATACAATCCGATATTAACCAGGGGGCTAAATAACACACAAATGTCAAGTGTCAAAAAAAATWWTWWAAAAAATCATCTCTGCTCTAGGAAAATCTGATATGTGAATTAGACAGATTTATTTCTACTCAMAAATACACCTATATTATTATTATTTTTTTCTCCATTCATGTGGCCTTTAAGTGGTTTGTCTAGCGGAATTACGTGATYAGGTTTCTCTCTATACCTTGCATACATTCCTAGTGCATTTTGCTTTTACATTTACATTCTTATCTTCATTTTAGGATTAAATGAAATTCATTTAAAAGCCGTATAACAGAAGGGTTCGTTACCTGGCTGGAGTTGATGAAGGATTCGTTATGGATGACCTCCAGGGTTCGGGTGATCCACGTATTCCGGTACGGGTGAGTCAGAGGCGGCCGACGGAGATCAAAGATCACTAAACTCCTGTGCTGTGCAGCTAAATCCAGAAACTCTTTCAGTGTGGGCACCGTCTGGTTCTCTACCTGGGCTCGATCATCCGGRTCTAAAGACGATGCTGTGCCGAACGGATCCCTCTGGAATAACAGCGAACATAAATTGATTGTGAATGTTGTTAGCTGCAGTACAATGACTTACATTCCAAGATTCATTATATGTATAATTTTGCTGCAGTTAAACCTTCCATACATTAGTCATATACTGTCTGTTATCATGTCTTACTCAGTATTTTCTACAACACTGTAAAGTCAAATGAACCCCTGATACCACCAGCATAATTCTTGTAATCAGTATTCGCTGCCCTTGATGGGTTTACAGCCCCGGAGCATATCTGATACAGGAAGCATGAGAGGCTTATGTGTAAATATATTGGARAAAGATCTTGTATGCTGTACATACTGAACCTCCAAGCTAAAGAAACTCAATTTTTATTTCTCAGAAATCATACACTACAGCAGTGGTCTCCAGCCTTTTTTGCACCASAGACCACAGTTTTATGTAAGACAGTTTTCCACGAACAGGCCAATAATAAAGTGCTCAATATACAGTATACAGCATACCATAATGCAGAATCAGTGGGAACCCTGAGCTTGTTTCCCTGCGACTAGACGGTCCCATCTAGGATGGATGGGGGACAATCACACYGAAGTGTATTCCTTATGTCCAGTCTGCTTTGTAGTTTAGTTTTCAAGAGGTACAGACGGAAGTGAACGGGAGATGCTTTGGTATTTTTCCAAAATAGAAACTCAGACAGTTAATAAAATGGAAATAAAATTTTTTAAAATATATATTTTTTTATTCTTTATAAGCGGCTCGGTACCAAATCATCTAGTGCCAGATACAGGTACAGTACATGGCCAGGGGTTTTGGGGACCACTTAACTAGGGTACCTACCATATTTTCTTGAGAGGTTTTTTCAAAGTCATAGCTACAGTACAGTAAGTAGATATGTTTTTCAAATTGTATTTACTATAGCGTATGTTTAATATGTTTCAGGTCAGTCCACAAATTTCCTACAGGATTCAGTACAGACCTTTCTGTTACAACATTGGAGGTGTCCCATAAGGAATGTTACTATGGTGTGTACTATAGTGTAATGTACACCAATATACAATAGTATTATCATAGTAGTATTATTAATATACAATGTTAATATGTAGTAGTACTGTATAGTGTAATGTACACTATAGTACACACCATAGTAACATTTCTTATGGGACACCTCCAGTGTTGCATCAGAATTATGTGTATTACAGTATGTTGTCTTTCAGAAATGACCATGGTAGGTGCCATAAGACTTCAGAGTAAATACACTATGATTTTTTATTAATGTTACGTACATACAATGGTTCCATGCTGCACCAGATATTCAATGGCTTTTTCCTTTTTCCAAAAGATCAAAAATATTGGAACATCTGACCTACACTTTTTTTCTTTTTGCCCTGGCATGCTGCGTTAACTTGATTTTTTTAAACAATTAATAGCTTTAAATGTCCCTTCTTGGTTTACTCCGTTAATTTTCACCTGTAAACTCTATATTCGTTGATAAAAAAAAGATAAACCAACACGTCTACAGTATGAGAGAAATGCATGCAATTTTGAAGCTGATAAAAGAGAGAAAGTTGGACATGGACATCAAATTATATGCATCATTGTAGCACATGCTACAAGGCAAAGACGATTACAGTATAAGACTATTTGAGCATAAAAATATCTAATGGCTTCTTACCTTCAACAGAAACAACATTATAATGGCTTTATATTAGATGTAGAGTACTTCATTGGGTTTGAAAGCATTTCCATATTAACAATGCTATAATGACTGTCTGAGGAGCAGACATGCTGTCTTTTGTCAGAGTTGTTGTTAGTTTTGCGAATAGACAATAATTAAGCATTTCCATGATCTCACCTGCAGGAACCAGGTTCCAGCGTTGAGCATCTCTAGCTCGGCCCAGGTGAACATGGCTGCTGGAGTACCTGTTCGGTTGGGAAACACCTTGCGTACATCGGTTGTCCTTCTCAGCGTGCTGTCGTGCATGAGGAAGGGGACACCGTCATAGCTGCCAGGAGAAAACTCATGGGTGAGCGGCGATTCTGCTTGAACTGCACTTGTGTTGATGTCCCAAATGGCCTTATTAATGATGTTCACTATTATGTTTATTTGTGAATCAACTATCCAGTATTAAAGAGCTTTGATTAAATTGGTCCAAACCTGCCTACTCACCTCCTACTCATTTTTCTTCCTAGCTCATTCCCTGGCTTACACAAGATTATATTTGCACTGCATTTTGATGAACTTTTTATGAAAATGCAACACAGGAACCCTTGACTTTGCTAAGTAACAACACCTCCACCTATTTCCTACTTCCTATGCTAACCGGATCACCTCAGGGGGCTCCTTCAGGCACCGCGGGATTGGCAACAGGATTAGCTGGCAGATAATGAGCTTATTCGCTCTTCATGGAAGGACTAAGAGGGCACCAGAAATCTACCTGTGCCTGATCTCTATTTATAGAAGCCACCTTGTTGGCATGTCCCTGTGTCCGGCAAAAAGATCTAATGAATGGGCGGCTCATTAGAGGCTGTGACTGGTGGCTTTGACGTGTCAGGAGTCAGAGAACGGATTGCATGGATGGACTTTGTGTTCTAGCGGGATGGGAGATGCAATCAGGTGTAATGAGGAGGTGAAAACAGGATGTCGGGTTGTTTAGTTAAAGATTTAAATAATGACAGGGATGAATGATGGAGTAAGCGGCAAAGGGAAGTAAAAAGACAGATATCAGCTATGTTTTATTATTCTGATCAGAGATTCCAACTTGAGTGTTTACATGGAGGCTGATCTGAGGTGTGCACCGTTTAATCAGAACATGACATGCAACAAGTGGTTCTGCCTACATATGCAGAAAGAATATAGTGCTGTGGAAAGTATTTGCCCCTTCCTGGTTTTAATTTTTGCTTTTATTATAATTATCTGACGAATGTGCAGAAATACAGAAAAGAAAAATCAGGAAAGTGCCAAATACCAAATCACAGCACTGTATATTGATTCTGACATGAGAGAAACAATCGAATCATGGCTAATATTTACCTATTAAATGGATTATTTAATAACCCCTTTTTTTTTTGGACTATTTGGACTTTCACCCCTCCCAGACCCCAACTGAAAATTCATTCTGATCGGCCGGATAAGGCCAGACTGTTCAGACTGAGGTGTTTACRTGATGGAAGAAAAAACAGAATGGAAGAACAAAATCCTTATTTAAGACAGACAYGACAGGGGATTTGTGTTCATGTAATTAATAGTGACATCAGATAAAGAGAAATTGTGTAAAAGGAAGACATTAATACCRTGTCGGCTTAGTCGTTTCCCTGGGGTGAGAGAAAGACAGACCGAAAAAACGACATACAAAAAGACATGAAAGGAAAYAGGAATTGCTGGGGGACACAGGATAAAAAACAGTCGTGAGCAACTGAGCCCTCTTATTAGTTGAAATCCTGTTGTGTGACTGTTCTCGCCATAACAGCGATGAAGAAACAAAGAGAGGGAWGGAGAAAGTGAGAGAGAAACTCAGCTCACCTAATAGTGACATCAGTCTCTAGMCCCATTCCTCCGGCCTCCACAGCTTTCCGGAAGGACATCTGTGTGTTCTCTGGTGCGAGCTGGATGAAAACAGTAAGACGTAAAGCTGTAATCCTCAGTAAATCTGAGGATCTGAGACAGGTCTTGGTAAAGTCAAATAAACATSACGGAAATTCTGTGKACGATGTATTGGTGRCCATTTACCATGGGAGCTCCTCTGTGCCCGATAAGGATGGGTGCTGGGCCCAGTGTGCCCTCTTCTTTAATGCAAGGGGAATACATGCCCAGAGGAACCAGGTACAAGGCAAACAGAACAGCCAGGTATGAACCGAGGATCGCCACTTGCCTCACTGCAATACAAATGTTTGACAGCTGAATCATTTTGACAAACAAAAAAACAAGAAACGTCCATGCCTGTGTGTGTTTAAATTAGCAGAATTCTCCCATAATGTTGTGTTAGGCTGTTTTTTTTTAAAGCAGCCTAACACAGCCCTTTTTCTAGGGCAGGGATTTTTATTTCAGAAAGGTACCTGATGTCTCTATCAAGCATGCTTACAGTAGATTTGAGCATAGCGGAAACCATGCAACCACACCAGGCAAGACTGAAGCCCCCTGGGCTGGTATTATCATGGCCAAGGGACCAATATGACATGGGACATCTTCTGTCTTTAGACTATGAAGGCAGCCAGGGGACATTTGTTCCACAACCACAACGTCAGAACAATGAAGAGCTTTGGTGCTTGTCCTTCCTTAAGCAGTGCTAGATGTTTATTGGGAATATCATGCAATGAAGGCTGTGATAATGTGAGATTTCAGTTSTCTTTATTTAGCCCAAGGCAGCTCATTAAACAAGAGTCTAGCTMCAGATAAGTGCGTTCGCAAACAGTATACKCCTATTCTTCTTAATTTACCCCCTCTGGTCTGAACAGAACAGACCCCATGTTTTGGTTCAACTTTGCTTATAAGATTAATTAGTTAATTATATAGAGTTCTATGACTAATTAACCATACTGCAACATTTCTTTATTGTTTTATCATTCTTTTCATATTAAAAAAAACTTTAATCTAAGTAATAGGTATGGAATAAACATTCACAACACTGAGGTGCTGATTCGTTTAATATTGCGGTTTTTGTAACTATCACGATTTTATAAACATCCCTATTCAATATCACAATTTTTCAATTTTAAGACCATGAACCTGCTTCACAACAGAACTGAACATGAGTAATTAAATGTACTTCATTCCTTATACCATTTGTTTTCTCACTTAAAAACCGAGGGAAGCATTTAAACAAAACAAACTACAAGACTTGTATTTTTGTCGTGACTGGAGATTCACTTTTCTTTCTCAGTGTGGGAATAGTTTAGAGTGTACTGGCTGTCGTAAGAAACTGTGACGTTTTACCGCCTCAAATGTCTCCAAAGTCTAATGCGTACTGTATGTTTTAATTAAGTCTTGATCACCAAAGGCGTTCTGAGACTAATTAGTGCACGTGGTGTTTTGTGACTAGTATAAGTGAGGGCCGAAGACTATCGCGTTTCCTCCGAACCACGTGACGCCAGCAACCGCATCTTTTMGAACTGCTCTCTCACGCATCGTTGATCTAGATCTAGACCTCCGGCTGTGAGAGGTTACARCMTCACTCGGGAATCAGACTCACGATCTCCGGATGATCTAGATGATGATGATGATGATGAGGACGAGCACTTTACCCCTGCGCAAAATTACGTTGCAGAGGAAATCATGATGAATCTTGAAGAATCTTGATGAATCATGAATCTTATGAAGATTTTGTATGTAACAAAATACATAAATAGCGTTTCTGTTCCATAATTTGGAAGCTCCTGCACTCGGCACAGAGAATATGTCCGTGGCTGATCGGGCATGGCTGATCTACAGCAGCTGAAAACCAGTTCATTCCAGTAACTGGTCGATAAACCGGTGCAACTCTATTATAATATTAATAAATCATTTAAAAATCGATTTTGGAGTCAATGCAGGGACACATTTATTGGCACACAAAAGAATCCTGATTCCTAACCGGATTGATTTTTCCTCCATCTCTAATAAGTAAGTTTTATCACCTTTTCAGGACATGAGGCGACTCCTGTGGACATGTTTCATATGAACTGCTAACAGTGCGGGCGCACAATTTACTTYGTTTATTTCCTGTTTTTGAGCATTTACTTCTTTCGTTCCCTTGTATCACCGTAAATGCACAGGATTTAAGGATTTAAGGAAATAAGGGACTTGTGATGACAATTCTAGTGAATGAAGGTGTAACACATTTACAAAAGAGTTCAAGCACAGTACAGTGATGAGACTCTTGGCCGCAATAAAACATCTGAATAGTGCAAACATTTTAAAGAAGGCTGTACATCTCTGAATGATGATTCTGGCCGAGGTGGCTCGGAGCTTACTGCAGTCGTTCCAGTGAACATTCAGCGAGTGGGACGCCTCCTAGGGATTTGGGATTTGATTGATCACCAAAGGCGTTCTGTTTTTGCAGGACAACGCATGAMTTCATGCTTCCCACCGCATCAGCTGTACATTACAGGAACTCATATGGGAGTTATCGCCACATCCGCAATATAATCCTGACCTTGCTCCAAGCCATTTCAACATGTTTTGGCTCTTAAAGWAGCCCTTGGGAGACCAGTATTTCAGAAGAGAAGCATGCAGTCCAATCATGGCTCCAGATTATGGATAAAACTTTTCACTTTGATGGTATTCAAGCACTAGTGAAAGACTTGTCTAAATGCAGTAGAGTAGCGGGGGATGATTTAGAGAAATAGAGTTAGTTTTTACTCTCATAACAGTGAGTTTTGAGCAATCAAATGTCCTGGTTTGACTTGAACGGCCCTCATATTTCATGTGGAGTAAAACAAATGAAAAAAATATGACATCACCACTCTAAAGCTCTGTAGATTAGTGAGTGGAACACATGACTTGAGTATGAATTTATTTCTAATTCAATTCAAATTCAATGACTCATTTGTTC
>QMIH01000742.1:72217-92283 GCA_003987875.1 Clarias batrachus
AAATAAGACAAGTTTTGACACTGGAGACTCCTTACCAGTCAAAGTCATCGTAGTCATTCTGAGCCTCGCTCCAGAAATATAGGAACACCAGCGTCAGGAAAAATGTGATGATGAGGAGGACAAAACTAGCACACTCCAACTAAAAAAAATGTAAAAAAAAAAAAACAAAAAAAAAAAAACAATCAGGGAATAACACATGCACAAACAGCTTTCACTAAAGACAGCACAATCGTTTAATGTATATCAATGAGACAGGAGATTTTCTGAGAAGTGTCCTTCTGGGAAGCTGCAGTGAAGTAATTTATAGTGTGACTCATCCAGACTGTAACAATCCTGCAATCACTCCTCTGTCTCTATCTCACTCCTTTTTACTCTCGTCACCTCTCATCGTGTACATGACTCAAGAAGTAATACTGCATGTCATTTAGAAGGCTGGTTYTGGGCTGAAGTGGAACGGAATTGTTTGCCTTGGTAAAGGGAGCTTTTATAAAATGCAGACTGCGCCAGCAGAGAGCGGTGATCGATGTGGTGCTCATGCAATCAGCAGAAAGGGTCTAAAGCAGCTGGTTCTAATAAAGCAATACTGTGTGTATGAGTGTGAGTGTGTGTTGCAACTTAAGACAGCTAGGTAAACCTGACAGGTCTGGATTGAATGCCGTTTATTTTATCAAATATTTTCACTATGTCAGCGTCTGGGGCTGTTCTCCGTGATATCTCCTGATTATAGTTCTAGTCTGTTTTTATGCATGTGTCTGAAGGAGAGAGATAGCAGGGGAAGAAAGTCCTCACCCTGCTACAGCAGCACTCGCCAGGCTGGGCTCTGGCCCGCTGATAGCGCCTCCACTGGCAGCCATAGAGTCCAGCCAGGCAGGAGACAAAGGGCTGGTGCTCGTAGCGCTGAAGCAGCTGCCTGCGGATGACCTTTAACCTCCCCAGCTTCAGTGTGGACAGGCTGATGGGAGAACGGCCCATGGGTCACCATGGAGCACACGTCACTCACAGACTCACTCAGTCGCACCACACGCCGCAGTGGTTAAGGCGATATATGCGACCAATGGACCAGGGCTCAGTCCATCATGCAGAAGACCTAAGAGTGAAAGAAACGGAGAGATCGGGCAATTAGAGAGGATACAGTGGGTTAGAGAATGGAGAGGTGCAGAGCTGTAATAAAAGACAGTGATGCAATAGAATGAATCAGATAGTGAGACAAAGAGAAAGAAACAGAGAGTTAACTGATGAGAGAGAGTTAAGTACAGTACTGTACATGAGGGTAGTTCAAGTCATACCGGAACTACTGTAAGTATTTCCTTAATTGTTTTGAGCAGTATATATCATCGCCCCTCAGCACCAACTGAAAAAAGATTAGCTTTGGACGCACTATAGCCAATGACTTCGACTGGTAAGGAGTCTCCAGTGTCAAAACTTGTCTTATTTACAATGAGGAAGATGATAGATGAAAAAAAAATGAAAATCAAGGCCACAATAGTCAAAATGTCCATCATTTAGAATAAAAAATATATATATATGTTTAATCGAATCTCTGCCAAAATGACCATAAACTCATGACTCCTAAGCAACAACAGAGAGAGAGCTGCTTAATAATCGCTCTCCACATCATCTCACAAACAAACAGMGCTTATCGTTGGCAGGCGTAGTTCAGCATTAGAGAAGTAGAAATTATATAATAAATCTATAATTCATATTCATGTCATCTTTATGAGATGTTAAAATTATTCTCATGTGGTTCTCTAATACAGACATAACAGCAGGTGAAAGGTATTAAATATTACTATGTAAGATGCAATAACTTAACAGTTGCATTTGCTCGCGCAGCTAGAATCTGTACTGAGGTTGATATTTCACAGAATGGATTAATCATTGCCAAATTTATACCTCAAAAAAAAAAAAAAAACCCTGCCAGTAATGACACTTGAATCTCAACAAGCTGGAGCTACACATTAGGGCTCTGAATCATAGATCGATTTCAAATTAAATCTGATTTGATCTATGAGCATTGTGATTCAATTCGTTTCCGGCACATGCTAACTGACACTAAATACAATAAAGATAAATCCTTTATTCAAAAACATGTTTTAAGGAACTTTCCTATTGATACAAAATTTAAATCAAGATGGCAATTAAGTTGAAGTATTAAAAAAACTAAGAGGATTTGTGTATTGCTTTTTGCCCGAGTTAAAAGTGAAATGGTCCCACACTTCAGAGGTTTTTAGGTCATTAACGTGTTTCCATCACCCTTTTATTCACTTCACTAGAGTAAGCAGTAATGTCTACAGGTAACAGCATTTAGAGTTACAAAYGAGTGATGACATCACTAACTAACAGATAGTTAAATTTGTGAAAAATGCAAGTGGTTTGGATTTTCTACATAAAATATATGAAGTATATTTTCAAGGAATTCAGCAATTTCAGATCAATTTTAAGATTTGTAGGGTTAACTTATTCATTTTACAAGTGTGACTTRATTCTGTATTGAAAACTGACCCAGCATTGAATCAAACTGACCACTGCTCTACTACAGGTACAGTATGTRTATGTACACAAATGCTGTGTCATGACAACTGTTTATCAAAATATTTACTGGAATTTCTTTCCTGAAACTGACTTTTTTGGAAATGCCTCACTCTATTTACATTGGTTCTACATCAAGTAATTCTCCAAAGAGTGCTGCACAACTAACCACACAAAAATCTCAATTTTAATATGCATTTTAATGCATTTCAGGTGATAAAAAAATATTGGCAAACATCCTCTTAATGAGATCATTTGAGCCATTATTTGGTGCATGCCTAGATAAATATGTTTAAATATAAACCGGTACATTTAATAGTTACATATCGCAGGTTGAATCACAATTGCGAAATGTGTCAAAATAGTCGCAATGTAATTTTTCATTCAAATCATGCAGCCATATTTCACTAAAAAAGATAAAATATAGAAACTCTTATAGACAGTTAAATGGACAAAACTATGAAGTTTTTTGGGGGGACAAGAAATCTATTGGATAAAGCCTATTTCAGGTTACTGATATATAATGACTATAATGACTACAGTATGATGACTATTTCATTTTTTATTTCTGTTAGAAAATAAAAACAAAAAATAGGAACCATTGTTCCTAAAAGCTAAAAACTGTTACTTATTCAAACAATAACTAGTGTAGATGTTATATTATCATAATACTGGATGTACTGTATTGGTTCTCAGGTAACTCATATAGGTAAGAGTTTACCTATATATATTACCTATACAGGTTTAGTCATCCTGTGAGCCAAACTGATTTTGTCTAGAAATAAGGTTAATAATCTTACATTTGGTTCACTTCAGTCTTATAATAGGGAATACTAGAAACTTTGAAGATATTTAAGGTTTCACTTGCTAATGTAAGTTTTTCTTTATAGTTATAGAGTTCTCAGCCATAGATTTATTGAACCCCTTAAATTTAAATGAAGCCAGACACTTCGTACACCTCATTACGCAATGGAACATTACGTCAGGTAAAAGTGAAGTCAAACGTCTTTGCTTCTGGCCATCCGCAGCGCAAACAATCTCAATCCTTGTTGAGGTCCACAGGTCAGACAAATCCTCTAAACAACTAATACGACTGAGTGACAGGTATAGCCGTCAACAGTGAAAGCAAAAACACACTCTGGGCTTTGTCCTCTATAAAGCAGCACTGAAACACAACAATTCCCTTGGGCTTTAGATGAAACATGTTGTAATATTCAGCACAATAATTGTAGTAGTATGTATGTACAATCGTATGTCAATGTATTTAACGTATCATGACAGTATTATTAACTGTTATGAAAGGTAAATATTATTTATAAGCTTGAAATCTATACTGTCAACCACAACAACACTAGCACGAAGTGTTCTCTCTTATTCTGTAATAAAAGCAATCGTACAGAGATTAAAGGTCATTTCGGCAGCATGCACTGACCTTACACACCTGATACACACCTGATCATGACAATGTTATAATGCAGTGCAGCTATAATAAACACCTAGAATACCCGTTCACTTTCCCATGTTTCATGTACAGTAATGCTGGATTAGTTATTTTGGATGTAACGATACAAAGATGTGAGTACAGGAAAAGCTCTTAATTCAAATAAATCTATTGAATGATTGCTTTGTGTGGCATCTGATAAACACAGTAACTGATGTCTTTTTTTAACTTATGTAATATTAATGTGTTTGGATTGATAAGGCATGCACGGAGATACTGCACAGCTTCAGACAAAGCAAGTCGTCCATACAATAAATAACAAAAAATTTAATCAGGGTTAGGATCATTTCTCTACTAAATCTTTTTAAGATTTAATCTGTTGTGTTTGAGACAAACAAAGACAAAAGGTGGGTCCTGGGTACACAGGAACAAAGACAATCAGTCCCTGTAGAGGCGTCACTGTAGTTAGATTATTTTCATGACCAATATATTTCTATTCCTAAACACACACGCAAAGCATGAGGACCAGCCAAATGTCCCCATAAGGTCGAAACTCACAGATATCTGTATAATACACTCATTCTACAACTCACAAATACCCCTATATAAGTGGGGGCACTGAGTCCTTACAAAGTAGTAATAACCTACAACTACACACATTGTAACTACACACACTGTGGTTGTGCACACACACACACACACACACACACACGCACACACACATACAAACACAAGCACGGGGACCAGCCAAATACCACAATAAGGTCAAAATTCACAAATATCCATATAATAGTGGGGACACTGGGTTCCTACAACTACACACAATGTAACTACACACACGCGCACAACTCACAGACACACAGACACAAATACACACACTCAGCCCTTACAAAGTTATAATAGCCTACAACTACACACTCTGTAACTGAACTCTTATACACACAACTACACACATACACTTTAACTACACACGCTCACACACATACAAACTCACAAAACAAACACAAGCACGGTGACCAGGGAAAACGCCCCCATAAATTCAAATCTCACAAATACCCCACTAATATTGGGGACACAGGGTCCTTAAAAAGTGTTAATAACTACAACTACACACACTGTAACCGCGCGCGCGCACACACACACACACACACACACAAAGCACTGCAACAGCCTAAAGAAGATTAGCATTGCCAGAATCATGATGCACGTGAGCCCCTCCTGACTCTCTCAGTTCATCAACCGTCGTTCCTTCATTTAAAAACTTTATTTAAAAATGTATAACGATTTATACAGACAGAGAGTTTAAAACTTGCCGCAAATGCATTTTGATACTTTAGTGAACTATAATCTACTGCCAGCAACATCTACGACAGACTGGACCTAAACCAAGCCCATCAGTACACACACACACACACACACACACACGAAACAAAATTCCATTTACAAAATCTACCTCGCGCGTGCCTGGTCCTGGATGCTCAGAAAACCGGAAATAACCGACACATCAGCAACGCGGGTCTCCTTCGAGCGCGTGAGCGGTTCTGCTGCTCGCCTGTGGTGCGTAACGGGTACAGCGCCGCGCATGCGCTGTCCGCTGCACCTCGTTGCCACAACACTGTCCGTCTCCACCTGTCTGCATTAATCACACACACAAATTAATGTGATGGATTCAGGAAACATAAACTCCATCATCATAGCTGTACTGTACATCCCTACCTAACCTTAGATCTACCTCTCTAAAATACCCGTTGTTAAAATTCCCTTACACAACTTCAGCACTGTTATTTCAGCTGCGAAAGCACTAACAACTAATCCCAGTAAAAAAAATCTTTGTTTACATTGAGCAAGTAGCTTATTAATAGTTTATGTAATAGTAGATAGTTAAAACCCGGAACATAACTATTATAACCATAACATCGCTTTTACTCAACATTTCTATTTCCCTTTTAGTGCAGGTTAGACTTTAGGCAGATACCTACTATAAGTACTGCAAACATTTCATTTAATTCTGTCTAGATAGGTTTGCATAATACTGTGACAAAATCTAGCTGGACAGAAAGACAGACATACGGTAAACACTAAGGTGAGAATTGAAACACTCCGCCCTAGGCGGAAACCATTACACCACCTTGCTGTTTTATTTATTTATTTTGTTCCTCTAAATCAAATCAAATTCAACATTAAATTTTATTTGTCACATACACAACCATTCCTACATACCTTATGTAGTGAAATGCTTATACGACTCTCCGTGTATTTCTGTTACTTTCCAATAATACAGTATGCATGTTGGTATATACAGCATATATTTACTGTATACCCTGCAATTTATGCCAGAAAACTTCGGAAATGTCATCAAGAGGAAGATGGATGGTCACAAGCAGAGCTGTTTGCTTTTTTGCAAAAAGAGCAGTATAAAGTTACCCAAAAGCAATGTGAAAAACTGCTGGAGAGCATGCCAAAACACATGAATGCTGTAAATGCAAATAGGTGTTATTCTACCATGTACTGATTTTCAAAGCATTGATACAATTTGTTTACCAAAAAAAACTGTCCAGAGCTAAAAGGAGCTTGACTAATGTTCCACAGAAATCTAAAACATCATCATTAATGAAATATAAAATTCTAATCTTTGAGAAGGGTAACTGACACATGCGCACACAAAAAAATGTGTACAGGCAAGCCAAATGACCCCACAAGGTCAGAAATCCCAGCACAGAAACCAGGCAAATGTCCCCATGATGTCAAAACTCACAGATATTCCTATAATATACTAATAACCTACATCTACAGTACTCACTCTGAAACTGTACACACACACACACACACACACACACACACACACACATGGGGACCAGACAAATGTACTTGAAAGTTTAAAATTCAAAAGGTTAAATCCCTGGAGTAGTGGGAACACTTAATCCTCCCAAAGTCATAATAACCTAGAACTACATGTTTCCTAAGTGCACACATACACACACACACGCACACACACACACAGACACACACACACACACACGACACACACACACACACACATACAAACACAAGCACGGGGACCAGCCAAATACCACAATAAGGTAAAAATTCACAAATATCCATATAATAGCGGGGACACTGGGTTCCTACAACTACACACAATGTAACTACACACACACACACACACACACACAAAAGCACATTGACCAGACAAATGTCCACATGAGTATGTCCACTAATAGYATGGTACAGGTGTATCAGGTATACTGTACTGTATACTGTATGGAAATATTGCCAGCAGCAACAAAAATGAAACCAAACTCAACAATACATGCACCTCTAAGAAAAAACATAAGAAACTAATTATTTTGCAGCGGTCCCTCCTCTGCCCCCCCCCTCCCTTTTACATCATACTATGAGTAATAATGTATGCTGTAACACTGGAGCAGCCTGAGGAGCACCAGAGCATTGACCATCCATTCCAAGTGGGAACCAGACAAATGTACTAAAAACTGACATTAGTGGGGACACTCAGTCCTCACAAAGTTATAATACCCCGTTACACACACATAAAATAGCAATCATAGACCGGTTAGTGTTATCAAAAACACTTGTTGGAAAGTAATTAATAATAATCAAAAGTCAGAGAGCATCAGGATAACTTTTATTTTCAGTTGTACCTTGCAGGCATGTGTCAACCACGAATTTCACAACATACTACAGTATGAAAACAGCACACACAATATACTTTAGTATCCACAGTATAGTCACTACCCAAGAGGATGTCTATGTAGGCCACATTTTCCCTCCTTCTCTCTTTGTTTGTTGTTTGTACCAAATTTAAGTATGCTTCCCAAATAAGGAAATAATAGTAAATAATAGACAAAAATATATGATRGTCACATCAGATCCCTGATAGTTCTGAACATGATGATGTCAGAAAGCTGCCTGATTAAATTAACAAAGAGAAAAATATAAAGCTTGATTAAAAGTTTTTTTTTCAATAGTGATTTCATATATAATGTTCCTATTCGGTATTTGATTAAAAACAAATACAAAGTTTATACCAAGAACACAATTAAAATGCAAATTGATGCAAATCTAATTATTATTAATCAGCCACCTTCATTACAATGCATTGGTACTCAGGGGACTCGGTTGTTCAGCCACACAGAACATTACATAGTGTCCTTTCGTTTAGTGAATTATTCATTTATTCATTCCAAAGGGACATACAAGGAAGGCAGAATGCAAACAAGCGCAAAGCTGAGGTGAGGAAAGTCAGTGGGATTAGATCTCACAACCATCTGGTCACTGGAACAGCGTCCTAAGAGGTGTTATTTATGATATGACAGATTGTACAGACTCAAAACTAGTGCTACTTTATAGTTCTCTCTCTCTTTCTCTCACTCACACACACACACACACACACTCACACACACACACACACACACACACACACACACACACACACACACGTTTGTCATACCCTGCGAGGACCTACCATTGACATATTTCTTAACACAGCTGTAATGTCAACACCTAAGTCTATCCCTAACCTCGGTAACAAAAAGTAAGGCCACTTTATTTTGTATTCTATTTTTCTATTTATGCTTGCTATATATAAGAAAATGAATTATTTTAAATAAATAAATTAATAAAGAAAGAGAAAATTGCTTCCTTTCAGGGATCCTACAAATGTCCCCACAAGGTCAAAACAGTTAGATATTCCTATAGGAACACCCTGTCCCCATTACTACATATTTCACACTATATATTGCACACACACACACACACACACACACACACACACACACACACACACACACACACACAACAGCATGGGTCATTTATTTAAAAAAGCAACCTAAATCATATGGAGTAATGACATGACTATAATAGATGGTTAATGCAGTACTTTCAATGTACATTCAGTACTCATAACAGTGTCTGGAAGTGAGCATTGTACATTATTATGATTACGCAAGGTTTTAATTAAAAGCCTTAAAATGCAAGCACAGCCGTAAGAAATGAAAGGAGGGGAAGATTGAGGATTGTGCATGTGCGTGTGTGTTAAAAAATAAAAATCATAAAAAGCATAAATATCCCATCTGTGCATATCACGCTGAACATTGCCTCAATACTTTCCTCCTTCAGATCATACTGGTGCAGCTGTTTCTATCTCTGCTGCAACCTTTAACAGTAATTACGTGAAAACGGCTCCTCTCTCCCTCTCTCTCTATGATTGAAAACATCTGCCTTGTCACATTTCCTCCAATGCACTTGGATTCTTAATGTTAGAAGACATGCACACATCATGCATCATTGTATGCACTGAGATGAAGAATACGAGCTCCTTAGTCAGTGAATAAAATAACTTGGCATTTGAGCAAGACTCACGGTCCTGATGAGAAGCTCCTTCCCTCAGTGGCTTGAAGGTGTTTGCATAGCTGGCACTGGCTGCTCGTTTTGCGCAGGAGATCCTAATTCACACACAGACGCCAGAGATTTCTGTGTGTGTGTGTGTGTGTGTGTGTGTGTGTGAGAGAGAGAGAGAGAGAGAGAGAGAGAGAGTGGGGGGTGTTCTAAAAGAACGTCACGAGGTGCACATCACAGCATTTCCTCTATCAAGGACCCACGCAGTGTTTTCTGTAATTTCACCTGGATTATTTGCATAAGACCACAGGGTAGCCTATACATGATTGCAGGGTGCACACACACACACACACACACACACACACACACACACACACACACACACACACACCTAGCAGCACCAGTCCACCTACTGCATCACATTTCTGTTCACAAAAAAAGAAGCTTTTTAGCATTTAATTATAATTAAACTGTAACTACACAGAAATGTGCAAAATTTAGGCTTAGATGTCAGTTTTTATTGACTTATTTATATATTTCCAAACACTACTCACAATACCACCTTAATCTGTAGAGGATCTGAAGAGGCCTGGAGCCTATCCCAGGAGTTTAGAGCACAAGGCGGGCCACACCCTGGACGAGGTGTCGATACTTCGCAGCTCACACACACACACTCATTCACACATTATGGGTAATTTGAGAACGCTAATTAGCTTAATCTGCATATGTTTAGATTGTGGGAGGAAACCGGAGTACCCAGAGGAAACCCACCAAGCATGGAGAGAACATGCAAACTCCATGCACATGATTTCGAGGCGGGAGTCGAACCCATACCCTGGAGGTGCAAAGCCGCAATGCTAACCACTAAGCCACAGTGCCTTCTCTCCAAACAGTACTTTTTAAACCAAAATAAAAGGTTACAAAAGAGTAAAGGGTTTTAACACCAAATATCAACTTTGCTCTGCTTTTAATGTCAAAACTTGCATTAATTTTTTTGACATTTTWTTTTTTTTTTGCTGGGCAAGCAATGAGATAATGGGAAAGTTGTAGATTTTCCATTAGTGTTTCTTTGACATATAAATATAATATGACTGCACAGTAAAACCTCCTATACTACCTCCTAGACTAGAGGACCTACTGTATATAAACACTGTCCAGTTTTAATTCAACACTGGAAATTTTGCTGTGTAGCAATACTAATAAACTATGCGGGGTGAAATAGGGGCTTTTGCTTGTGCAGAGTAACAGAACGTTATGAGAGTAAAATTACTTTTTATTTCTATATATAATCCTCTGCTACACTAATGTATGTTTCAACACTGTTTCCTAGTGTCTCAATAGTTCTTGAACAGAAAGTCTTCTCAGTATGCCAGAGCCATGGTCAGACTGCCTGCTTCATGTCTGAAATGTTGTCCTACCAAGAACTCCTGTAAAGGACCAGACATGTGGAAATACTTGGAGAGCAGTCAGGACTATACGGAGGGATGTGGCAATAACAAACTCCTATTAGAGTTTCTATAAGGTGTTCAGTAAGGCTTTTGAAGTTGGCGACAAGTTATCTGTCGATTTTCAAGGATCAGGATCTCACTGAATGTTCATGGGAAAGACTGCACTGGGCTCCAGGACACCTCTGCTGGGATCGTCATCTATGGATATATGGCCTTCTTTAACACATTTACACAATTAAGCTACTGTAAGAGTCTTATCACCTAGAATATGCACTGCGCTTAAAGTGTTCTGTAAATGTCAGGTTTACAGTTTTATTCACAAGAGACTTCCAATATAGGTTTAACTTGTTATAATACTACCAGGTCTAAAACCCTCAAATACTTGCCTATTTACATTTGAAAAAAGTTTATAACATAGTATGAAGAAAAATACCCCATTCCCCCTTTTTTTCAAGAATTTGAAAAAGATTTTCCTTGTTTCTTTATGCGTTTAAAAGATGAAATCAACTTGACAATTCCTCAAAAGCATATCCTTATATTGTAGGAACATAACAGACTTACTTAAAACTGACTACATAACAAGATGCATATTCTAGGAACCAATCGATAATTTATAGAAAGAAAAAAGTAATAGGATTTTTAAAAATCGTCAGTATTTTCCAAATGTATAACAACTGTTCTCTAAAAATGAACTAATGTTTAAATTGAACTTCTTATGTTTACATTATTCCCTATAAACCTGAACTCACCCACATGACAGTCCAGTCCCAAACTTCTGGACTACTGTGTGTCTGGAGTTTTTCATGTCCTTCCTGCTACATGCTTGTGTTTTGCATGTCCTTCATGCTTGTGTAGATTTCCTCTGCTTTCTCATCAAAATCAAAAATATTAAAATTTGATATATTGATGTCGCTAAGCATTAATGAATTACTGTAGAAGAGCTTAAAAGTGAACCATATTTACTGTACTTGAATACAATGGGAGGATTATGAGCAATGATTTCTACATTTCAGCCAATGTGCATGCATTTGAATTTGGATTTTTACCATTTTAACGTCAAGCAGCGTACATGACTTTAACACATATGATGTTTTGGATGCAGCTCACACGACTTCACTTAATAAGCGATGTTATTGACCGTGTGTAATCTGTGAAATATTTGTTTTTTTGATTTACAGTATGGACATCCATGGCTGGTCCTTCTAATAAACGCTGCCACAAATTTGCAAGCACACCGTTTTATAGTATGCATTTCACTACTCCTTATCTGGAGCAGAGAAGAGAAACGTTCCTGTGCACATTGTGAGGTCAGTGAAGATATGGTCTTTCAAGGATGGAGCAGAGAAACCCATGCCGCCTCACTCAGCATAAGTGCCTGACCTAAATAATGCTCTTGGATGATTAACACCGATTCCCAAAGCCATGCCCAAAAACTAGTGGACACACTTCCCAGAAGCCTGGAGGATCTTATAACAGTAATGACAGACTAAATCCGGAATAGCATGTGCAAAATGCATTAGTCATGTGTCCACAAACTTTTGGCCATATAGTATTAGTAAACATTATAGTATTATATAGAATAGTATTATACGCATTAGTCACGTGTCCACAAACTTTTGGCCATGTAGCGTATCTGCAGACAACAACCCACTAAGAAGGTTATCAGATTCAGCAGTACATTGTGTACAATATATGTAAAGCATCAATATTATGACAGAATAAAAACAAATCTGTAAAAAAAACCTGCTTTGTCTATACATTCTTCTATTTTTCATATCCTGCTCATTTCATGAACTAGATTTTCTCACTTAAAGATCTAATCTTGTGCAGTGCACCCGTCACCTTTGGGTGATTATTTTGACCTTATCAAATGAACATACTGTACACCTTTGTAGCTGATCCACATAAACATAAGCTCAACGCTAACAGCGCTTGTTAATAATACATAATGGCTGGCTTTAATCATTTAAACTACTGTCACCAGATTCTGGATCTGGTTAGGAAGGAAAAAACAAGGAGGGTGTGATAAAGATATTAAAGGTCAGGGATGGAATGTGCTAGCAGATTGCAAATTGTCGTCAGATCTTCCTGTAGTACGGGGTTATATGCAAAGAAAGCAAATGCTGAGAAGTCAGCCACTGAACTGTAGGAAGCCTTTAGCAGCTTTACAATATATTCAAATGGTTACAAGTTTTGCTTAACTTTCATTAAAAGAGTCATTGATATGATTTACTATAGTACTGTATATACTCTGATCAGACATAACATTATAGCCCCCCCCCCTCCTCCTCTCCTCGTCTAATATTGAGTAGGTGCGAGACAGTTCTGATAGATTTTCATGGGAACCAACATTGAAAAAAAAAATTTCAGCAGTTTGAGCTACAGTGGATCTTCTGTTGGATCGGATTACAGAGTCCAGCCTTCACTCCCCACATGTATCAGTGAGCCTTGGCCGCCCATGACCCTGTCACTGGTTCACTGCTTTTCCTGACCACTGCAGACCAGGAGCATTCCACAAGAGCTCCAATTTTGGAGTTGCTCAGACCCTGCAATCTGGCCCTTGTCGAGGTAGCTACAGTTACAATATCCCATTGCAATGGCACCAGGAAGTGCAATGAATATATTAGGCAGCAAGTGATCGTTTGGTCTCTGAAGTCGATGTATTAGAAGCATAAAAAATGGCAAGTGTAAGGATTTGAATGACTTTGACAAGGGCCAATTTATCAAATTGCCAGTTTGTTTCGATTCAATTCAATTCGATTCAATTCAATTCAATTCAACTCATATGGTGCTTTTAACGATGGTAATTGTTGCAAAGCAGCTTTACAGAGTCAAAAAGGAAATTAGGGAAATGAGTTCTCTGTTCAAACCAACTTTGTACCAACATGCAGATCTGGAACTGGACAACTGGCACGTTTCCAGTAGCTCATTTCAAATCTTTACTTCTTGATCTGTGTAATTAGTTAAAAGGGAAGCAGAAGCTGTTGCCAGAACAAACAGGTTTTGCAATTATTTAAGCTAAAAATTAAAGAATGAAAAATGATGGAAGGATAATCATCATCATCATCATCAACAGCAGGATGGTGGAAAGCTGTGAAGTTTAGAAAGATAATTTTCCTATGATGGCAGATTCTCAATAATTTTAAACAAATTCTTGCATGCTTGTTTTTATCAGTAATATTGTATTTACATTCTTTGTCGTTGAATGTCCACATACTGTACAAGGGACAAGCATTATAATGGTTACTTTATCAGCCTTCATGTATTTCTACTAAAGACAACAATCCATTTGGTCATGTTCTCAAGACACTGTTAAGCACAAATTGCTTTGTACTGAGGAACGTGTGCCATGGAGGTGACTTACAGTACAAAGCACCGAGACTGAATAGTATTTCATATGTATTTTATTAAGTGCTAATATTGATATGAGAAACAAAAACATGTGATCACTACAGCCAGATTTTATCCCAATTGCTGTAATCCTGTGTTTACTTCAAACTAACGAGTGATTTTACGGTACTGTAAGTGTGTGCGCTTTAACAGCATGCAAATAACCCGGAGCAATTTACATCACAGACAGACAAGAAAAGAATTTGTGATTTGGCAGCAAATTCCATCCCTGACCTTTAAAAAAAACCCTTCTCCTTCTCTTGTAATCAGCTTTATCGTAATCAGACCTAGCACTTTAAAATCAGCAAAATTATTATAGACAAACATCAAAGATTGCAATATGTGACATGTACAGTACAGTACCACCGCAACACAAAAGGTTTTGCCATTCTATACGTACAGTATTAATGCACTGCAGAAAAGGTAAGTACATGAAATTTAATGTCCAGTGGTGATCCAAAAGATTAGGCTAACTACAGAGCTTTGAAAAAGTATTTGCCCCTATGCCCGTATGTGATGTAGCTTTTGCATGTTTGTCACACTTCAGTAATTCAGATCATCAAACAGATTTTAATATTACAGAAAAAGAACCTGAGTAAAAAAAATGCAGTTTTTAAAAGAAATGGAGAAAAGAGGAAAAAATCTGTCCAAACCTGTCTGAACCTTTCTAACAAAATAATTCCCCCCTAAACCTAATAACTGTTTGTGTCACTCATGGTGCCAACCACTGTAAGCAAGCATTTGCAATAACTGTCCATTAGTCGCTCGTATCACTGTGGAGGAATTTTGGCCCACTCTTAGCAGAATCGTAGGGTCTTCGAGCATTAACTGCCTGTTTAAGGTCACGCCACAGCATTTCAATCAGATTTAAGTATGAACTTACAGTATATAGGTGGACGTATATACTGTACCCGGCCAAGCTCGATTCCCTTCTCTGTGTGCATGGAGTTTGCATGTTCTCCCCGTGCTTGGTGGGTTTCCTCCGGGTACTCCGGTTTCCTCCCACAGTCCAAAGACATGTAGGTTAGGTTAATTAGCGTTCCCAAATTGGCTGTAGTGTGTGTCTGTGCCCTGCGATGGATTGGCACCCTGTCCAGGGTGTACCCAACCATGTGCCCTAAGTCTCCTTGGATAGGCTTCAGGCCCCCGTGACCCTGAATACAGGATTAAGCGGTATAGATGATGAGTGAGTGAGTGAGTGAGTATATACTGTAGGACATATATAGGTCACTCCAAAACTGTCTTTTTATTATTATTATTATTTTTAGCCATTCAGAGTTGGACTTGCTTGTGTATTTTTGTATTTCTATTTAGCCAGTGCCTACTGTAGGTCATCTCCAGACCTAAACCCAATAGAACCCTGGTGGACAATGGAAGCAAGAAATTGTCTTCTGTAGGTAATCTTCAGGAAGCAATCATGCAGGCATGCATTGAGCGAGTGACACCATATCATGGCAGACGTCTTTTTGACACTATGCCCAGCCAGATCCTGCAGGTTATGAATAATGAAGGACTTCATACTATGTTCTGATTGTTGCATAGCAATTTCATTGCATAAAATAAATCATTCTTATAGGTTTGACTGTCATTATTTATATACATAATTTGTATACAAAAATGTTTTAATTGACATTAACAAATTTAATTACATTTATCTTTCGATACATGCAAAATGATCTAGTATCTCTGATTATAATATAATCAGTAATAAAAACAAACTTATTTTTAGATGTTTCTAGATTTTTTTTTTGCTTTTGATTTTAAGCATTTTTTTTATTTAAATTAAATTTGCCAATAAAATATACTGTATGTATAAAATTGTACTGTTAACTTAGTAATAATGACTAGAAATGGGTTCAATAACTAAAGTTTCCATGCAAAGCACCATATTATTCAGAAATGTTTCAGTTATCAATTGGTGTGCAGCTGTTGGTTAATAAGTTTAACAGTAATTTTCTGTGTAATGTGCTTGCTATATATTGTTTTCTGACCAAATCAACCACAATATTGCAACAGCTTCCTCATCCAAGCAAACAATTTAAGGCATACTTAAATGCTATAAATATATGGCTATATTATATAAGAAAAATGAAATACATTTGATTATCATTGAAGATATTTTTCCTTGCTGTCATTTTTACAGTGTAAAGTGATGCTCATGATAAAACCAAAAAATTATGAAAATAAAAAGAAGAAACGATGCAGCAACATTTTCTTACATTTTCCTTTAATTAACTAAAATAAGAGAACGGCAGATGCATCAAACGTTCTTAACCATCTACTAACCCAATCAACTCTTACCCAGGTGAGGTGAATGACGAATCCCACTTGGTCTGATATCCGATGGGAGCGTCAACACACCTAAAAACTATATAGGAGGAGGAGCATGATATGCCATGTGTAAGTCAGGCAGAAGAAAGGTAGGAAGAAGAACTACTGCAGTAATAAATAAATAAATAAATAAATGACCGTCCAGATCAGGAGCACTGGTATTACAGGTAAAGCAAAAACACAGCATCTGTGATGCTGTGAATGTCAGCCAAAGGACGCACAGTTTTAAAAAAAAAAAAAGTGGTTTGATGGCACATGGAGTGAGGGCATAACCTCCATCACCTGTGTTATAATGTTTTATAAATGATTTATTTATTTATTTATTTATTTATTTTTAATAACAGTTAAACTGGGGCGGCACAGTGGTGTAGTGGTCAGCACTGTCGTCTTGCACCTCAAGAGTACGGCTTYGATTCCCGTCTCTGTGTGCATGGAGTTTGCATGGTCTCCCTGTGCTTGGTGGGTTTCCTCCCACAGTGCAAAGACCTTCAGATTAGGATAATTGGCGTTCCCAAATTGCCCATAGTGTGTGAGTGAGCGTGTGTATGTACTGTATGTCTGCCCTGCGATGGATTGGCACCCTGTCCAGGGTGTATCCTGCCTTGTGCCCTAAGTCTGCTGGGATAGGCTCCATGTCCCCTTGTGACCCTGAATACAGGATAAAGTGGTATAGTTGAGTAAGTGAAAGTGAGAACAGTTAAGCTGGATAGTGAGTTTCATAATTATGTGCTTTAGAATGCTCATGGATGTGGCCTCACAGCTCCAGGATCAGGGTTCGATTCTGCCTCTGTGTGCGTGGAGTTTGCATGCTCTCCCCATGCTTGGTTGGTTTCCTCCAGATACTCCAGTTTCTTCTCGGAGACCAAAGACAGGCAGATTAAGTTTCTCAGTTGTTGGCACGAGACAAGACTGGTGGTTGTACCATCATACCCACTGTACATTTCAAAGTAGAAATGCAAAGAAGCCACTTCTCTTCAGGAAAAAACATTAGAGACAGACTGATATTCTGTAAAAGGTACAGGGAGTGGACTGCTGAGGACTGTGGTAAAGTCATTTTCTCTGATCAATCCCTTTTCCAATTGTTTGAGGCATCCGAGAAAAAAAAGGTTGTCTGGAGAAGAAAAGCTGAGCGCTACACTCAGTCCTGTGTCATGCCAACAGTAAAGCATCCTGAGACCATTCATGTGTGGGGTTGCTTTAAAGCCAAGGGAGCGGGCTCACTCACAATTTTGCCTAAGAACACAGCAATATACAGTATAAAAAATGGTACAAAAAAGTATTTGCCTCTTCCTGGATTTCTTTTTTTCTTTGCATATTTTTCACACTTAAACGACTGTGATTAAACACATTTTAATATTACACAAAATACAAAATGCAATGTAAATACAAAAAAAAAAAAAACAGTTTTTAAATGATTCTATCATTTATTAAGGGAAAAATATGTCCAAACCACAAATATTTTCCCACAGCACTGGGTGTGTATATACAGGGACTTGCACAGACAGGGGCTCAAGTGGCAAAAAAGGCACTTCTGATATTTACAGTACAACCCCATGACCACCAAGCTGCCACTGTTGGGCCCTTAAGGGAGGACCTTAACCCTTAACTGCTCAGATGAATAATGAGATAAAAATGTAAGTCGCTCTGGATAAGGGTGTTTGCCAAATGCATAGATGTARTTGTAGTTGTGGATGTATCACTCACTCACTCACTCATTGGGGGGTGTTGGTTGGAGCCTATCCCAGGAGTCTTAGGGCATGAGGTTGGGTACACCCTGCGARTCCACACACTCACTCACTCATACACGTTGTAGATGTATATTTATTTATTAATTACCAATTTTTTTTCATTCCCCTTACACTTAGCCAATTGTTTTATGTGCAAAATGTACTGCAAAATAATCAGTTCGCATAGAGACCATGGTCTCCTTTAGCATTCACTAATTTTATCACAAGAACAGGAAACAACAAAGGAAACTAAGCCACAATGTGTGCGACACTGCTATGCTGCACGCCGTGCACGCCTGAGGAGGAGACGAGGGGGGGAGAAGGGCATCGGAACTCAAACAGTCTCAACATTTTTTTTTTTTTTTTGGTTTGACTAGCCTCACAATTATATAAGTGTATTATTGTGCGCCTGTGATAAATATTTCCGACCAACAACACAGAACCAATCAGGAGTGTCAAACTCTGTAAAGATCAGTGTGAGGACAGTTCAGCACTCACCTTGGAGTAAGTCCTTGAGAATGAAGGCCCCAAGGTCGTCTCGAACCTCCCAGAAAGCACTCACTGCACTAAATAAGCAAAATGGTTCAAAATAAAAATAAGATATGAGCACAAGGACCTGTGTAACCAAATCAGGAGCAAAGCCTAAGAACAACATCTTATTGCATCAGAACACCTTATATACCCTGGTACAGTGACTCATGTTCTTAAAACACTTCCCTTCCAGGACAAGGTCAGTTTATACCTTTTATAGTCTGCTTAATGAGCGGAGATGAAAGGCTTTTTACTATGTATTTTCGTGGCATGTTAGCATGTTCTTCAGAGCTGCGTGTAACCACAAACCTGACCCCTCATACTACATTTGAGTTGTTGACTGTATCATCAACGCCCTTTGCCATGGTTTCCGTCTGACCCCCTGTTGACTGGCAACTCTTCTTTCCACAGCTGATGCAGGGGTTGAGAGGTGACGTGGAGGCCACTCTCAAGTTTCTCTTGCTAGAGACTTGCGAAACCSTTTTGAGACTCCTCTTCTCCTGCCGAGCTGCAACCCTACTTGCAGTAGCATTTTCAGCTTGGGACATTACATCAACTATAGTTAGCTGGGACATATGACAACTTAAAACATTAGCATGATCCATAACTAATACAGTGTGTGTGTATATACAATTCTATTTATTTCTCCATTCAATAAAAAATCACCAGAAAAAAGGACACTTTCCCTCGAGTAAGACAAAGGGCAGGTGCACAAGCCCCCTTAATATGTCTGTGTGTTCATGTGGCTCTGTGCCCCAGAAAGTGTGGGTTTTTTTATATATATATATAAAATACACACATGCACACGTATATAGATATACTGTATATATATATGTGTGTGTGTGTGTGTGTGTGTGTGTTCATTGGAATGGGTGGACAAGCTGCTTTTTAGTTTTAGACCTAACAGCTTTTGTGATGTACAAAAAAAAAATCAAACGACACCTACTGTAAAGGTAACCCTGGGCAACACTGACATCAGTGCTGTCGTCACTGAGCTAAACAGTGAGAGTGAAGGCTTCTGGATCAAAGACACAGCAAACACCAAATTCTACCTGAAACCTTCAAACATCAAATTCTACCAAAGGACAGATTTACAGAAACAGTTTGGCTAAAGTTTATTCCTATTCATTTTGGATTCAAACGTAGTCAAATGTCAAAGCAATGCTTCGTGTTTAAAACTGGTGTTTCACCGAAGGTTCTTACAAGTCACAGTATAAATCACATGAGAAGCTTGCTGTATAAGTAAAGGAAAGCAACTCCAGCCTCCAAATGGCTGCTATTATTATTATATATTATTGTTATTGCTTTTTTTCA
>QMIH01000742.1:112539-126792 GCA_003987875.1 Clarias batrachus
TGCCTATCCTTTACTCCTCTACCTCTCTCGATCCTCCACTCCCCATTTTCTCTCACCTCCTTCTGTCCTTCACACCCCTCCTTCGCACCTCAACTTCCCTCCGCTCCTTTCTTCACTCACCGCCATCCTACACTGCCCTTCTACCCTTTAAGTGCTTTAAATATCATTTCATAATTTCGTCGCTATGGAGACAAAGAACACACTCTGGCATTTTCACTGAACAAAAATAAACCTGAAACTACACGAATCGGTTTCTCGATTACTCTGCTTGAAGACACAGAGCGCTCATTAGAAAGCTTACTCATCCAGTGCTACCTGAGCCACAAGTGAGAGAGGAACGGAGGAAGGGAAAGAGAATTAGAGTTGGCAGAGTGAAACAAACGGGAGGAGGGAGTAGAAAGTAAAGTAGAAAGTAAAAGAAAGGATGGGGCAAGGCGAGTGGTGGGAAAGCCAAGAGCATTAAAAGGCGAACAAAGGCTGAAACTCGAATCTTGCGTGCAAGCCCMACTCACGGATTTGGTGTGTTCGGGTCGAGGGGCGATCACGGGTGGCGGCGTGGCCTCGTCCTCATCTTCATCCTCGGACACGGTTGCCACGGCAGGGGTCTCGGATACAGCTTTGGAGTTCTGCGGATGGAAAATCAGGCGCGGTAAGCACACACAAAAGGTYTGAATAACGCATTCATTCCAGAGCTACAAACTGCTGGYCATTAGAGGATAACACAAGCATCTGCTGTACGTAGAAGAAACCGAAATTCCCTTTTAGGAACAGTTACAGCCTTGAGGCACAGCAACACAAAGCTACCCAACCCATCATGCCTTTTCTCTAAAGCAAAGTCAACATGGCACCCAAACTGCAGCGTCAGCGAGGTCTGAAAAGAAAAAGACGCTGATTCACAGAGCGGAGCGAGAGCCTGGGTTCAACAATCAAAATGAAGCGCTGACGCCAAAACGGCCCGACCTCAATCCGACGGGAAACATGGGGGATTTTTTTTTTTTTTTCAGGAAAAGCCAAAACTCGAGTCACTGGTGACAGGTTTAGCCGACAAGACCGGCACTGCAATTAAACCGAGTACTAAGTATAAGGAACGAAATGACTCGACACGAGGGTCATTATTTTCTCTTTGGGCCGTGCTGATGCTTTTAAATCAGTTGAAATTGGATGTGATTTGGAACATTATTGTGAAAAGTCAGGCACATAAAGATGAACGTCTTTGTGTCTTCAGTGTTTGTGTTTGTGTGTGTCAGAGTTTGATGAAGGCTGCTCGTATATATCGGACACTCACACACACACACACACACACACACACCAACTGTCACTGGAGACTTACCGGAACATTGGAGGAGCTGTAACTGTCCAAGGTTTTATCTGCGGAGGAAAAATTAGACAAGTGAGAAACCCGTCTTAGGACAGACTGGAATAAAGTAGGTAACCTTGTCTGTATACATGTGAAACTCTTACCTGTGAAGCTCATGTATTTCTGGCTGTTAACCGTCTCTTTGGAGTCGTAGAACTTGAGTACGTCCAGGACAGCCTGAGGGTTCTTCTTCTGCTCCAGCTTAGTGATGTTTGACGTCTGGAGCAGCCGAGCCCACTGCTCTGGCATACCCTTAACACGCGCGCACAGGAAAATCAATCAATCCATCTATATCTCCAAGTGCAAGACGAATTAGGTATACAGGTATACAGTTTACCTTCTTATTAATCATATACCTCGCTAGGGATAGGAATGTATGGTAACCTGTCACACTAAAACTGTAAATCTTACCGAAAAGGAAACTAAGAAGGTGGATCTGACTTCTAATGATGGTGTACTGACTTCTAATGACACCTTGTGAGCGATTAAACCTCAAACCCTACTGGGCAGCTGAGGCTGAAGTCAATATGCGAGGACGCAGCGTGTGAGCACTTACAGTGAACTCCCCGGTGACGGCGTCGAAGCCCACGTGGATGGTGTGCTCAAAGTCTGACGGCAGAGAAATCTCTGGGCGCTCCTTCTTCTTATTGGCTGAGGAGAGAGGAGTACACGCGACAGCAGGTTTTAAGGAATCGGTCCTCATTTAAGGAGTCGGTTCTAGTGGAAATGGCGCGTTTGCATCCGCCGTGTGGTTTATTCAGAACAGCACTGCATGAGCTCAGACTCAGTGGCTGGGTTTAAGAGAGAACAACTTTAATCATCCTGTTAGTCATACTCCCAGTCTGACCACTCTTACAGCACTACTGATTTGTAAGATAGAAAAAAAAGAGAAAAAAACACTGTCAAAAAAGGCTAATTTTGTTTTCTTTTGCTTTAATGGATGTGCCATGATGTGCACTGTACGAATCCTGTTTGTGTTCCTGAAGGAATTCCTTCAGAATGCATTTCTATTGTCTAATACAAGTAAAATAAAATTCTCTGTGCTGCGTCATTTTTAAAATATGCAATACAGAGCCACGGGTTGCATACCGCTATCCAATCCCATTAAACAATGGTCGCTCAAAGACGTTGACCTGGAAGTCAATCAGGACGGAAAATGGCAGACCGATCTCATGAGCGTTGCTGTCGACATCTCAAATTCATCGCTCACTTATCGTCTATACCGCTTTATCCTGTATTCAGGGTCGAGGGGGGCGTGGAGCCTATCCCAGGAGACTTAGGGCACAGGGCGGGGTACACCCTGGACCAATCCACCACAGGGTATACAAACACTACGGACAATTTGGTAAGGCCAATTATCCTAATGTGCATGTCTTAATTGTGGGATTGTGGGCGGAAACCGGAGTACCCGGAGGAAACCCAGCAAGCACGGGGAGAACATGCAAACTCCATGCACACAGAGACGGGAGACGAACCCGGACCCTGGAGGCGCAAGGCGGGTACACAAGTTGCCATTTATATATGGTATATGGTACACCTGTCTCAGAATCGGTGAATCAGAATCGGTGAATCAGAATCGGTGATCTCAGATGAGCCACTAGCTCATTTTGGGAAATTTGACATGCTTAGTAGTCCCACCCAGCTGAGAGAGCTCGGCCAATCAGCTCTCTCTACCCAATCAGCCTACCCCGCCCAACTCAAATGTTTTCTAGTAATGATCCCAAAGCAAGAAAACTTCTGGCAAAGCCATAATGAAGTTTTCTGATCCATGGTGAAGCCCTTGTTCCGTTGATCGAATGGTTGTGTGACGTGTTTGTCACACAGTGCCAAAATCTGTAACTCATTAGATTTATTTATTTATTTACTTTTGATGATGTGGATACAGGCTTTTTCCCTTTCCCTTTTTCCTTTGAACAACAATGAATGGAAAAACGTCTGTGTCCACATCATCAAAAAACAGAATCATCATGCCTGATATCCCCATTAATCTTATGTAAAAAAAAAAAAAAAAATTGAGTATCAAACATTGAATATTTTATTATTAATTTAAGATTCGCGTTACTTTGGATCTTGAATGTTGTTTTCACTGATTCATGTAAAACTAAATTAGATTTCATCACACGTCTCCCTTTTCCCCCCCCGCAGATCAGATCATAAGCAGTTGCTACAGTATGTGCCGGGCGGCGTGTAGAGGTTATGTAAGGTTAAAGGTTAACTGTTAACTACCCGGGAAGCTAATTAACAGAGTTAATTAACAGAGCAGGCATACTGAAACGTGGAACATTCTCTGCTCGTGACTTTGCACTGATCATCTTGCTACTCCGAGTCTGAYGGAGTAAGCCCTTAATCATTAGTTATTAATTGAATAATGTTACCGGAATCCTAAAAGACGTATTATATCTTCCACTAATGCAGACATTATGCAGAAACTCTTCTACGAACACAGCCATCTCAGTCTAGTCCTCCATCCCTAGACTCACTTTTGTCTCCTCCGCCGGTCAGGATGGAGCGGATGGAGCGGTCCTTGCGCTTCTTGTCCTCCGGGTTGGGTGGCAGAGGTTTGGAGGTGTGGTTCATCGTACTCGGCTCTTTGATGCCGGATCCCATCAAGGTGCTGGTGTTTCTCATGGGCGGTGCGGGCGGCTTGTCCTCCACTTCTCCGTTATCGGACATCACGCAGCGCAGGAGCAGCTAGCCCTGAAAAAAAAAGGTATTTGAGGGTAAGGGTAAAATAAAAGTACAAAAACAAGCTGGCATGAACAAAAATGAATGAGACGCAAAGCGAAAGCGTTCAAGAAAAGCTAAAAAAAAAAAAAGTTATGATTTTGCTATTGTTAATTCTTCACATCTTTTAGGCACGCAGGCTTAATCCGAGTCAAACCGGGATTTGTGATGAACTTTAAGTTAAGCCTTTGTCACCTATACATTACTGCACAATGGAATTCGTTTTTTTTCGCATATCCCAGCGTAACTGGGGTCAGAACGCAAAGTCAGCCATGATACAGCACCCCTGGAGCAGATACGGTTAAGAGACATAGTTGGGCCGACCTGGTGGAACTCGGTGCCTTAGCCCTCTGAGTGACCGCTGCACACAAGTGTTCATTGGCCAGGAATGAACCTCATCATTTATGAAGGTGGAAAACATTTACAAGAGACTTTAAGCACAGTACGGTGATGAGACTCTTAGTCGCAGTAAAACATTTGAATGGCACAAACATTTTAAAAGGTCCTTAAATGACCCACTGTGGGCGTTCCTGTGAACATTTATCCGCCTTATCCTTGAAAATCGACGAATAACTTTTCGCCAACTCGCGGAAGAGACGCATATGTCTGTTGGAACAATGCATACTGTACAATCATTCACAAACACCATTTGCACGTTACAGGAACTTATTGCCACATCCACAACAACTACTGATATCAGAGGTGAGTATAGCTTAAAATACTTTTTATTCCCAGCATTCCCAGTGTGTCAAACATCATGTTTCTGGTTGCTCAATATACATCACGCCCTAAACCTCATCAGCATGTCTGTGTCATGCTCCCCTCACCTATTAGCTACATATCCCTTGTCGTGTGACGAAATAAGAAAACATCTACACGTCTCACCAATCATATGTTCACTAACAAGGGTTCGAGAAACATCTGTAAACATCAAACAGCATCATGTTTGAAGCCAACTCACGATTCCTGCGTCACACACCAGTGCATTAACCATCCAGGCAACAGAAGCATCTATTTATAGTGTCGGATGTAGCTCGAGCAGGAACAGCTTGCAATGTACCTGTGAGCTCGCTGCTAGACTCCACCTGATGTGTTCGCTCGAGTGTGTATGTTATTTCTTGCAACCTCAACACAAAAAGTAAACTCTGCTTTTTTTTTTTCCTTTACCTTAGTCACACTTCTCACAAGTCTGACTCAACGAAAAATGCAACCGTGACTAAGAACAGGCTGCTTGTGATCCATCAAAGAAAAGCTTCCAAAGGTGATAAACACACTGTGTACACACACACACACACATTATATATATACACAGTATATACACAGGAGCCTTCTCTCATCCAATCTTTCACACGCTTACCTCCTGTGAGTTCAAACACAACATTATGTAATACACTGTCTTATTTTTGGCTCCGTGTTTCTTAGTTATGGAACAAGGAATCTGTTACAGCAAACACACACACACACACACCCCGCACAGAAGTGAGATATATACTGTAGAGAAGATGCTTAGAGCCAATACATGACTGTTAAATATATAAACACTACTATATATAAACATTATGTATATAATCAACCTTTCCCTACATCTTTGGCTATGCATCAATCTTTTCTGTCCATTCATTTATCTACGTATCCATCCAACCATTCATCTTCCTTCCCTGGCTTTCCAACTATCCATTCATCCATTCATCCATATTTCGTCTCCGACCATCTATCCATCCATCCATGGTTGATGTTCCTTCTCTAGCTTCTCATCCATCCATTCATTACTTTATCTATTCATATTTTTTGGCTATCCATCCAACCATCCATGTTCCTTCTCTGCCTATCCATGCATCCATCCTTCCATCCGGCCATCTCCCTTCCCTGGCTTTCCAACTATCCATTCACCCATATTTCGTCTCTGACCATCCATCCATCCATTTTGGATGTTCCTTCTCTAGCTTCTCAACCATCCATTCATATTTTTTGCCTATCCATCCATCCATCCATCCAACCAACCAACTATCCTGTCCTTCCATCAATCTTTCTTCTCTGACTATCCATTCACCTTTCTTCTTAGCTTTCCATCCGTCAATGCTGCCCATTCATTCATTACTTCACCTATCCATCCATCATCTTTCTTTGACTATCCATCCATCTATCCATCCATTTATCTTTCTTCTCTGCCTATTCTATCCGTCTATTTTGTCCATCAATCTTCCTTCTCTGGCTTTCCATCTATTCTGTCAATTTGTACTTCCATCCATCCTCCCTCTCTGGCTATCCATCCGTCTATTCTGTAAATTCATCCATTCATTCATTCTGTACATCCTTCATGACTATCTATCCATCCATCCATATTTCTTCTCTGGCAACCTATTCGGTTCATTCATTCAATACTACTGATGTATTCTGTCCATTCATCCATCTAATTTCTGTCAACCCACCGATGTACTGAATCGAGCCATCCATCCACTCTACAGTACCTATCCATCCATCTACTGTATGGATCCTTCCATCTATCTACTCTCTTTACCCATCTAGGCATTTACTCCATCGATCCACCTCTCCAGTCKTTTTCTATCCAAATTAAAATCCACCCCTTCATTCCCCCACCCATCTACTAATCTATTCTGTCTATCCATCCACCTGTTTACTGTGTATTCATCCATATACTGAAACGAGCCATCCATCCTTCTACTCCATCTAGCCATTCACGGTGTATCCATCCAATCATAAATAGAAGGATCAGATATATGGATGATGGATTTATTAACCTTATTTATTATTTCACCTCCATCCTTCCAAACATCATTTACTCTGTCAATCCATCCATCCACAAAATAAACAAAGTATGCAGAGGAGCTTTATTACTACTGTAACCATCCAGTTCTGCTGATAAGCCATGACATCATGACCCACAAGATTGGAGCCTTCTGTACATCTTCCATTACATTTCTCTAAATAAACTTATGATTTTACGTAATTATTAATCAATGCCAGCGTTCTGAGTGAAACTAAATAACATGAGCAATAAAAGCTTTGTCCTTACCTTAACATGTACGGCCTTCGATTCAGCCGTATTCGACTCGAAAGCAAAAAATATCAGAGACACTACAGGAAGCTGAGCTCTGGTRTGTCAGTGAGTGTGAGTGACTGCGTGTGTGTGTGGTGTTTTTGTGTGGTGTTTTCTTGAACCCTCCCTCGTGTGATGTCACAAGTGTCCAGGTGGGTTCGGCTTGTTGCCGTCTGACAGATTGAGTCACACACAGTAAATAAAGTGATGACACACACACACTCAAACATAGGTGCTAACACACACAAGCTAATCATTAAAAGCCTAACATGATTATTTTGTTAGCATAGAATTTTTTTTTAGTGTTTTACTGCTCTTGTACTTTCTTCGCAAAAAATAATTATTATTATTATTATTTATAAATTAATCATGCTTTTTAACCGTTTATATTTTTATACACATCCTTTAAACAGGTATGTTGAGAAGTTAGTCACTCCCTTACAACACTCTCTTTTTTTCTCTCTCTTAAAAGGTTATAAAATAAAAAAAAACACACCATATCATGTTACAGATGAGCCGGAAAGAACAAAGTCCTCAGACCTGGAGATTCCTGAGGTGGCAAAATACTGCGCTTGAGAAAAAGAAAAAAAAATGCTGAGTCATGAAACCGGATAAAGGAATGTCTCCTATCAGAAAACGTCCCCATATTAACGGTTATACATATATACACCTGCATACATCTGAAAAACATTTGAAGATCCGAGTGTCGACTTGTCACCGGACAAACGCTTAAAGGTCCCATATTGTACCATTTCTTTAAAGCGTTACTGTAACTCCGATCATTTAAAGTGGGTCTAATGATACTAAAGCTGAAATACCCGCCTGATAAAGTGTGTTTAATACACCGATTCAGTTCCTATGTAAATGAGTTCATTGCTGAGTCACACCTCAAGAGCTAAGCGACAAGCTGGGGGAGAGGATCTTCTTACATGAGGTCACAATAGGGGAACAAAATGAATTTGCTTAGTCAAGCCCAATACAACAAAAGAATATGAATGAAAGAAATAATTCTTACGCTACATTCACATTACCTCAATTCAATTTTTTTTTGCTGTCTAAATGCATAAATCGGATGTTTTTCAGATCGAGTCCAAGTCACCTTCGTGATATGTGACGCTAGATCAGATACATWTGTGATACGTGGTCATGTGACTTGAATGAGAGCGGTCACTTCAGGATGTTCGCTGGCGTCAAGTCAGCAACAGTAGCGCGGGGATTCCACAGAAGTGCTAGCAATAGCTTACAAAACAGCTAAAGCGCGATATCTCGCTTTCTTCCTTTCTCTGGATGAACAAATACATCCGGCTACATCCCAAGCCTATTTCGCTTAAAGCTGCATCSGTTGCTTGAAATGAACAAGCGGTCGCACAAACTAATGCCACGCTATAACCAAGATGGCGTATCGGTGTGCACATGTGCGCTGTCTCAGAGGACAGATGTCTCCACGTTATAGTCAGATAAAATTCAMTTGTTATGTTATTGCAAATCAGGTCTGACAAAAAAAAATTAATAAATAAAAAATCAGAATTGAGCAATGTGAACACAACCTTAGACATTCTGCTTGAGTGAYGCTAACTAAAGGGTTTGGAATAAATTCACGTTGTTAAGAAATACTGCACTTACAACGCTTTGATGAAGTATTTAAAAAACTTTTTAAAAATATTTTTCTGCTTTAAATATATAAATTGAGTTTTTTAGCCATTTTAATTCCTCCAGTGATTTTAGGTCTTTCTATTTATTAGAATTAGAATTTTATTCATAGGGTCATTATTTTTGATCATATATGGAAATCATTCCAAAATGCATTACTGACTAAATTAACAGAGATGCAAACACAGGACATGTATGAACACCCCCCAGCATGAATGAGTCAGAACAMGACATTTTATATTTCTAAATATGAAATAAGATAAACTGCATTTAACATAATCCAAAATAACATAAAATCTATTAATCCATCGATCATCTTTTCTGCTTATTCTGTGTAGGGTCACTGAGGGCCTGAAGCCTATCCCAAGAAATCTAGGGCACAAGCAGGGTAGACCCTTGATGGAGTGCACAAGCACACACCCAATCATACAGTACGGTCGACCTGGAAACGCAATTCAACCAACACTGAATGTCTTCGGACTGTGAGGAAGCCGGAAAGTACGAAAGGAAATCTACCAAGCGTGGTGAGAACATCAATGCACACAGATAGATACAAAAAAAAAAAAGCCTTACATGTGATGCATAATTCGTTTTAAATTTCGTTTAAAATCTTTTTTAAAACAGACACAAGCAAAAAAACTTTTTTTTTGTAAAATAAAAAACTTTACACCCTTATTCTTCCAGCATTGAACAAATTCCAAAAATCAGATTGTAAAATGTAGTCAAGGCCACAATGCATAACTACAGTGAAGGCAGCTGGAATCTTAAAAAGATGAAGGCACACACACACACACCTGTGCCGACAGCTGGTGACAGCACGTAAAGCGCACACATATACGTCCTCCTCCCTTATGTGTGTGTGTGTGTGTGTAAGACCCGCTCTTAAGAATCCAGAGGCAAACACTTGCGCCTCAGTGAGAAAAGTCGACCCCCAAACGTCCCCGTCAACACAGACTCAAACACACACTCCGACAGGCTGCTCACGCTGATGACAGCCCCGTACGCCCCGCAGACAAAAGGGACGACTCGCATTTCATACCCAACTGAGACTTTTAGCAGAGTCCTGTCATCACTCGGGCCATTTCAAAAACACACACTCCAACACACACACAGACATATACAAACCTGACTGCACCTAGAAAGCAAAGGTAGCAGAAAACCTTGAAAGTTCTATATGTTTAAGAAAAGCACACACAAAAAATGTGACTGTATAACAGGAAGTGAGTCATGACACCTTGGGGAAGTCCCTATAAAGCAGTATAGCTTTGTTCACCGTGTCTCTCTGTCTCCCACACACACACACACACACACGCAGGATCAGAGACAAAGGACAGGCTCTCGTTTGTTCGACGTACCTGTTACACATAAAATCCGCATCAGGCTGAGATTAACACGCACTTAAAGTGGCCTTTGTGTCTGAGAGAGACGACACGCTCCAGACACTTCCTGAAAGCCAACGCAGCAGGYGAAACACCGGGTGAGTGTGTGGTGATGAGAACACGCCCAGCTTACACAGTAACAGGTGAGAACTCCATATCAATCTCAACAGCACCTGGTTTTCACTGCGTCTCTCCTGATTACTTCTACTACCGTATGTTTCACAGTGTCTCTCAGTCCCAGTGAAGACGGCAGGAAATCTGTGTCCATCAGGATTTCCTGAAGAAGGAACTGACATGTTAATAAGCGTGATTAGTGTGTGCGTGCGCGAGAGAGAGAGAGATCCGAACTCGTCTCGTCTGCGGGTTCACAACAAGCCGAGGAGGTCACTCTGAGTCACGCTCCTGTCTGCCCGACTTTCCCTGAATCACACACAGTGATGTCATTATACTGTCGATGGCAAAAATAGCACTTCCGTACACAGCTCTCACACTCTCTCTCTCTCTCATGTTGAGCACGTGCGGCAGCTAGTTAACGCTAACATGAACTGCCGTGATCCGGATTATGGTTAACGCTTCCAAATTTCGCCAATAAATAAATAAATAAATAAATAAAGTTTCCGAGTACACACGGGTTAATCTTCAGCCAGACCAAGTTCCCGATCGCTAAACAGGAAATGTACACCGCATGAGTAACACTGTAAAGGTTTACAGAAAGAGCATCTGTTTTTCGATAGATGTGCCGCTCAAAGAAAAAAATGCATTTTAAGTGAAAGCTACAAATATGATATTTTTATATATCATATATATCTCTCTATATATATTTATTTTTTATATTAAATTGAAACCTTTTCAGTTGCGCGAGTGTTCACTTTAATACAATGCGGCAGACGTCTATTAGATACAATTAATTCAGTTTTGGGGCGTTTTCCATTCAATTTGATACAATAGCACTTTGGTTTACTATCTGATTTGTCGCAAACATTTTTTTTTACTGTAGTTGAAGTATTAAAACTGCTAAAAGCACAGTCTTATGCAAAAGTTTAGGCACCCCTTGATAAATAACAGATTTTGGTGATTTTTAATTGAAAAGATGTTAACAATGCACAATATTTTCATACTTCTTATGCCATGAATTGAACTAAAATAAAAACATTATTATGGCATTGTGGAAAAGTTTGGGCGCCCTACATACCGTCGTAATAAGTACCGAAATGCTGCGTAATTTATTAACTTAACTGTGTAACAAATGCTGTCGTGTTATTTATTGTTTAAATGCAGTATCTCATACAAAGCGATAGTCGTCCTTTCCTGCCGGAAGAAGCCTCAATACTGTCACAAAACGCGAGTATTTGCAGAAGACGCAAGCTGTGCTAATTTTTTTCCGGAATTGGTTTATTTTTTTATTATTTAATGTTGATAAAATAAAATGAGAATTTTTTTAAAAAATTAAACAGTTTAAAAGGGGCGAATCGTGCATTGATCACAATTTGATTCATGAAATCGATCAACAGAAGATCAATTAAATTGCATAATCAATTAAATCACACAGTGATCGAGTCAGATCATGATTCTCAATCAAATCACAAACGAAAACTATTTAGGCAAACTTTCTAATGTACAGTAGCAACTTCTAAAAATTGGTGAACTCCTTAAAAAGATACCACAGTGTCTACAGAAAATGCAAACTGCTTCCTTTTTATGTTTTGCAAGAGCATCACCACTTGTTCCATTTCTACGTTATTGGGTAGCGGGTGCAACACTGCCCCCTAATGGACTGGAGCACTGTGCAAAAAACAAACAAACAAACAAACAAAAAATGTCATTATCATGCTTAGAAAAATCTACAGAGCATTTTAATACCGATTAGAGTTTTAAGACAAATTAGCACAAGTGCTATTGAATCACATTAGCAGTGGCCAAAAATCAATCTAAATCAAATTGACAGTCTTCCTAGGTTTCAGCTCTAGAAAGCACTGGAGATGTGGGGGAAAAAAAAAGAAGAAATATAGTTGCAAGCAACAATGCAACAATGACAGGCTCAAGCACCCTGYGCCACTGCCACCCAGGGGGCACCGCACAACCTGAGTGTGGTTTCAGACACTGTATAGAGCTGATGTCAGTTTAGGCCCTAAATATTTGTTGAGTGCGTTAGTGTGTATGTTGAGTGTGAGAGTGTTAACGCATGTAATGTGTGTGTATGTATGTATGAGTGTGTACATTCGTGTGTGTGTGTGTGTGAACATTTAACATTAATGTGTATGTACTGTATGTATGAACATTTAACATTAATGTGTATGTATGTATGAACATTTAACATTAATGTGTATGTATGTGTGTGTGTGTGTGTGTGTGTGTGTGTGTGTGTGTGGTGAGTGTTAACATTTGTGATGTGTATGTGTGTAAAACAGGCCCCAGAGGCTGGAAAAAATGCATGACACTATGATGTTCCTGAATATGATGTCACTGAACGTGTGACTGAATATAATGTCACTCAATATAATGCCACACAGAAAGTTATTAATCATTTTCGGTTTAAGTTTAAGGCATTATCACAGCTGACCGGTTTGAGATATCAAAAATCCCTTTGCAATTTTGCATCCTCAATGTCTTTAGATCACATCGGCCCGGTTTGGTGGCGATCGTATAAATCCCCTAGGAGGAGTATATCAAAAATCATCGGGTGTKTTTTTGGGGAATGACCCAAAATAACCKGCCTCCTGTTGAGTTGAGCCCAGGACATGCGAAAGTTGTTCAGCTAAATGAGCTCTAAATGTGTACCAAGTTTCGTGTGTCTATGTGCAAGTGTGTATGAGCTATGCAGCAAAATCTTGTTTGAGGGCCCCGGGCCACGAGACTCTCGAGCATCCCAATGGCAGCAGACTCCAATCTGTTTGCCAATTTTCTGGAGTTTTCGAGCAAGTTAAGACCCCCGAAAAGTCCTTAGGAAAACAAGAGGGTCCTGCGCACCTTATAGTGCTTGGGCCCTAAATAAAACATGTTGGTTATGCATTGTGATTCTTTTAAAATCTTTTTTTTTATTTATTTATTTATTTATGTACGTTTGCATCTGAGGTGGCAAAATGTTGCTGATCCTCTATAGTCCTACAGGGCTGGGAGGTGCTATCCACTATTCACACAGGATTCAATTATTTACAGTTTTGTTTGAAATTGTAACAAAATCCGTGRRAAAAAACTTCAAATCAGGATATATAAAATCRTGATACTTACGTAATCGCAATACAAATCAAATYGCCACATGGGTATCATGATATCATACCGATACGGTATTCTCAGGCGATTCCGATCAATAAAAAAGCCCCATATGACTCTCACTGTTGGCGACAGTCTCTCTGAATTTGAAAATTCTGAAAGCAAGTGCAAGGTCATGACCCCTAGCCATTTAACAAGAAGTAGAGCTCAGAAGTTTGGGATGTAACTTTATGCACCCGACTATGAATACATACACAAACAAAATGACAGAGACAATACAAGGATGGATGGCTGGAAGGATGGATAAATGGATAGATGGACAGACTGATGGCTAGATGGATGGATGGATAGGCAGCTGCTCCCTTGATGCTATTCTTATTCCTGACTTAAGCACATAAAAGACAGACAGCAGTTCCAGGATGTCATTAACTGACCACACTGGGATGATGTTCCTTCACTCCGCATGGCTTCTCTTCCCACATGGCTGAGTCAGACACAAACGCACACAGGCACAGCACACACCCACACCCAMACACGCTAAAGCAAAYACAAATCAGAAAGGACTCGTAAAGATGCCGTTTAAAAGGCTTGTACGTGGTCATGGCGACTCGGTGGCATTTTTATGGCTGTCAGGAAAAGACGGAGAGGGGCGCCACAACTGATGTGTAATGTAATGTAACTGGACATGAAGAGGATAATGATACACGAAAAACATGTTAAAAAAATGCACACACATGCACACAAACACACACACAAAATCAAGTACATGATCTCTACTGGCTTCCTGAAAGAGTAATCAGCATGAGTTTAGCAAATAGCAGCATGTTACTGGAACTACTTGTAAATGCCAGAAGGAGCACAGAGAGAGAGAGAGA
>QMIH01000742.1:135659-153676 GCA_003987875.1 Clarias batrachus
ACAGACAGTACCAAACTACTGCGGTCAACCCAAACTGCATCAAATTAATTCAATCTCCGGTTACATTATTGATCTGATTTTCAGTGGACCGAAACCAACTCTAGTATCCCTTGAACGTTTTAGGTCATGTGGGGGAAAAAATAGGGAAAATCAGTTGAACATGTACACCTGTGGGAGTTTTTGGAGCAACCGAGGTCATTCGCTCAATCGATAATATTCAAACTCCTCGATCAATACTGTTCATCTTCACAAAACTCCTTTCTACCAAAATCTGTCCAAGATGAGTCACGGATCCTCCCCATGTCGGTCACATTCCTCGGTCTCTCGCTCATCCTCCTCTCGTGCCGATGACAGAAAGCACCATAACCTCATTTCCTCCACGGATAAAGAAACCCGTCGGAGATTCATGACTCACCGCTGATTCCTGGTCCATCTACTAAAATAAWACTAAAAGTTTTCTCCTCTGAAGTGTACACAAYGGAAATACGGTGCCGGTGTTGCGTTTTTTTTTTCCATCCGAAATACATTTTGAAGATGTCAATGATGAAAAGTGAAACGAAAGCAAAAAGTGTGTGGTGAAATGTCGAGAGTGCATATCTGACCCTCATGTTCACAACTCAGTAAGTCCCCTCTGTCTTTGTGCAACATTCTTCACGTTTCTGGGAAGGCTTTCCTCTAGATTTGTCAAGCGTGTCAGTGGGGGATTTGGGCCCATTCGGCCATAAGCGCATTACTGAGGGAGGGTGAAAGGTCTGGCACACTGTTGGTTTGAATTGGTCAATTTATCCCAATTCATCATCAGGTGATCGGCGGGGTTGAGGTCAGGGCGCTTGTGTAGGCCAGTCAGGTTCTACCACACCAGCCTTGGCAGCWGCTMTGTCTTTATGCCTAGTTTTACCCAAGCTCCCTAATTTCAGTAAAGGAAACTTTGAATGCTTCAACAAAATAGTGTTCAGCAAAGGAGCCTTCATGGAGACTCAACGAATAAGTTATTAGCAAGTAAAGATGGGGGGAGGGGTTRATTATGTATCACGATTCTTAGGGATATTTAATGATTCATGTATTGTCACAGATTTTTTGTTTCCCAATTTATACAGTACTATTCAAGCAGCACAGGATCCTCTGTGATAGGAGCAAATTATTTTATACCTTTTTTTTYCTCCTGATTTCCTCCCTAATTTAGTCGTGTCCAATTCCTCCCCGTCACTAGGGGGCGCCCACATTAAGGCTACCACTACCACTCAGTCGGGAAGGCCGAAGACTATCACATGTTTCCTCCGAACCACGTGACACCAACTGCTCGCTCACGCACCGTTGTGGGCGGAGGACAGCGCTATCCGCTMCTTTCGCTTGCGTGAGCTCACAGACGTCCCTGATTGGCTGTAGAGCTGTGTTTAATGTGGGAGCATTAAGCACCGAGTACCTCTCATCCCTCCCCTCTGAGAGAGCTCGGTCAATCAGCTCTCTCTAGACCTCCGACTGCGAGAGGTTACAGCATCTCCCGGAAATCGAACTCGCGATCAAATCGTGACAGAGCCTGGATATAATGATGATATCGGCTGAGGTGGTCCCTGGTGATTCCCGTACGTATTAGCAGGCATGCAAGGAGCCTGGCTAAGGTGAATGCTTGATTACAGTTGGGTTGTCAAGGTTACCAATACATGCAAAATCAAAATCGTGGGTAAAATGCTTGTTAATTATCTGCAACAATTCATTAACCTCACTAGTCTACACGGAGATATCCAACTGGCTAGAAACACACTGACACAGAGAGAGACGGGATCTTTTCGAGGTGTTCCAATCCCGCGGTATGTAGCCGCATTCTTATTCCGGAGACAATGATGAACAAGATCATGACGTGGAAATAATATTTGCGTTTCCGCTCTACTTTCTAATTACGCGGGACAGAAACGCCTCCGCTAAAACGGGGACGTTTTATGGGGACGACCAAGCGCAGAAAGAACACGGCAAGACAGAAACGATCAGATGTTTACATGGCTAATATTTTCCTACTGAACAGATTATGAAAGGTTTACACCATCCATCTAGCTCTGACTGAACAAAGATTCTTTCCGATCGCGCCGGATCAGGCCGGTCTGTCCTGATTTATGATGTTACATAATGCATTAGTGCTGACTGGGACATTAGTGCTATTATTAATTATCTGGATCTGGGTTATGTCAGAAACCCTTGCACACATTTAGAGCAATACATTGGGTTAGATAACGCCTAATCCGATCCCATAATCAATCCAATGTTTCGTTCCTTCTGATGCAAAAACACAGGATTCGACTGATCGATCTGGTTCCCACCTGGCATCCTGAACGAATCTCCAGTTACCACTTGTGACGGGATTGCATGCATGCTTTTCCCGCTGGTGAAAGCCCATCACGAGCATTTATCACGTCGTTCATTTTCTGCTGCGTTCATTTGCAGACAGGACCGTCGTATCTTTCTTTATAGCTGCATCTTAATGAGTGGAGAGAAAGGTACAGCTCAGCAGGCATGAGCAATCTGTAAATCAGCATCGGCTACCATCCTGGCACACCCACATCGAGAAAGAGCGAGAGAGAGAGAGACACCGAGAGCGCGCACACGCACACAAATAAACCTTTCCGCCCTTATCAAAGGCACTAAAGTGGACATTATTTTGGCTCCGTTTGACTTTATTACTTTACGTCCGAGCTGTTACCGCTGCATCGGATTTAACGTAGCGCAGGTTGGAGAAGAAGGAGAAAAAGACGTAGCACGCTAGTACACGCTGCCTGTGTAGCCTGCTTCACACTTCTATTCTGGTATTCAAACCTTCCAAAAAAATATCAGCAAGGCTACAGCAGGCGTGTATGACCTCATCTCGAAAGCGCCCATCCTCCTACTTGAGATGCTTGAGGGTTTTTTTTTTTTTTTCGTTTTTAAAGAAAAATCTTTGAGATACAGCTTTATCTCGCTTGTACAAGCAGAATACTCCGGATAGACTGGGAAAAAAAAAAAAAGCGAGAGGGAGAGAAAGAACATGCACAGCCTGTATTGGAAAAGGCCTTTCTATTATTCATCCAGAGCAGGGTGGGCTCCTGCCCAAATACAATACCCCCAACGCATACTAACCCTCTAACCCTCCATCAGGTCTAGACCGAGCGCAAGCGATGGAGGGCTGGAGATAAAAGCTGAAAGCTGCGCATGAATGTTTGATTGGGAGTCTGAACAAAGGAAAGCCAAAGAAAGAAAGAAAGAAAGAAAGGAAGAAGCACACGCAGATGTGTGTTTGATGAGGCCTTTGAAAACGGCTGAGCTGTAATAAAACGACTGCCATGAATTGAGGGTGTGGAAGCGTCCTGGTCATAATAACAGGCCTGGATATTCAACACCTGAACACTAATCTGAACACTCCTGACCTCGTGTTACTGCTCACAGAGAGAGACAAATGTTTTAAAAAAAATCTTCCTGTGTGTGGTCGGACAGTGCCTGAAAAACACGGATACAGAGAGTGTACGAGAGAGAGAGAGAGAGAGAGAGAGAGAGAGAGAGAGAAGCCTAAAGGGCTTGAGACCGCCAAGGAAAACATTTCCAAGGATCCAACAATGCAGCAGGGCTGCGCCGCAATACTTAAGAGGATAGGCATGTGTAAAAGTATGTCTCTCTCTATGGGGATCTAAAACAACGCGAGAACACGGCTGAGGAAAATCTGCAGGGAAYATGAGGGCATCTGAGTGATTGATGAAGGATGGGYGTGTGTGCACGTGTGTGTGTGTGTTTGTGTGTCGGGCAGAATGTCTGATCTGGCATGGACAAACATATCTGCTATCGATCAACACCACAGCGGTTCAGGCCGCTACCTAAACGGAACCACACCCCAGAGGAAGAAGCCGCGCCCTCCGCACTGATCCGACATGGGTCTGTGTGCTGTCTGGAGGCGTTCATGTCAAACCGGGACTTGCGATGGAATTTCTCGTCGTAAAACCGTCTGACATTTACAGAAGACGTCGAGCACAGGACGGCGATGAAACTCGATTCTTACAATACAAGAAAGGCGCGGACATTTGATACGACCGCGAATGCCGATTCCGGCCGAGGTCCCGACTGCGGCGACAACTGATCAACACCTGACCATCTGTGAGAACCATCATTCATGAACACCACTTACACATTACAGGAACTCAGCCCCGACAGCCCTGACCTTACCCCAATGTATTTCCACATATTTCGGCTATTAAAGGGGTTCCTGGGAGGCCGGCGGTTCTTGTCCGATCTTGGCTCTTGGCTCCAGAAGAAAACGTTCTACCTTGATGGCATCCAAGCACTGAGATGAGTGCATTAGTGTGGCGGGGGATTATATACTGTAGAGAAATAAAGGTGGTTCTTACTCTCATAACTGTGTTCTATTATTCTGCACAATTCAAACTCCTGGTTTGACTTGAACAGCCCTTGTTATTTTTAACAACAACCAAAATCCCAAAAAGCTGCATGACCGAGAGTAAAATCTATCAGTGCGGCGCAGGCGTTTCAGCAGTGACTCGTGTTTCCAGCAGCCGGTGATTCTCTGATGTAACTCGATCTCGACTTAATGCTCGGACACGGGGCGCTGGAGATATATGAGAGGGATATGGAGATCCCTCATCGTTTCCTGTGCAGATATTTAATGCCGTCAGGTGACGTACAAACAGCAGGTGTCTAAAGTGAGCAAACCACTGTAGCACTGGCGAATATCGGGTTTCATACCACCATGTTGCTAGACTTTGTGTAATTTGACAAGTGGAGCAAAAGGGCTGGTAAAGGACCAGAAACAGGAAGTACCTTATCGCAGACACTGCACACCTTTTTTTAAAGTAATCATACTTAAAAATATAATACAATAAAAAATATACACAATCCTTGACAAACGTTTTGTTGGAAGTAAGTGGGACATCACACCACACCACACGCTTGTTTATTAATATAAAGGCCATGTTACGCGTTACTGTCGTACTAATTATGTAACTGTAAAACATCTGAGCAGACTCTAAGAGGCAGATTTGCCTCATGTTATAATAAGCGTCTAACAGTAATGACAGCCTGAGTCAGTGATTACACACTGCACAATACACACACCCTCGTCCCTGTGCACGCAGTAAACTCAACAGGAGGTAGAGTGTGTGTGTGTGTGAGTATGCTGAGTGACTTCCCCGCAGGACCACTCCCTCTCAGCTGAGATTTACTCATCTCTCTCTCAAACACACACACACACACACACACACACACACACACACACACACACACACACACACACACACGCGCAAATCGGCAGCTGTGTCTCAAATCACAAACTAACACTTAAAAGTATCCAAAAAATACACACATTTACACGTCCACATTCCAGCGTCTGTGTCCTTCTTGTGCACCGTGTGGAAACAAACCTGCTACAGTATGTACACTGAAAGATCATCTCCAGTGCACAGACGCTCAGGTTTTCTCAGAGCAGCTCTAATCGAACCAAACAGAAGCACAATAATTCGACGAAAACACTCTGTAACCTGAAGGCGAAGAATAAGTTGACAGTGAAGAATTAGACAAAAACTTTAAAACCTAGAAAATCAAACCGAGAAAGAAGGACAAGACGGCGAAGAAGGAGAGGAGAAACAAAATAAAAAGCGGACTGAGGAACAGGACAAAGATGAAACATAGGAAGACGAAGACGACCAAGAATAAGGCGACAACGGATAACAAAAACAAAGATGAAGAAGAAGGATGAAAGAAAAAAAAGAAAAGGAAGATAAAAACAAAGAGGAAAATTGGCAAGACGATGCCGACGAGGGACTATACAGTGAAGAACAAGACAATGAGAACAAACAAGAGCGAAACAAAGACGAATAAGACGATGGCAAGGAAAAAAAAAAAAAAAGATAGATAGAGAACATGAAGACAAGGTGGAAAAAGACAAAAAATAAGTCAAATACTAATAAGAACAAGACCAAGAAGAAAGAGAAGTAAGTACAAGAAACTAAATGAAAAAAAAAAAAGATGGCAACGAAAAAGAATGAAACTATAATGAATAAATAAAAGACAAAAAAAAAGATGAAAATTAATGACGACAACAATAAAGATAAGAATAAGGCAAATAAAGGAATTAATAATAAGACCGGAGCATAAGACGAGGACAAAAAAAGGAAAAAGGAAATAAGATATTAAAGAATAAAACTGTGTGCGCACACACACACACACGTGCTGCAAACATGAAAGGAAATCCCTGGCAAAGCTGCCTCCATCCACCAGCTGTCTGACTCCGCCCACTAAAAAGCCCTGCACGCTGAGGTACCCATCACCACGGCGACGCTCTAAATAATGCAGACTGCTGAGCATGCTGGGAAATCACAGAGTGAGCAGCGGTGCTGTGGGGGAAATCGGGAGTTTCGGCTCTGGATACGCACAATAGGCTGGACACACACACACACACACACACACACACACACACACACACACACACACACACACACACACACACACACCCACACACCTCATACTGTAACTGAGATACGTTCTGCAAAGCCTTCAACCCCATCAGCTCAGCACTCGTGTTAACAGAATCAACGCCGCCACACTCGCACGTCAAAAGTCGATTCTCTTTTGCTCGTTTGGCTAAATTCCAGAATATTTCACTTGCTAAGATGCTTTTYTTTCTTTTCTCCTGAACCTACCRATTCCTAGTCCAGTCCGCCTGCTCCGATCTACTGAAGCTYTTGTCCAGGAAACAGAATCACAGCATCGCCTTGTCCAAGACGGACACATGCAACGCTGTTATTCTTGACAAGACAGCTGTCCTTACAAATGGGACCGAGTTCGTCTCAGCAGCACCAACACTGCCAGGAAAAAAATTCGAAAGCTTCCGCTCTAGCGCTTCGTGCCTACAATAACAATGTTGTGCTTGATAAATATCATAATCCAGCTAATAATGAATGACCGGCACATGATTAACTGACAGCGGCCAAGCCTGCCTAGAATACCGAGTCCGGGCCAACAAAAACACATGCCCTTGGGTCTAAATGAGACCAAAAGAAAATAAATCTGCTCCGTGAAAGCAGGCATATCTAGCATGCTTATTTTCTGAAGCAGTTATATTTACCGGGATCATCGGATATCAACAACMACGTTTAAATGGATGATATTAATCAGACTGAAATCATCCTGTTTACATGAACAGTGAGCTGATAAGATGTTCACTTAACCACACTAATCAGAGTGTAAATGCTTTTGACAGAATGTGGTCCTGCCGGCTACGAAGCGGTTTATCTACCGTATATACAGGGCGGGCCAGGGAAAAGTAGCCCGCCCCCGCGACAGTATGATGAGAAGAACGAGCAAGTGGATGCTTACTGTTCTTCACACCGRTGTTAAAGGCGGGGCTACTTGCCCATGGCCCACCCTGTATAGCAAAAGAATAAAAGGAGGAATTCTTTGCCAACTGTGAAGTCTTTTCCTATAAATCCCGCCTTCTGASATACGATTGGTTACGAGAATTTAGTCTCAGCAACACTTCCTTCACAGAAACTCGTCATAYATCACGTAACGTTACCCCTACGTGGGGCAAACGTGCTCAAAAAGATTCTACTTGCTCCAACAGGAGACAGCCTTTATACTGGCCCTTAGACGGAAAAACCGGTTCCGCGGCGGCACCGACACTTCACTGGGCTAGAACAAAGAACCGCTTATGTCAGRGGCCGACAGGGCGCGATTATGACGATCATCTAAAAGTTTGTGACCGCCATCTATAAACCGGGGGAGTGTAGTCACATGTAGTGTACCACAAAAGATATAAAACATGGACTAAAATTAACCAGCAAAAATGCTTTCTAGTGATAAAACTTTCATCCCAAAGTAGAATCACGAAGCCAGGAGAACTGCTCACAAAGTCAAGTTCACTACTGTTGCTGTACTGGCATTTTTTTTTGCCACAAGCACATAGCACGGATCTCCAGTATACAGTGACGGAATGACGCGGCTCTCTATCCCATAGAAAAATAAAGCCAGTTTTTAGGAGGTACGCTACAAGGTAAGCCAACTCTAGCACCAAACATGACCTAGCTCCTGGTTCACTTTGGTGGAAAAGGGGTAAMTATTGTCATTTGGGCCTCATGAATGCTGATTTTGCTTTCAGAAAACGATTTTGAGGTCCTCTTGGGGCGTTTTCACATTAGGGCCCCTGGATCACTTCCGAGAACACTTGATCCCAAGGTCGCGGGCGTGGTACGGCATACACGGAGACGAATCGAATCCAATATGAATGCTGCGCCGGCGGTCTCCTGCATAGCAAGTGCCAAGCTCATCCTCTCACSTACACAGTCATAGCTGATAAAGTAGGAAGGAATGAAGGAGCATTGCTCTTGACATTATTTTCCAAAATATCAATCTTGGACATAGCGCCAAGATTGACTCTGTCATTCTCTACTTCTCATTGTGTCTAATAGTGGCTCACAAACCAACCAGATGCATTTACCACCTGCTGTATGAGAGTGTGAAAATGAGCATGTGTACAAAATATGGATCATAATAATAATAATAATAATAATAATAATAATAATAATGTGAACGCTGGCCAGTGAGGGAATGGGGAGCAATTGTTCTTGGCCACGGTACAAATCAATCATTCCTATTGTGAAAGTGGTTAAGGCATTGGACTGGTGATCTGAAGGTCCCAGGTTCAAACCAGACCACTATTAAGTTGCCCCTGTTGGGCCCTTGAGCAAGGCCCTTAACCCTCAACTGCTCAGACGAATAAAGAGATAATAATGTAAGTCGCTCTGGGTAAAAGCGTCTGCCAAATGGCGTAATGTAAATGACAAGACGGTTGAAACAGTCCTAAGCATGATGCAATGTTTAAGATTACTCATTTAATTATTTTAGATAACCGCAAGCCCTCAAWTGTTCCGCACTGCCAACAATGGTTTGCTAAACAAGGCCGTGAAGAAAAAGTTCACTTCTCATGAGGCTGAGTGAGAATACAGAAGTGAGCACAGAAACMCAATGTATTAGATACCAACAGCACTTTCTATTTATTTCTCCAATATTACCAGAGGTAACTGATCAAAGTCAGCATGCTCTAAAAAACTTCCTGGTCTGGTCCTGGCACTCGATCAGCACAGCGATGATGACTTGTAGCTCAAAGTCCGTTCCGTGCCATGACAACCCTGATCGAGCAAGACGGCCAGCACTCGTCCTTTACCTCATGCTATAAAAACGTAAGCTATCACTAATAGGTCAGGTGACCTATTGTTGTACACAAGCAGCCGCAAAGTGTCCATCATAATCAGTATTGTTGAAAATGCCTCGACATATATGCAACTGTCAAAAAAAATCAGAGTGGGTGTGAAAGACATAGTCGTTATAAGAAAGACAGGAAAACCATCTTCCTCGGAGGACTATGTAAAGATGATCCGGTATGCTGGATCGGGAAAATCAATCAACGATTTCCTCCATTTTGTGAAACAACGTCGTTAACATACAAAACCTCCAGAATATCCCACTGATCACTCTCGCCATATATGTACATTAAAATATCCGTTAATCACAAGTAACACAGTGATGTCCATCGCTACAGTACGAGGTAAAACTGTACAGATCGTGGCTAATGTTTCGAATCAGAACAGCAACAAGGAAACTATTCACAAGAGAATTGAAAGTGAGTCATCGGTGGACTTTCGTTCCCTTGTTTGAACGCAGGGCGAGGTTGTGCTATGTGGAAGCGCGGACCTTCAGCCCTCTCGGTTCCCTTACGGCTTTCTGATAATGAATAGAGGCTTAAAACTTTACTAATGGCCATCACGTTACAAGTTAATTAACTTCTCTATATAAAAATTATCATTTGTCTTCCTTTATTTGAAGGGACCTGAAAAAAATTATAAACTTATTATACCATCCAAAATTAATGCACCACTAGAGCCCGCACTTTTTGATATTTACTGAGACTAGCGATATCCAGGGCAACAATGCTGGACTTCCAACAGTTCTGTACTAAAACATACTGTGCTGGCAGCGTTTTTTGGATATTTTATAATAAAAATCTGTTGTGTAATATGATTTTGCCCAAATTGTAGGCTAATGGAAGGATCATGTGTAAGCTATGATGTACAGTAGTTTAGGTGTGCAGTGTTCAACACACTTGAACATTTTTTAATTATAACACATTGACAATTTATATATATATAAAATAAAAGTTCTCTCAGTTTTGCACCCTCTGGGGTTGTACAAGTTAACAGACATGTGAGTAATATGACGCAAAACAAACATGATCACATTTTAAATGCATTTTAAAGGCAAATAATCATTAATATCTCTACTTACAGTATGATATATTATGGTTTAGCTAATCTGGACATAGCGCTGTAATAGGGCAGACACCATCCTTACCAGCATTTGCTTTAGATTATTCAACACAGAGATGTATCCGTACCATTTGTTATAGCGTTTGCTCTCCTGAGGATAATATACCTCACTCATCACAGTTAGCTTGGTAGCTTGTTGCTGATGAAACACGAACATGTTTTGTTGATAGACGGAAGTTCAGAAGACGACTTTGGCATTCCAACCTTTCAGTGAACATGGTTCTTGTAGATAGTTGTGGAGCTCCATCATTTAATCTTCCTGTGAAACCATTTTTACAGAATAAAACAGATTTGATAGAATGACCTATAGACGCTGGTGTGATTGGTGACTAACGGATAAAGCACTGGCTTCCTAAGTCAGGAATTGTGGGTTCAAGTCCCATCTGGGGTGTGGCACAGTGGAAGCATGATGGTCCATAACCTAGAGGCTGATGGAGAGTCTCGTTTTACTGTGTACTGTACTACTGTGTATGGTTGAAATGACAATAAAAGCCTATTTGACTTTGATCTTGGCAGAAGCGGACTCCGCCTAAAGCCTGAGTAATCCATAAATGGGGATGGGGAAGGAGCTAACAGCGTCTGACTGTTGGTACATTTTTACCTCAGTTAAATGTGGTTTGACAACTGTATAGCAGCTGGCAGTCAAAGTGGCCACGCCCCTAATCATGTATAATTTTATTTGCTTAATATCATTTTAACTGATGAGTTACGTGAAAATCTAGCTATGGAGACCAAAACTGTCTCTCTTTTTGTACCAGACTGTAAACGGGTTTATTTCTGTTGTAAACTTTGGCATGTTGGCGCTATATKAGGATTGGTTCACTTTTGGAGCTAGTGGACATTTGAAGAACTGCACTTTTTTGGCACTTCATTTTGCATTGGCTTCGTTTTTCTAGAACCAGAGTTGACCCATTGGTTTAAACCCCACCACAACCTTAACCCAGCTATATATATATGGCATAACGCCATAAACATAAACGTAACGATGGCTGCTTTGAGATGTTGTAGAAAAAACTTATCAATGAGATTCTGATTAACTTTAAAAGTTTTGGCACCATCTTAAATATCTCATACAAAAGTACAGTTCATTACAATCACCTACTAAACACTATAAACAGACAATTTGTACATTTTCCCAGTGTACATTTTGTCTCGTATATTATACTTTTTATTATTACTATAAATCACAAGTGGGGCGTCATTATTATACTTCATTATCTATACTCTTTAAACATGGCATTCAAAACTATGAGCTTATGTCTGATTCAACCTGAAAGAAAAATCTGACAAAGAGTGATCTAGCGACAAAGATATTTATACTTCAGAGTGTTGTTATTGCTTGACTAGCCAGGAGTCCTCACATGACTGCATTTGGGAGTATGTGAACTAACAAGGCTATGAAAAACAGCCAACACAGCCAGGAGGACTCGAGAACAAATAAGTCGCTTCCACACGTTTTGTGGAACTGTAACTCGGGTCGAAGATGCTGATGTGGAACGATGGCAGTTGCGTAACTGCTTCAGCTAACAGGGCCGCTGAGGATAGAAAAATGAGCACAGACGGGAGGGGAAAAAACTTCAGCGCTAAGCCTAAATACGAGGAGTGCCTATATAATATGATATGTGAGGTGGTAGATCTACAACATGAGGTAATAGGATCATAACTCAACAGCAAACACTACACAGATGAGGTTCTTTTACACCACTTAATTATACGACACTATGACTTTATTTTCAGCGCTTCAAACGGACATCCATCAGGTAATTATTCACATTCAGGATCCTAAATTATGTAGGATTAAACACATTGACCAGCCACAATCCTGAATATAGTGAGAGAGCTTAAATCAAATCAGTAAACTTCGCCTGCTTTTATTTTTCATGTTCTCTAAAAAACTGCAGTTTATTATTTATAGCAGCGTACCTAACCGATGAAGAAGAAGAAAAAAAAAAAAGACACGAGTTCAAGCTTGTCTCAATATTGATTGCTTTTTTAAACATACCATTAAAAAATGGTGATAAATGATTTAATATAATGATGGATATTTCCTGAAATAATATCAATCCTGAAACACACTGGGTAACTCCCACCCCAAGCTCTGTGCGCATACAGGAAACCCTGCATAATCACGCATCTGATACAATATTGGCGCTTTAGGTCAGGGGGTCRCTCCGCCCCCCACTCTTTCGGACAGGGCCGGCACACATCTGGAGGGTGTGTCAGAGCAGCTGGGGTGTTTGGGTTGACGCGTGAGGGTGTTTCGAGGAACATATGGYGGCGTCTGCGCTCCAGGGAGATCCTCGTTACGGAACGCTGATACACTTGTCTGCCCCTGCCCCCATAACTGCACCTCTGAACTCTCAGAGCAGACGAAGAACACAACGTACACCTCGACACACAGCGGAGTRCACACTCCTGAGCGGAGAAAGGCAMGCGCTGCACAAACACATGATTGTGTTTCTACCMGTCAACACTCGGGGGTCTTTTTTTAGCAAAACTGTAATAATGAGTGTCAACCTGAATACCAGTGTCATCTGTCCATCATCTGGTCTCTGACTAGATCAGTCTCTCTCTTTACATCTCCCTGTCCACCGGTCTCGCTCAATCCATCTTACAATATCTATTTTCTGTTGGTTTCACTGCCTCTTTTTGTCTGCCTCCCCCTACCTCTCTCTGTCTGCCAAATACTGGCTTAYAGTCTCTCCCTTTTTGCTCCTTATTGGTCTTCAATCTCTCTACCTCTTTACATATGTCTGTCTGTCTGTCTGTCTCTCTCATTCTCTGTCTTACAATCTTTCTATTTTTCTGCTGTGTCTGTCTCTAGCTACCTACCAGTAGGTCAGTCTATCTTTACTCCTCCCTCCCCCCCTCTATCATTCAGTGTCTTATAATCTCTCTATTTTTCTGTTGTTCTCACTCCTTCTTTCTGCCTGCCTCTCTCTGTTTGTCACATTCTGTGTCTTACAATCTSTCTCTCTCTCTCTCTCTACCTCTGTCTCTAGTACGTTAGTCGGTCTCTTTACAGCTCCTTGTCTGTCCATKTCTCTCATTCTGMATCTTATTTTTCTATTGGCTTCACTCCCTCTTTTTGTCTCTCTCTCTCTATCGAATATATCAATCTTTCTTTTTATTCCTACTTCCATGTCTGTCTCTCTGTCATTGCATGTTTTATAATTTTCTATTTTTTGTTGGTCTCACTATCTCTCTGTTTGTCTGTCACATTCTGTGTCTTACAAAATCTCCTTTTTTCTGTCGACCTCCCCCTCATGCTCTCTCTCTACACTTATGTCAGTCTCCCTGCCTGTCTGTCTCGCTTTCATTCTGTCTCACCAATCACTCTCTCTCCTATTGGTCTTACTCTTTCTTTTCCCTCTACCTTCTTTCCTCCCTCTGTCTGTCTGTCCATATAAGTGAATTTTTATATACGGATAATACGGACCGTTTTTCCACTGTGTTTGTCTTTTAGACCCACCTTACCCTTCAGGAAACCAACAAAGACACAGAAGGATCATGGGAAACTCCACACCTGAGTTCAGGTTCTTGCTCTCATAGAAGTATAGATGGTATTCCAATCACACAAAGAAAGTTGAGGACTACGGTTATTATCATGACTAAAGAACACACACTCAATACAGACAGGTTCGGTCACAGGGCAGCCGCGGGACTTTCATCAGGCCGAGGACAAATTTCTAAACGAAATCTGAGAGGATCGGCGTTATGTGGATAGAAGGGTAGTGAGATATTTAGCTGCTCGAAACAGCAAAGTGCAAGAATGACGCGAGATCCACAGTCCACGCCAAATCAGAATAGCAACTAAACCGCCAGATGTAGCAGCTTACAGAACACAGGAAGATGATATAATTGAATAGTTATTCCCATTCCTCCTGAATTACATCCTCGAACAGGCCTGCCTCAACTCCTGAGCTCACTTCCACACTGTCCATTAGGACAGAGATGGAAAACCAGTAAGATGTGGAGGTTAGAAGCAGACACCGGTCTTCCAGACTGATATTATATTATATTATATATTATATTCGATAGCTGGGTAATGATGAGCTCATGAGCAGCAATCACAGCATGCAAGGGGGGGGGGGTACGGGGGAACTAACTGAATGGCTCTGTCCAGAATGAGACAAATCATAAGCAGAAACATGCTTAATGCACAGACACTAATGATGAGATTAGTCATATTATCAATGCAATAAATAACTCACCACTCATTTATGACTTCGAATATTTCTCAACATTCTTATATTGAATGAAACTCTCTCACCCTCCTTAAGCAGCATTTCATTTTGTAAGAAATCATGAACATGCACGCGCACAGACAGGCTACTTTTATACCCACGGCGCGAGCGCTTCAGTGGGCTCACGCGCGCGCACACACACATGCACAAAAGCAATGCAATAAAAATCTGTAGCCATTTTTCGGTTTGCGATCTCACTCACCTCTAACAACGAAGCAAAAATAATCTTAAACGTCACGAATAATCCTCGTCCACTGTCTCACAAAACGCACAATCACGCAGCGCCGCTCTGCCTCTCCTTTCTCTCTCATTTACCCCAAACTTGCCCCGCGAGGAGGGCGCGCGCGCGTGCGTGCACACAACCCTGCTGCTGCGTAGCAACGCCCCGCCCACGCCGCTCGTGCCTGCTTCCATATTCGGGAGTCATGCTGTCGGGTTGCCAGATTTTTTTATATATATTTTTTATTAACTATTGCTTTAAAATCTGACTGAGACGCCTCCTTTGTCCACGTCCCTCTACTATTCACACCGAGTTGAATAAAATATAATACATTTTAAAATAAAAAACTTTTAAAGTATGGTATTAGCTCCAGTACTTTGGACACATTAAGTATACAGTAATGTATACTTACAAAGAGTAAATCTGTCAACCATTGTCGATTTGTTCTTCTCTTTACAAATTATTAAAGCAATTTAACTCTGAAATGTATTATATATTTTAACAAAAATATTTAGAAACCTTGATATATATTCCTACTTTGGAAGTATGCAAAACGTAATCTRAATGACTAGATTTACTAAATGACTGCCTTAACAAAGCAGTGGGATGCAAAAACGTATCTTACTTTAGTGAATTAGAATATTAAGATATTAAGATTAGTTCTATTATTTTTTTCTTCATCTATAATATATAATTTATTTGGCATAAAAAGCAAGAAGAAGAAGAAGAAGAAGAACGTGTTTATTTTAATCTTCTAATGCATTAAACTAAAATATATTTTTTAAATATATAATTTTTATATTTCTGCTTTGTTAATGCGGAAGTTTAATTATTTATTATTTCACTTCAGGTTACAGCAAAGTAAGCAAATTAAAAGGAAACGTATCTATGATTTTCTCACGCTGCCACACCTTCTCTCTGAATGGAAATTGCATTAGATTGTAACACAGCGACTCCTACAGGACAAATGCAGTATTGTAGAAAAGGGATGATTGCAGGGATGCATAAAATATCCTAAAAAACTGTAACACCAGAAAATGTCTCAACGAACAATTCTGGGTTATCACAAGCACATATATAAATATGACCTAAATATAATTTTCTAAACAGGAATATTGTAATTATTGTACTTTCAACATTTGGTACTAATGTTCTTTAACCTGTTAATCTTTTGTTATAGTTAAAAGGTATAATGACAATTTTTTTGTCAATTTTTTTTCAGCTTTGTGAATAAAAATTAATCTATAACATGATTTCTCTTTAACTATAATATGTGCAGACGTGGATTATTGTTCAAGATCACAACGCCATTGGATAGCAACCGTCTGTGTTTAATCCGAAGTTTAGGCTTCAGCTCTTCAATAAGCATCTCACTGTAACGAAAACTGTTGATTGTTAAACCTTTTATCTGATAATGTTTCAATACTGGCCCTTGAGAATACCAGAAAACTGTAAGCATCGATTTTTTCAGCTGATTGAGTTTTAAACTTTTTCTGGTCGGGAATTGAGGTTGTTTATGTTCTATACTCTGCTGTTTACTCTCAGACTCGTCATGATGCCTCGTCTCTAATAATGAATCTCATGAAGACACTTTAACCTTTCTTAGACTATCGGTTCAGACTTTGTTTGCAGATCACTGCACGCTGTTCTTCTTTTATGCAAATCACAAGTTGGGCATCTATTCTTGCTCGCACATAAGCTAAAAAATTAATTGATGTAACGTGTTCACACCTGCACAGAAATGACTGGGGGAAACAAAAGTCTTGAACAAAAAGCACAGATAAGTGCGGCCRACAGGAGTTTTAATATAACTGTGCAGTTAATTTTTGACTTACCCTAGTACATTACAGTTCATATGTATTGTACAATTTACAGGAATTTAGTGGCAGCAAAGCCACTAAAGGTATAACATTTTATAGGTCAAAACTATTTTACGAAACCCTTGTGGAACTGTTTAAAATAAATAACATGACATATTCTTGGTCAGCATCACAGCCAAAAGTTGTCCCCAAAAACTTGAGATATTTTTAAGGGTTATAAAAGTTTGTTTAAATCATGTACATACAGTACACTGCCTGGGCAAACAAAAAAAAAGGTCATCATTTCAAAAGGGTCAAATTATTATCATCAGCATCAAGCAAAGAAAACAACTAAGGAGATTTGAAATTGGTGGAACAGGGATAAGAACCCATTATCAAAACCTGGAAGGATAGTGCTGAACCATCAACGTCATGGAACAAATGTAGTCTGAAAAAAATCATGAATACAGATCACTTAAACACTTGGTGAAGTCACAGGATTGGAACTAAACAGCTGTATGGCACTAAGAAAATCGATGTTAGTGAGATTAATCAGAAAAAAAAGGTTCAATTTGCTATGGAGCATAAAGATTGGACATTGTTGCAACGGAAAAAGTCATGTGGTCTGAGGAGACCAGATTGACCTTATTCCAGAGCGATGGGCGTGTCAGGATAAGGCGGGAAGTGCATAAAGCGATGCACCCATCATGCATAGTGGCCACTGTTGCCTGATCAGTTGGTCAAGTCTGGGGTCAACCTCTTCTTCGTCTTCTTCTTTTTTCTTGCTGTGTACTACCAGTTGGTATCCATTCCTCATCTTTTTTTCACTTTAAATCCTTTTCTAGTCCAGTATCCATCAAGAAACCCATCAAATACTTTCTTCAGGCTCAACAACTTTATATGGCAATACAATGAAGAAAGTGATGACCTGAATGTACTGATTGACTCACAGACATATAATTGTGAAGGAGTGGTTCTGGAAGCATGAGGAATCAGACATGAATTGGCCACCACACTCTTTACTATAATAAAAAAAWTTAAAAAGTAATTTTCCCTTCCTTTTTTTTGCATGTGCATGCTTGTAATTTAATTATGTTCAAACTCTTGGTTGGCATTTCATGACAGTATGGATCAGGTAAATTTGGATGACCTTAAAATACAGTGTAGCTCATAATTTAGACTATCAAGAAAAAGCATTTTTTCTATAATTTAATTAAATCCTCATATATTATAGATTAATTACAGGAAGCAATAATTAAAGATTTTCGAGCTTTAATTGCAGTCTTATAATCAAAATCCCAATATCTCAAAAATGGCAATATTTCTTAATACCAATCAAAAAAGGATATATAATACAAATAAATATATTTCAAATATATATTTCAAATATATTACAAATATA
>QMIH01000742.1:153813-176013 GCA_003987875.1 Clarias batrachus
TATTATAAATTATTATTATTATAAAATTTAAGAAATATAAGACAATAAAGACAAATCTTAATATGTTGTTGGGCATTTTTCGTGAAAGTTTCTACTTTTTAAATTGATTTTAAATTAACTGCTGGTGTTGGCTGACTGTGTTTTATCCAGTCCAATGTCCAACACTACCATCTACCAGATGATTTTAGAGAACTGTATTCCTGTCTGCTGAAAAGCATTTTGCAATTTAGTTATCCAGCACTACTTAGCACCTGCTCACAGTGCCAAAACTAACACTAACTGGTTTTCTGGCCATGATGTTACTGTGCTCCTTAGGCCAGTCAACTCGCAAATCTGTGCAATAGTGTCAAGTGGAAGATAAGAAAGACGCGACCCAACAATAAAGACAAGCTGAAGGCTGCTGTCAAAGCAACCTGGTCTTCAATAACACCGCCGCAGTGCCACAGACCAATCGCCTCCATGCCATGAGGCACTGATGCAATCATTTGTACTAAAAGAGACCTGTGCAAAAATTTAAAATCTTTTTTTCCCGAATTTCTATAATATAAATCTGTTTTTACCCATCTTAGGGAATATTCTAATATTTTGAGGTAATCATTGTAATCTATGTAAAAAAAAAAAGGCTTGAAATATTTCACTTTAAATGTAATAAACCAAGAATTTTAAAATCTAAGAGATTCACTTTTAAAATTTTATTCTGAAAGAAAATTCACTTTTTCACAATATTCAAGTTTTTCGAAATGCACTGTATTATCACCAAGCAAAACTATTAAACATGCTTACCAAAAAACGATTATGGCATGCCTTTCTTACTTACCTACTCATTGTCTATACCACAGTGTACAGGGTCGTGGCGGACCTGGAGCTTAGTGCAGGAGGCACAAGGTGGGAGACACCCTGCTGTCCCAAGGCACACATACACACACACACACACTCACACATTAYGAGCCATTTGGAAATGGCAATTTGCCTCATCTGCATGTCTTTGGATTGTGGGAGGAAACTGGAGCACTCAGAAGAAAATCGACCAAGCACRGGGAGAATATGCTAACTCCATGCGCACAGACCTCAAGGCGGGAATCGAAGAAGGAAGGTTGAGCAACTGGCTGTCTGGTGCAGTCACAACAACCTGGAGCTGAACACACTCAAAACAGAGGAGATGATCRTGGACYTCAGTAGAAACCCACCTGCACTTCCTCCACTCAACATCATGAACAGCACTGTGACAGCAGTGGAATCATTCCGGTTCCTGGGCACAACCATCTCTCAGGACATGAAGTGGGACATTCACATTGACTTCGGAGGTKRTATTTTCTTCGCCAGCTGAAGAAGTTCATCCTCCCACAGGAGCTGCTCATAYAGTTCTACTCAGCCATCATCGAATCCGTCCTGTGCACTTCARTAACTGTCTGGTTTGGCTCAGCTACAAAATCAGACATCAGAAGACTACAAAGACGGTTCGGACTGCTGAAAGGATTATCGGCACTCCCCTACCCACACTGCAATAACTRGATATATCCAGAGKGAAGAAAAGGGCTCGGAATATCACTTTGGACCCCTCACACCCAAGCCACCGCCTTTTTGAACTTTTGCCATCTGGCCGAAGATACAAAGCACCGAACACCAGGACAGTCAGGCACAAGAACCCATCCTTATTCTTATTTTTATTTTTTTCCCCTGTTTTGTGTCTTGCTGTTTTTGTCTTGTTATTTGTTTTGTTATGGAAGCTCTGTCACTAAAACAAATTCCTTGTACGTGTGAGCGTACTTGGCAATAAAACTCTTCTGATTCTGATTCTTAACCCCGACTGTGCTAACCGATAAGCCACTGTGCACCCTGTCATGCTTCTTTTGGAGGAAAAAAACATGTAGATATTGACAGCTTCAGCATGAGGATTTTAGAAATGCGTTGTGTATTTGCAGAACATACACACTATATAGGGCAGTTTGGGCCCTAAATATTTTTTGAGTGTGTGTGTGTGTGTGTGTGTGTGTGTGTGTGTGTGTGTGCGTGCGTGCGTGCGTGCGTGCGTGCGTGCGTGCGTGCTTGCGTAGGTGTGCTTGGGAGATGAGTTTGTGGAAGCGTCAACATTTGTGATGTGTACATGCGTGGAATAGGCCACAGATGCCAAAAAAAAAAACATCACGCTATAAAGTCACTGAATGTGATGTCACTGAACGTGTCACTGAATATAATGTCCCTGAATATAAGGCCACACAGAAAATGATCAACCATTTTTTAGCATAAATGTAAGGCATTGTCGCAGCTGACCTTTCTGAGATATCAAAAATCCCCCTTTAGCATCCTCAGTGTCTTTAGACCACATCGCCCCGGTTTGGTGCCGATCGTATAAATCCCCTAGGAGGAGTGTATTAAAAATCCATTGGGTGCATTTCTGTGAATGACCCAAAATAACTGACTTCGTGCTGAGGTGAGCCCAGGGCATGYAGGTGAAAGTTGTTCGACTCAATGAGCTCTAAATGTGTAACGTGTTTTGTGTGCATACGTGCAAGTGTGTATGAGCTATGTAGCAAAATCTTGTGTGGGAGCCCCTGAGGGCCCCAAGCTACGTGTCTCTCAGGCATCCTAAATGCAGCAGATTTCAACCTGTCTTTCAATTTTGATGAGTTTTTGAGACCCCCAAAAGCCCAAAAGGGTGGGAAAAAAATTATCTTCAGGAAAACAAGAGGGTCTTGGGCACCCTATAGTGCTTGGGCCCTAATAAGACTATGTAACTGTATAAATAATTAATTTACCCTGATTTAAAAGTTTAAATAGAAAGAAATATATTGATTGTGATTTAAATAGCTTTTTCTTTTTGTGGGGGATTTTTAAGTGGATGCTATTACTCTTATTAATAATTAATCTGCCYTTTTTTTTTTTGCTTGTAAAATCCAATAACCATTCCARTGATTTAATGCTCCACGTGGGCCACTGGGTTGCCAGATCCAGCGTTTGGGTTCCCTTGTGTTTAGATTGCTTGTGCAAGTTGTGAAGTTCAGTGTCTGAATATATTGTGGCTTAGTTGTGGAGGTTTTACTTGACATTATGAGTAATTATCATCATACGATAACGATAAGATGTTTGTCCACCATGAGCCACCAAACAGTAATGACATGTCCATCAAAAGGTAAGAAAAATTTGTATGAAATATTCTTTATTTAATTTTGGGCTACTGGTATTTATGCAGCCACAATAAATATGGTATGATAAGGTCATCGGTCATGCGGAAAGCTCAGATTTAATTCCCACCCAATGCTGAAACCCCACCCACTGGATGCAGTGCAGGATTTGTTTCCTCCTCAGGACCACCTCAGCAAGAAAGGGAAAATAAGCAGGTGTTTGGATGACTTTAGTTGACCTTCTAGTGGACTTAAGCTTATGGTTGTACTATAAGGACTTAAAGGTGTAAGTAAAATTCACCCACAGAGGATCTCCGTCAATTAATTCAAAGCTACCACAGACGCAGTTCATGACTTAAGTATGAAAATACAGTACCTTTAAAAATTGGGTTGAAAATTTTGAACATTTTTGCTGGATTGCAATCTGTTCATTTGTTTTTGCAATGTACATTCGTCTCATACCTTCATCTTTGAGGTTCTGAATCTCATTTCTGGATATTCTGCTAATGAATGGAGTGTGCACATTTTCTCCGTGTTTTGTGGGTTTCCTTCAGATACTTTTGGTTTCCACTTTGGTTACTTGAAATTAAATGTCTACCAAAACTGTCTTGGGGAAAAAACAAACAAACAAACAAAAACAAACAAACAAAAACAGGAATTTACCATAAAGTACCCTACTTCCTGTTTAGGAAAGATATATACTCATGCTTTCACAGTATATGAATACGCTGTTAGTACTCTTTCGGTTGCTCTCGTCAACGGAGCGCACAAAAAAAACTTAAGTCAGGTTTTACGCCAGATGCCCTACCTGACACAACCCTATCCAGCAGTAATTAATGTTTCCAGTGACTGGGGTTGGGGCATTGGTTGAGACTCGAACAAAGGCCTTCCACATGCCGCGTGCCAGAACCCTATCACTGAGCCTCCAATGTCCTAAAATTGTATACAAATATAACAAAAAAATTGTTTACTTTTTATGTGTTTAGGTTTTGGGCTGAGATAATATATACTTATATATTACAATAAGTAATTGATTTAAATGAAATAAACAGCAATTGTTCAATTTTAAAATGTAATATTTTTTTATCGTGTCTTGCATTTAGAATTATTTTTATTGTATATGAAACAATAATAATAATAATAATAATAATAATAACAATAATAATAATAGAAATTGTTCTGGTTCTTTTTGTTTTTAGGTGTGTGTTTATGTATGGCTAATCGTGCGTATAAGTGTAAGTATACATGGTTATTTGTATACATGTATACACGCAAAAAAAAAAAAGCTAATAATCATGTTCCTGCGTTTAGGATGAACTTTATTGAATGTTAAACAACAACAACAAAAACAACAACAACAATAATAATACTAATAATAATAATAATTTATGAACTGTTTTACAGGTTTCTTCAGAATAACCTGGCAACACTGGGTAAGTGGGCGGGGCTATCTTTCGGCTGAAAAGGCGTGACAGTAAAGTTAGAGAAGCGGCCCGGCCGGGAGTGAGAGAGATGGCGCAGAGGTGATCAGCGGAGATGGCGGTGCTGGTGGTGTCTCTCTGTGTGCTGCTGCTGGTCGTCATTACGTGTGAGATCGCGAGGAAGCTGCTCTGTAGAGAGAGACGGGATTATGAAGTCTACGTTGCGGAGATCATTTCTACGGTTCAACTATGCGCATGCTCACACGAGTTGAAGCTGCTGTCTGATGATGCGCCCGAGATCGCCCTGACCCTCACCTACGTCATATCGGTGGTGCACGCGCGGACTTTCCGCGGCGCCGCCGGTAACCCCGGCGCGGTGCTCGAGCGCTACTGGTGCGGCTCACTGTCCGGCGCATGCGCACTGCGGCGCATCGCGTGTCAGTTGGCGGCGGCCGCGGCGGCGGGTTTGGGCATGCAGCGCGCGTGGGCTTTCGGACTCTCGGACCTGCACGCGCGCCATGCGCGGTCGGGCTTCGCTTGCGCGAGTCCGATCGAGCACGTGCGTCTGCTGGAAGCCGTGGCCGTGGAGCTCGGGTGCGCCTTCGCCGTGCACGCGGCGGCGACTCTCACGCGCGGAGTGGAGGAGAAGTACCGAGTGCACGCCGTAGCCGCGGTGATCACTGCAGTGGTGTATGCAGGTGTGTCTTGATGTCAGTGCACTTTTACTCAATGTTTCRACCCGGATAAATGTGGGTCAGGTTCTAAAAGAACAGCACTGGACACTCATGAAATCCCACAATGCATTGCAGTATGATCTGAAAAGTAAAATACTTAGCCTTTTAAGTGACTCCTGGTGGCAGGTGGCTTAGTGGTTAGAGAAGTCACCTTGCATCCTCAGGGTCCTGTTGCGATTCCTGCCTTCAGACTGTGTACGTGGAGTTTGCATGTTTCCTCCAGGTACTCCAGTTTCCTCCCAGAGTCTAAAGACACGCAGATTGGGCTAAGTGGCGTTTCCAAATTGCCCGTAGTGTGTGAGTGTGTGTATGTGTGACCTGCAATGGATTGGCACCCTATCCAGGTGTATCCAAGTCTCCTGGGATAGGCTCCAGGCCTCTTGCGACCCTGTATACAGGATAAAGCGGCAAAAGATGAGTGAGTGAAGTCACTCCTGACACTATTTCTCTTTGGGCTTTAGCGCATTCTTGCTTACAAACCCATCATGTGGTCAATATCGTCATATAAGTGTACTCATACTGTGTATGACCGTATATGTGACAAATAAAATTTTCATTTGAATCAGCTGGGAATGGCAAAAGTCGCAGTGCATGATGGGTCACAGTACCAGAAAGTGGAAATAATCAATAAACACTTGGATGTGGACTGTACTGTAGACTGTACAGACTCAGTCAGGATGTGGAATTATAGGATCCGCGCACAACATCGCACAGGTGAGAAACCTACCACTGAGCCAGCAATGCCCAATCGGTGGGGTGCGATTTTGTTCCTATAGGAGCAGGGGACAGATGTTTTTAATTCCATTTAAAGCAAATTAAAGAAGACGACATCATAATTTAGCTGGTTAGAGTTACTTTTAATGTTGTGGAACATCTGTTCTGAACATAAGACAAAAACAAATGTTACAGAGAAACCACAAAAACACACGCCTCATTCCTGTGGTGGAAAACTTTATACTGATACCTGAGACTCACTGCATACATGATGAATAACTGCTGGATAAATATTTACAGATCTGCTATAAATGGCGTGCTGTTATAGAAAATTTATAAACACCTTTGATGTTGGTATAATATAGCAATAACGTCATGCATACCAAAGGCAAATTGTATCATTACATATTATACAATCTACAAGCTGTATACGTCGGCTGTATATTTCCGTATACTTCTGCTTTTGTTTTGTTTTGTGTTGCTGATTCAACTTGGGTTCAGCATGCAGGACAATTCCGCATTTGCAGTATTTTAGTCCTGGAAGAAGTATTTTGGTCATCAGGAAAGGAAAAACTAGATGTGATACCCTGGTCATTCAGTACATGCAGGTCATCAGGTGACTTAATTAATTAAGATAGTGTATAAAGCCAGTGCTATTACAGTACATACGACATTCAATGGTAAGAAGTGCTCTTTTATTTACTGCTGATAATATGAGCTTCAATCTTTATCAAGCTTATGCCATGTCTCCATTTATCCCAGTCGCCTAGCAACAGAGTTCTTAACAACTTTATCCACTAGCACGGTGAGCACATTGTCCGGTATGTCTGGCAGACTATGTACTTGTATAAGGTCACAAGTGGTTTTTGTTTACCGCTCGGTGAGACTCTTGACAGAGGTACTGCACGTAAGGCCGTGTTGAGGGCAAAACTGTGTGCAGTGGAAGAGAGAGAGAGAGAGAGAGAGAGAGAACATACACAGTCACAGTCCTCACTGCAGCCTTCTGTTTCTCATGAGCTCAGTCTGACCTGTGTTTCTCTCCAGGTGGCAGTACAACAGGAGCTGTGTTTAACCCGGCACTGGCGTTGACATCGCAGTTCCCCTGCACCGGAAGCACGTTTGGAAAGAACATCCTCGTATACTGGCTGGGGCCGGTTTTAGGTGAGACATGGACTTATTATTCGTTTTGTGTTTAAGGTTGTTAAACAGTCAAGGTTCATATGTACCTCGGTTTGCATGTCACGGTTCGGTAAACATATGAGCATGATTCAAAAACTATACGCACTCCGGTTATATTAAAACAACTGTTGGTTGCACGATTCTATCAGCGCTTTCCGTTCAAGACTACGGACTCTCCAGTCACTGCTGTGTTACATCAGTTAATTTATAACTGCAGTGCGAGCAAAAGTTTGTGATTTGCATGAAAGAAGAGCAGCATGCAGTGATTTGTTTTTCCCCATGGTCTGAGGATGTACCTGGTCCCGTTATTTATCGACGACCTTGTGCGCGGTATCTTTTATTTTCATGAAGAACTGTATATAAAGCAGAAATCTGTTTTTTTTTTCTCTCCCTCTCGTGTGTGTGTGTGTGTGTGTGTGTGTGTGTGTGTGTGTGTATATGCAGGCATTGCATGCTCTCTCCTGCTGTTTAATAAAGTCATCGTGGCTTTTACTTCAAAGAGCACAAGTGACAAGGACCAGAACCTCATGAAGAAGAGAAACTGAACACCACTGGATGCATGAACGTGTTCCTTGGGTCATAAGAATGCTTTTTAAAAAAAAAAAAAAAAATTAATACCTTTACATACATTCTACAATGGTGATGGTGACAACAGTTTGGATGCGTGTGTATATATATATTATATACAGTGTATAAACTGTATATAAGCATCTAAACATGCTGCTATTATTTAGGAATCCAGACAATACAGGGGGAAAAAAGCAAACAACAACTGGAAATGAGTAGCACAAACTAGATACCAGGTCTAAGAGACCAGACTTTACTTAAGTTAGCATCATACTTTAGGTGGAAGGATGAATTTGTTTGTACGGCTGTGATGTTAGGATCACGAGGTAAATCAGAAAGCGTCACATCGTTACTGTTACTCTGTACAGCTGACCTCATAGGAGAAAAGAACGTTATTTCTCTGTTGTTTTGAGAAACTACTGATATTGATACAGTAATATTCTTATCAATTCACTGATTCAGGTTTATAAAGCTACAAATGTCGTCCTAAGGATTAACTGTACAAGTTAACTGTGAGCACAAACTGTGAAACGTTTCAAAAACGTGCAAACTGAAGGAGTTTTATTCGTATCTGTCCTGTCTTAATTCATGATTTGACCTAGGTCACACAAAAAAAAATCTCTGTAATGCAATGAAACATTCCTGAAAGCAGAAGGACGTAAAGGATAAACTTTAGATTTAAGTTTTTTTTTTTAGCATCAATAATTCATTTAAACCAATACAATGTTAGCTCTTTTAGTTAAAGCGCGATTTTAGCTAACAAGTGTTTATTCCTCAGAACTATTCCATAAACAGCAGACTAKGAACGATGCGCACATTACTGCTGGAAGTTCAGGCCAGTATATTGAAAGTATATTGAATATTTAACAAAGCACATGATATGTATCAAGTGGACCAAGCTAAATCAATCTTAACACTAAGTATTTAGCAATAAAGGAATGGCAATATACAGCGAATGTATCCCTGTGTGTGTGTTTTTTTAATATTATTATTATTATTATTATTTGTGTTCATTAGTGCTGCACTTGTGTTGAACTTTTCTAATCATCAAGAACTGAAGTTAGACCAACTTTGAGATAATGATGACTTTGCTCAACTGGACTTTGGATCCACAAGGTGTCGGTCCATCGTGCAGTATCGTGTGTACATGCACGTTCACACCTGAGGGAAATCTTTAGTGCAGTTCATACACCTATGGAAACCAGAGAACCACACAGACATGACAGGACAGAGTGTATCTTGATTAATGTCCCGAGTCCCTTGGAATAGCCTCAGAGGGACACCGCGACCTACAGTACAGTAGTAAAAAAATAAATGCTATAGAGAATAAGTAAGTGGTTCTTGACATTTTGGACATCCTATTAGCACCAAACTCATCCATTAATCTCCTACATTTGACATAAGCAAGCCATGCATATGTATCATGAACAGGTTCTCCAGCAACATCAGCGAAAAAATACTTTGAGAAGAGTTGGTTACTATACAGAACAGGATGTACAGCATATCTGATTGCTGTGTCTCAGCTTATTCTCCCACCACTCCCATGTGTATGCTGTAATTAGACATAATCCTTTCAGCAGAGCGGAAGGATCGCCGACACTGATCTCTGCTGAATGTACAGCTTTTACACAACCGCCTTCAATTAGAACAATAACCATTTGCTAGTGTTAACACAATTCTTCCCGAGGCAAAGACTCCCACATGATGAGTAATCCAGCCCCAATACTGTATTACGCAATCAAAGCAGGGGATATGGAATTAGGTGACTGGCCTCAGGCCTGACCTCATTATCAGGTTCTCTGATAGCAATAATGATCTCGCACAATCGCTCTTCTGTGAAGTTTTTCTGTGACTAATCTGTCCTTTAAACAATTATGTCAGTTTGAACCCTACATTCCAGATCAGCATGAATATGCACGCAAAAGTCCCGTGTGACAGCAGAGGATTGGGGAGAAGTTCATGAATGATTTACTGATCAATGAGCCGTGAACACGAGGAGGTACAAGGAGCAAACTTTGCCCAGCTGATAACCTGGGGCAAAAAAGGTACAGAGGCATCCAGAGAGAGAAATTTTAAGTAAACTGAAGGACAAAAAAAAAACACCATAGTGAAGGGAAAGTGATGGCTTTTAAATCATTTTTCACAATTCAAATAAGGTGTGTAATGATCACATTTCCACTGATATAATCACTGTATATAATACTAAAACAACTTCTCATATACTCGTCTTAGTGATACACACAATATTTTTAAAAAATCAGAAACGTCAAATTATTGGTCTGTATCAAGCAAAGAAAACAACTAAGATGATTTTAAATTACTGGAACTGGGTTAAGAACCCTTCAACCCATTATCAAAACCTGGAGGCATAGTGCTGAACTRTGATCTTTGTGGAAGAAATGTGGTCGGAACAAAATCATGTTTGGAGATCCCACAAACACTTGGTGAAGTTACATGGTAAAAAAATCAACAGTAAAACTCAGAGCTGGGTTTGTTAGTCACATTAATTAGAAAAAAAGCCTTCAGTTTGCTAGAGAGCATAAAGATTGGACTTTGGAGTAAGGAAAAAAAGATGAGGCCACACAACGTCAGACTGACCCTATTCCAGAGCAATGGGTGCAGGTAAGGAGGGAAGTCTCTGGAGGTGGTGTTGTCAGTTTTTCCTTCCCTTAAGGCACTGGTATGTTCCAGGACTCAAATTATGAAAGAAAAAGTGATTCTGGAAGCATAAGGAATCATTTTCAGACATGAACTGGCCGTCACATTGTGTGCTGTAAACTGGACATAATCATAGGGTAAAATCTGTGCATGTGCACGCCGCCCCTTGAGAAGGCGAGTTATTAAGAGAGTAGGTTATCCAAGTGACGCTCTGCTGAGCGTGACGGTGATATTACCTTACCTGTGTTTTTACTGTAGGAAGTCCAACTAAATCATGAATTAGATCTGCCGTTTTCATAAACGAATGTTTTTGCCTTGTTTTTTTTTTAATAGTACCAAATGAAAAAAAAAAAATTCTTCCATGAGTTTATATTATTGTCTATTACAGCTGAACAAAAGATATATAATGTCTCAGTCTTTTCAGTTTTCTCATGGCTTGGAATAAGGAACCCAAGACCCATGCCTGAGGTAAACAGGATATAAATAAAGGTAAAGACAATCATATAGAAAGTTATTCCATGAATTAAAAATGTGCATATATTTTAAACATGTACTAGGGGTACATAACCAAAATAATATTTTAGAAAAAATATTTTAATGAGAGGTTGTTTCTGTTTGAAAAAATTCCACAACCAACTTAACATACAATATGCATCATTTGCAGGGTAAAAAGATTGGTTCAGACCATGATGAGACCTATTATGCAAAATTCAGTTTAGGATATGAAATAATGCCTTATCTGAGAAAAACTTCAGCTGGAGCCTTACATTTGGGGAAATCTGAGACCTGTTTTAACTTGTTCTAGAAAGAGTAAAATACTTTTGAAAATATATTGCATAAAACAAAACACAAGTGGTCTAAGTGAAGAATGAAGACTGTTCAATGTTTACAGTTTTTCCCGGACCAGATTTCAGACTTAGAGTTCCACACACAAAAAAAAAACTGAATATAAAGATTTTTCTGCGCTATAAAATTGTGCTTGCGTTATAAAACCAATGGGATGCAGTACCAAATAATAAAGAAATAAAGAATGCAACTAGAAGTAAATTAGGCATAGTTTATACAAAAAAACTTTTTTATTCTATAACATTGCATACAAATACGACTTACTTTCAGAAAGCACTTAATTTAGTTTGAAGGAAGATTACAAAAACGTAACACAGAAACAGTCATGGTGCTGGCTTCAAGGAAACTGGTTTTGAAATCCAGCAGCTGTACTTGGAGCAGACGGCTTTCTGAAGAAGTCCCGGTCACTCAGATCCTTTTAAGTGCTTCAGTTATCAGCAGTGAACTACACTGCATCTGTAGAAAAACAAATTACAGTAAGGAACAACAGTCTTTCCACAGATTCTTAGTAACACTAACTGACAATATGCTCAGACCAGTCATCCTTTTGAATGTCAACACCCTTCTCTAGGCTCACAGCTTTTCTTTTAGGGTCAATAAATCTTGCCTTTTACCCTGACCAGTTTCAAGTCCCCAATGATTAAACGTTTCTCCAGTCATACCTTACTGGGCATTGACCTACTACAGACATCTAGAACCCAGAACGTGATGCTACCACTACCAAGAATGGTGCTCTCATGATGAGGAGCAGTGTTGAGTTTGCAACAAACTTAGTGCTTTACGTCAAGGCAAAAATGTTTAATTTTGGACTTATTAAAGTCAAACCTTAACCACATATGCGGTGAAAGGGTTGATGACACCTAATCAATCAGAGCTACATGTGCTGACTGAACATCATTTCAGTATAGGATTGGTTTAAGACATAATTTCACTGAACGTAATGTATAATCCTGAACCACTCTCCTAATAACAGATTAACAATGTGCTACAGAACAACACAGGGTGTTTACGAAAACATTCTTAACATGGTGTGGATTAGATAATAAATTGTGTTTGGTGTCACACCCTAATCAGCAGGTTCATCACTGGGCTTTAACCTTCTACTGACCTCTAGAACCTGACCCTGATGCTACCACTACCATGTTTTGCTTGGTGCTTTACGTTTAACCACCTGTGTTACAGGACAATACAGGGTGTTTACCAAACATTCTTAAGACGTGATCTGGATTAGATAATAAACTGTGTTAGATGTCATACCCTAATCAGCAGGTCCATCACTGGGCTTTGATCTACTACAGACATCTAGAACCTGTCCCTGATGCTACCACTACCATGTTACACTACAAGAATGGTGCCCTCATGATGAGGAGCAGTGTTGAGAAGTCCAGTTCCTCTCAAGGTTTCTTCCTATTGCCATCTCAGGGAGTTTTTCCTTGCCACTGTCGCCCTGGGCTTGCTCATCAGGGAATATCTGGCCTTTTTGATTCATACACATTCACATTCCATACAAACTTAAATAATTATTTTGATTGTGTAAAGCTGCTTTGCGACAATGACAACTGTTAAAAGCACTATACAAATAAAATTTTATTTAATTAATTGCGCTCTGGTGATCGGAAACTGTAATATTACAGTATATGATGACATCCTATCCAAATGTTTGCTTCAAAGTTTTATGGAGCACCCACATATGGGTTTGATGGTCAGGTGATCCCAAACGTTTGGCCATATACTGTAATTTGTTCAAGTTCATGCTCTTTAATCTCAATGAATCCTAAGTCAATTTTTACAATTAAGCCGAATTTTACAATAAAAAAATATATAACATTTTTGTTTTTTGATTTACAATTAAACGATGTTTAGTTTACTTGTACTCTTCTAGCGCAATATTCCTTTTATTATAGTAAAACATTTTATCCCATCCTATCTTTCCAAGCATTTAACTGCATTTAATAGTGTGTACGTGACAAAAAAAAAAAAAAAATTTAATGAACAGGTATAAAATAATTTACCAGTGATCAATATCAGCATCGTCAAACTGTCCAGCTACTGCAGAATTTGGGTCAACCTCCATTCCATCTGCAGAAAGAAATCAGAGAATATGCATTGAGCATTTCTAGCCTATAGCTTAGTCATTATAAATACACCTTAGTCAAAATATCTTCAGCATCACAAAACTAAATTCAAACAACTCTAGCATTTAACAGTAATGCAATGATTCAGTGGCAAACCAATTACACAATCATAATGCACAAGGGGAATGTAGCTAACATGCAAGAAAAGCTAATCTCACCCAAACAGTATAGAATTGGTGTAAGATACAATTTCACTGAACGTAATGTATAATCCTGAACCATGCTTCTAATAAAAGATTAACATTGTGTTACAGAACAATACAGGGTGTTTACCCAACATTCTTAAGACGTAATCTGGATTACGTAATAAATTGTGTTAGGTGTCGCACCCTTATCAGCAGGTTCATTACTGGGCTTTGACCTACTACTGACATGCTTACTAATGTCAAATCTGATGCCATTAAGGCTAAACGTTTCACTTTCATTTGCAAAAACAAACTGAGGACATGACAAACCTTCAAACTCAGCCTGTGGCTCGTCAGTGCGAACTCCGGCCATGTGAAACTGCTGCGTGACAGACTGAGCGAGCATGCCTTCGAGTCTCTGCAGTGTGGCCTGGCCTTCTGCAGTCAGGTGTGACAAACCCTCCTCATATGTGTAGAATGTAGGTACGTTACCCTGGCCTGGATGAGAATGGGAAAGAGCGAGCACAGCGCTGAGCAATCTCGACTTTGTGGCTAAAAGTTTATGACCTGTGATAAAAACTCATTTTTTAACAGATTATTTACCACCCGCCTCCTCTTCTTCCTCTTCATAGTCCTCCCCTTCAAACTCCTCGTTTTCAGAGTCTGCGTCCTCGGGATCAGGGTGCAAAGCCTGGCAGTCACACATGGCTGAAAACATGGACTCCACTGTAACACACAATGAAGTTTATTTAGTTTGTAGAACTACAGTACTTGCTCAAATGGCTGAAAATGGATTTTCACAAGAAATCACCTCTATTCTTGCCAAAAACTAAAACTGTCTTTAGAATGGATCCATGTTGCACATATTTAAAAATCGATTTAGTTATAAATTTGGATTCTTTTGTGTGGATTTTTTCTTCACATTTTGATAGAGCTGCACCGGTCGATCAGCTAGTGACCAGAACTAGATGGTCTTCAGCTTGATCAGCCTTTGACTAAAGGAGTAAAGTACACAATACATATGTTGCACTTTCCTGGTTATGTTTCACACAAAAGAGAACTGCTATTGCACTACTGCACACACGGTTTATTCATACAGTTCTTACTTTTTATATACTTATTTCTACTTTATTTTATTCTAACAAAATTGTAGATTTTATATTTTATTCTTTCCTACTAGCATTTTGCCCCCTTACTTTCTTTTTCCTTTTCAAGGTCACAGACAGTCGTGTAAGCATTTCATTGCACATTATACTGTGTATGATTGTGTATGTGACATATGAAAATTTGAATTTTATTTGAATTTGATCTAACTGATTCTGTGTCAAGTACACAAGCTTCTGAGTGGCACAACAGAAACGCTTTTTTATTGCGCTACATTATCAAAAGTTGCATCCATTAAAAAGCTTCAGATCAGCTGTTTCCATCTAATCTTTGCAAGCAAACCCACTTATTACACACGCTTACACCAGCAAAACACCAAGAGCGCAAATTAGTCTCAAAAACCTTGTGCATTATAAGCCAAACGTGCTGTGTTAGAAACCGTATGCTCATGTGCTTGCAACTGATCAATAAGCGCTCATTGTCAAGTGGAGGTATTTGGTAAAACATTGCCGTTTCTTTATAATCCTACAGTCCAACTATTCTCACATCGGCAACTCCCTGTCGTAGGAGTGAATTATTTAGCAAGTTTGTTTAAAAAAATATCATCAAGGTGGATGACATGACAAAAATATGTGTAATCTTTTTGGTTAATTTAATTTAAGTTAAATGTTAAATGATTATGTTTGAATTAGTTTTTTTTATTGTTTCCATGCTGCGCTGGGTTTTTAAGTGAGAAAACTAATGCTATAAGTAACAAACTACATTAAATTACTCATGTTCATTAAGTTGTGAAGCTGTGGAATTAGCTGTGAAGCTAAGGTGTCAAGTACACTTTTGAGTTATGACAACTTTTTGAAGGTCCAAGGTCTTAAGGTTTAAACAAAATCAGAAGAAATTGCAATGACAATTCTGATTAATACAGATTTTCTTAATTTCATACTGATTTATTTTGATTCTGTAACGCTGCTTTGTAAAAATACCATTGTTAAATTAAATTAAATCAGGATATTTATAAAAATTGATACTTACAAAATCACAATATAATTTGAATCAGCACCTAAGTATTGTGATAATATTCTATTAAGGAGGTAATTGTGATTCCCATCCTTGGTGAATATAGGTCTTAAGCAATGGTTTGCTGCCTTTCTAAAACGCTTCAATTGGTTGATGTATTAAAATAGATCAGTCACAATTTTATTTTAACCATTAAATTTTAACCATTTAAGCATGTAGTATCACAGCGATTGTGAAACCCAAAGGCCAAGCTGATAGTGCCAAAGCTGAGCATGAAAAAAAAAAAATCATCTAATTTCATTTTTAATTCAATCACCATCACACACTCACAAGCTGCTTTATCACTGGGCACAAATCGGATCTCTGTGATGACCTCGTCTTCGTCTTCATTGTCGCTCTCCTCCTCGCCTTCATTTTCTGTAGCTTTCTCCCGCATCTCAGCCTCATTTTCGTCTACCAATTCAGTCAGATTATAAAAGGTTAATTATTACTTATCTTAGCAACAATATTTAATGGTCCATCACTTGCATCTTTTACTCATTATCAAGGGCAAATGTATCTGAATGTATCGTGGGATTCAAACATTTATTTGCCTACCACTGAGTTTTTTGTTGACCATCAGGTACAGATGCTCCTGTGAATAAGCGCTCAGGTCTCGGGAGATGGCGTGCAGGCTGATGGAGGGATAATCCAGTGAAAAACCCATCCCTGAGCCATCAAACCATGCCAGGCACCTGACAAGAAAGCAGTTTAATTATGTGTTTGTTCTCTGAGCTACTATTAAATGTCTCACTTCCATATACATACACTTTACAAAGCTCACAGTATTAAAAGTCAGTCACAGTGAAATGCTCTTGTTAGCCAGTCAAGTCATGACGTGCTACTTTCTGCATATTACCAAACAACCCAGATGGCTTGGTACTGTACACTCACTTGTACAAAACCCTTCATCTATCAATCAATCAACATTTATTTCTATAGCACTTTACAGCAACACAAGTTGTACCAAAGTACTTCACAGCACTAAAAATGACAATAAAGTGTCAATTAAAAATAGAAATAAAAATACAAAAACAAAATAAAACATAATTATAAATAAATAAATGAACAATTAAAGAATAGGTCATACAAAATTATATATAATATTTTTATATATTATTTATAATAATAATAAATAAAACAAAAAGATAAAATTATAAAAAGATTATATAAAACTATAACATATTAAAGGCTATTCTAAATAAGTGAGTCTTCAGCTTTGCCTTAAACAGGGGGAGGTCCGTAATGCTGCGTAACTTGGGTGGAATGGCGTTCCAGAGTTTAGGACCARCCACTGCAAAGGAGCGATCACCCCATTGTTTGCATCTTGACCGAGGGACCACAAACAGGTTTTGGTTAGCAGAATGTAAGGCTCTACTTCTAAGGAAGGTGCCAGACCATTAATCGCATTAAAAACAAACATCAACAGTTTAAACTGAATCCGGAAACTGTATCGGACGCCAGTGGAGAGAATACAGGATTGGTGTGATATGATCATATTTACGATTACTGGTCAGCATACGAGCCGCAGCATTCTGCACAAGTTGCAGACGATGTAAACGAGCTTGAGTGATTCTAACATAAAGTGCGTTGCAGTAGTCTAGCCGCGAACTAATGAATGACTTTTTCCAGGTCGCTCCGATTTAAAAAGGGTTTGACCTTTGCAAGGAGGCGCAGATGAAAAAAGCCTGCCCTGACAACAGAGTCAATGTGTGTCTGAAAGTTTAAACAGCTGTCTAAAGTCAGCCCCAAATTTTTTGACTGTTTGGCTAAAATGAGGAACCGGAGAATCAAGACTAGCAGTGATAAAACTAGAAGGATTGGAAGTGCCAAACAAAATATATTCTGTTTTACTCTCATTCACACAGAGACAGTTTTGTGACAGCCATAATTTTATGTCATGCAGACAACTGTGGATTGATTTAAGTGCATCAGATGAATTTGGCACAACTGGCAGATAGATTTGTAAATCATGTGCAAATAGATGAAAAGAAACATTGTGCTTTGAAATAATCGACCCTAATGGCAGCATGTACAAGGAAAATAAAACAGGGCCCAAAATGGAACCCTGTGGATTACCAGAGGTCAAAGGGGCCGAGGCGGAAGAGAGATCACCAATCATGACAAAGAAAGTCCTATTTGTTAAATATGACCTAAACCATTGTAGTACGGGACCTTGAAGACCAACTTCTTGTGCCAGACGTGTCAGAAGAATCGAGTGGTCAACAGTATCAAAAGCTGCAGTGAGGTCCAACATCACGAGCACCACAGATTTTTTTGGAGTCAAGGGATAGGAGGATATCATTCTGTACCTTCAAGAGAATGGATTCAGTGCTGGGCGTGTTCTAAAGCTAGATTGGAATTTCTCTAGAACATGATTTTTTTTTCTAGAAAAAACTGTAACTGGATAGAGACAACCTTTTTTTTCTAAAACCTTAGACAAAAAAGATAGATGAGATACTGGTCTAAAATTAGACAATACTGCAGGATCAAGATTGGATTTCTTGACAAGGGGCCTGACCACAGCGTGCTTCGACATCTGGGACAAACCCTGAACTAAGGCAACTGTTAATAAAAGAGAGGAGACATGGACCCACTGTGTTAAAAACCTGCTTCAAAACCCTAGATGGAATAATGTCCAGAGGACAGTTAGTTGGGGATAGCCACTGGACCACTTTAGACAGAAAAGACAGGGACACTGGCTCAAACCTGTTAAACACAGATGAGGGCGTAGAAGAAGAAGAACATACATCAAGACCATTAGAAGTAGTGTTAATAWYMRAKRYTMWMTTATCAAYAAAATKATTAAGAAATTCATCACAAAATGACCTTGATACATGTTTACATTACAATGGATTTGTAACTGACTGAATTGTATTGAATAACACCCTAGGACGATTACAGCTGGTGGAAATTACATTTGACAAGTACACACATTTAGCTTCTTCAACTGCATTTTGATAATCAGAAAGACTGTCCCGCAGTATACCCAGTGATGCTTGTAATTTGTCCTTCTTCCACCTGCGCTTGGCTCGTCTGCAGTGCTGCCTAAGGGCACGAGTAGTATTATTTAGCCATGGGTCAGCTTTGATCTTCATGGGTCTGTCCTTGTAAGGTGCAATGGAGTCCAAAATCCCTGAGCAGGTGGAGTAGAGAGTGGACATAAAATCCTCTGGGCACAGGGGGGGGGGAAGCTGGCTCGTCCTGGATGTAAAAACTAGTGTTCATAACCGCATCAGCAAACTCTCCAGCTATGGTGGATGTAATGGGGCGGTAGCAGCAGGCTGGAGTAAAAGGTTTCATCAAAGATAGTGAAACAGTAAACTCAAAGATAACAGGGAAGTGGTCTGAAATACAGATATCGATTATTTCTGAAATAGATACTGGAAGTCCATATGAAATTACAAGATGCAAGATTACCAGTGTGTGGCCATGCTGATGTGTAGGGTCATTTACTGATTGGGTCAGGTCAAAGGAGCTTAAAATACTTTTTTTTTTATTCATTTACCAGTTGGCTGGATGGACAGCAGACAGGAATATTAAAATCTCCACAAATGAGTAAACGGTCATATTTTGGCATTAATTCAGGAAGTAACTCTGAAAACTCGGGGAAAAAATCCTCATTGTGTTTAGGTGGACGATAAATAATAGCATACAGTACAGGACATGCAAACTGAATCAAAACCAGTTCTAGCTCAAAGCTATTGTAGCTTTTACATGGGAGTAACCGGCAGCTGAATTTTTGTTTGAAAACGGCAGCCAGTCCTCCACCACGACAGGACACCTGCAGCATGCTCAAGATAGAATAGCCGGGAGGGAGGAGGGAGGAGAATGCGCTGTGATCACCTTGTTTTAGCCAAGTTTCCGTGAGCAAAATAAAATCCAAATCGCCAGTGGAAATCAGATCGTTCAGAATGAAAGTCTTATTTGAGAGTGATTGCGTGTTCAACAAGGCAGTACGTACTGCCTTACAGCTCTGCTTTGGTGCTCGACTGAGCGGGCAGAAAATTTCCCTGTACACAGCCCCTTCTACTTCTGTAATCTTTCCCAAGCCTTTTTTTCCCTACTGCACAATCAAAAACGAACACAAAAAGGAACTGACTGAACTTAGATTCGAGCTCAAGTATTTATGCATTAAAAAAAAGACATAATGAAGCAATGTAGCAGCAACAATGAAAGCTGTGAATTATTATTATCTTCAAGTTGATGGAAGCTTTTTCAGAAATTAGAAATGTGCATAGAGATGAGGAAAACAATCTGGGAAAAAAAATATTTAAAAACATACAAAAAAAACTTTCGCCCCTGTTAATAACACTGTCGGTTGCCAGCTCAACCATTCAGTTAGTTAGTTCTAGCAGCATTGAAGGCTATGTGTTGGCAGAGCAAAATAACAGATTAAATAAAAAAACAAAGCTTTGGAACTAAAAGCAATACAACACTCAAGGTTGTGATATTGTGCTGAATAACAGCTCGGCTGTATTGCTGCCTTAGGCACGAGGCCACAGTCCATCAGCACAACAGTACTCCTCTCTTGTGATATTATGTATTTATGCCCTAAATGTTTAGTTTTGCTTTTTAAAAAAACTGCATCTGGGCCCCTTGTGAACATTTTAATTCTACTGAGATGTCCAAATCAAATCAAAACAAGTATGTGAAATAAAATATATAAATAAAACTATCCAAAAAAACAGACCATTCGAAACAAATCGCACTCAGAACAGGATATTCGGTCAGTACATGGATAGCCTGTGGAGGACAGCGTGGTCATAAGATTACCCAACACCCTGTGGTGTATTCACAACAACAAGAGAATATTGGCTCATAGACGGGAGTCGGTTCACTGATTCGAATCGCTCGCAAACGAGTCATCTCTGCCGCTTTACTTACGCTTCGGCTACATACAGCGTCCCGGTTCCGAGCGGCTTCCCGTCCAACACCGCTGTCGTCTCGGCCTGCTGATGCCGAACCCCCTCAGCAGGAGGAGGCAAAATTTTTAACAAAACCATATTTTCACAAACTGAAAAAAATACGTATACGTTACGTATTTTCCTCGGCTAGCTCCCTGAGAAGATGCTAGCTACAGGAGGAGCTTCTAGCCTAAAACAGCAACGGACGTATTTTAGCTAACTGTATAAACAAATGCCCAACTGTACTTAGTTTTAGAGAGTACCGTTTATACACAAAATAACAAAAATACAGTGACAGACGGCTTAAATGTGATAAACCAGTTATTTAGCTAAGTCTCCACAATCCTGTCTGTGCGTTACTTTGTCGTTTCCATGCGCGCGCCACATGAGCACAGGGACGCGTCTCAAATCACAATCTCGCGCGCTCTCTCTGAGGGAGAGTCCTTAACTGTTGAAAGCAGGTTTAAAAGAAAAAACAACAATCGTGATCGTAAAATGACACGCCAGGTGACATCATCGTTGTCTATACCATGAATATCACGTGATTTATTTTCTTTCAGAGAAGAAATCAATATCAATCAATAACTAAATTTTATAAAATACACAATGTGGGTTAAGGTATCACTTTGTCCACTCGCACCCAATACAGAAAAAAAAACTATCAGGAGTGCAGACAAGGAAAGCAGAGATAATGAGTAAATATGTACACATTGGCTATTTATGTTAGCACTGTCACCTTACTCTCCCCATGCTTCATGGGTTTTCTTTCCGTTTACTCCTACAGGTTCCTAAATGGATGGACGGATTGACTGTTCAACAGTCAATTGCTATTTAACTTCTAATTCATTTGGTAATCATGAAAACGATGAGGAAACAGCCAAAGTGGTATAGTTGCTTTTAGAACTTTACTTCTAATTTCACCAGTTAAACAAAGGGAACTTTCCCTTTTTTATTGAGTAAGATTTAAACACATCAAAGGAGCTGATAGTGTACCTCAGTGTTCACCACATGTATAACCTGTCTCCTGATATTTTGGGGGAGAAAGCGCAGTCGATGAGGTTTTAAACAGAGGTCCACTTTTGTATTTAGGTATGTTTTTCTTTCACTTTCGATTGGAACCGTGCACCAGGAGGCCGTACCATGCTCGAGTCAGCTTGAATTCCACCACCATTTCAGTCTTTCAGTCTTGCTTGGTGCTTAAAAAAACATAAAAGATAGAGAGGCTGCCTGGCCATCTTCACCTGGTATTCACATCACACAGGACCTGTCATTGTCATGTCACATCAGGCTATTCAGGCCCTCAACCGAAACACCACAAAAAACTAAACAGATGGATGTTATTTTGTTTCCATTGCACAATAAACATACACACCCTAAATTCCTACTTAGACATCATAGACAGGAAGTAGCAAATTACTCTCTACATTGCACATTTGCATACTGCGCATGCCACATGTTGTACATTTCTTATTCTAGTTTTCACACTAATCGTTTTACACATTTAAACATATAGGATGAACTTGCATTTTGAAACATGATCACAGTGCTGCTGAAACACATAACTAGTTTCATAATTCATGTTTCAATCATGTGGCTGCTGTCGTACCCACACACCATATTTTCTTTTATTATATA
>QMIH01000742.1:183975-221510 GCA_003987875.1 Clarias batrachus
CCTCTGAGAGAGCTCGGCCAATAAGCTCTCTCTAGACCTCCGGCTGTGAGACGTCACAGCATCTCCAATCGAACTCGCGATCTCCGGATGATGGGGCGAGAAGTTTACCACTGCGCCACTCGGAGGCCTCCAACATTTTATAGTTGGTGTATTTTATAAACATGAGGGTGAGTCAAAGGTTACACTAAAGCTACACTTTGGCTGTAGAATTTATTTTATTTAACATTTACGCATCATTTTTCAACGTAATCCCCCTGCTTTTCTGTCAACAAGCGTTCATATTCCCTCATTAAAAATGTTTTAGGCTGAGCTGCGAGCCAGAAATGCAACGCTGTTGTCGCCAGAAGTGAATTCTCATCCTCGCCGCTTTCAGGAAACCAAGAAACCAAACAGGTGAATGTCCGATGGAGCAATCAGGACTCCGAGGAGGATGKTTTTGCTGAATGTCGGACATGGATCATCATGCAAGATCACAACGTCCTCGGAAAGTAAAACGTCCCCTTTAATAAAGTAAAGCCTTTATTTTGTCACATATACATTACAGCACAGTGAAATTCCTTCTTCGCATATCCAAGCGTAACTGGGGTCAGAGCGCAGGGTCGGCCATGATACAGCGCCCCTGGAGCAGTTAAGGTTAAGGGCCTTGCTCAAGGGCCCAACAATGGCAACCTGGCTGAGCTGGGAACCGAACCGCCGATGTTCCGATCAGTAACTCAGTGCCTTAGCCCTCCGATCCACCACTGCCCTGTAAAGAGCATTGTTGATTGTTAAAGTTTTTTTCCTGATAACGTTCCAATACTGGCCCTTGAGAATCCCAGAAAACTGTACGCAACAATTTTCCAGCTGATGCTTGACTTTTGAACTTTTTCTTGACCGGCAATTGAGGACATTTCTATTCCATATTCAGCCGTTTACTCTCAGACTCGTAGTGATGAATCCATGTCTCATCACCAGAAACTTTCACCATACTGCACACAAAATCTTTGATAAATAACGGCACCAGGTACACCCTSAGACCACAAAAAAATAGTGACTGTGGAGACAGTAGCCTTGAACGGAAAGACAGAAGTTTTGATATAACTGGAGTGCGGATAATTTAGGACTCACCCTTGTACATGGTAAACAAGATTGTGTATAACTGGACTGAACTGGACTTACCGGATTGGGAATGATGTTCTCTACGCTGATTCCCACATAGACCAGCCGCTCACGCCTAGAGACAAAATGAATGGAAAAAAAAATGGGACACTGTTAATTTTCAGAAAATCACAGAGGTCAAGCAGGCAAATTGCATTTGTCAGATGTGTGTGAGGTATCGGCACCTCCGCTCGGCTCTTTCCCGTTTCTTCAGAGCCGTGTCCAGGTTCTGCAGCTGTTCTTCCAGCCTCTCGCACAGCAGCTTCTGAAAACGGCATTACAAAGCTGTTCACATGCACAAATTAAAAACTAAAATATGATTTTGGGCAGGGAGTCTAAACAGTCTATTATCGTCCTCCCAACTGTAAGCTCATGGATATTACACCTGGCACTCTCATTAAAGTGCGTTTAAAGACTTTGTGTCCCTACTCACGTGCTGACACGGAGGGCAGAACCACTCTCCGTCAGGAATGATCATCAGAGGAGGTCGCAGGCAGGCCGTGTGGTAGCCACTGTCACACTGGTCACAGAGGAGAATCTGGGAAACAGCAAGCCAACAAAAATAACTTATTTGCTTGTGATCATCATCAAACACTTTAGTAATTTGTCACAGTGCTAATGAGGAAGATGTGGAGGAATGAAACGAGGGTATGTCCTACCAGTTCGGGGTGGTTAGGGAGGCCGCAGTGTTTACACGCATCTTCGGGTGGAGCTTCCTCAGAGTGATGAGAATCCAACTCGCTCTTCTCGTCATCCCTCTCAGATTTGCTCTCGCACACCGCGTCTCCCCCGAGAACGACCTCGGTTTTGCGGATCTTCGTAGGTTTCGACCAGCGAGCCCGTCTGTGTCGTCGTTTCCCCTGAAATGTGCACGAGACCGATTTATTAAACGCATGCTTTTAAACGTAAAAATGATTTCTCAATTATCACGTGAACGCGAACAAGTCATTACCTTGGCAGATTTGATTTGTCCATCCGAGATGATTTTCTTGTGCAGGTCCCTCTTGTGGAGCGTCCTCTCCTCGTCCAGATCCGCGTGCTCTTCCACTTCCCGCGCCGCAGAGGGCGCTGCGTGTTTCCGCTCCTGAATCTCTGCCAGCTTGGGACTGGGCTTGCAGATTCTGGCCGACCTGCGGAGCTCGGGAGTGCGTCGGTGCAGCGGGATCTTGATCTTGAGACGGATTCCTTCCTTCTGAAGCTCGGAGGACACTTCCTCCTCGTTGGGTTTGCTCCGATCCGACCCGCTTTGAGACCTGATCTTGGATTTATCGGAACGCTTTTTTCTGGAGATTTTAAATCCTTTGTTCTCTCTTCCTTCGACGGCTTTAAGACAAATCAGGGTTGCCCTATCACCTGTTCCTTCATCAGGAAGCGTCGTCGATTTAGCCTTCCTGCTTTCAGCACTACCCGGTTCTTCAAGCTTTACTACAGTTTCCTGCTCTGTGCTGGAACTAATACCCGACTTCCCGTCACTATACTCGTTATCGCCATCTGCTGGTAAAGCTAACAATAACCCAGCTCGCTCCTTAGCATCCAATCCCAGAGACTTGCCTTTGGAGTCACTTTCTGCATGCTCGACTCTTAGGGTCATCTCTTCGCTCATGCTCGAATGATGAGTGGCCTGGGAGACACTCGGCTTTCGAACTAGAACCGACTGCCTTATGTTCTCGGCGTGCGTCAGCTCGGTCTTGAAGCTCTTCCCGTCACGATCTTCGTGCAGTCCGTTTCTATCCTTCGTTGGATTTCCTGAGATATCAGGCACAGGAAATGTTTGCTTTCGCTCAATCGGGCCCATGATCACACCGAACCCGACGTACTGCTCTCTTTTATTCGGAGACATGATCCCGTCACTGACACCCTCGCTGCTTTGTAACTGGGAGTTGAGGGTCACCGGTGGTGCCGTTTTCTTTTCTCCAGCGGGCTCCATCGCTGCCGGGTTGCGAACGATGATTCCGCCAACAGATACGCTCCCGTTGCTGTTGTTGTTATTGTTCATGTGGCTGTAATGACTGTTGTCATAGCCGTCGCTTCTTTTCAGCTCCCTCTTTTTCAGCGGTATCTTAGCCTGCTGGTCACTTTTCATAGCCCTTTCGAAATCTTCCGCCGTTCTCTCTTTCTTGTCCTTAAAGCAATCTTCTGTCTTTGCTGGTAGTTCCTGTTTGATGGACCCAGGCGCCATRACGACCGAGATGGCGTTCCAGTGTCGAGGCGAGTCCCTCGGCTCGTCCTTGATGAGGCTTTTAATTGTGCTCACTCTGTTGTCTATAACAGGAGTCTGGTCCGGTTTAGGTGTTTCGGTGCCAACTGCTTTCAGCTCAGGCTCTTCCTTTCGCTCTGGTTCCAGCTTAAGTGGCCCGAAAGATCCTTTCCTTTTCATTTCACACATTTCTTCTTTGAGAGTTTTGTCAGAATTCACATTTCCACCACTTAATGTAATCGCCTTGCTTTCTTCTCCCGATGCACGCTCCACCTTTGCAGTCTTGTTCGTGACTTCAACTGAGGTGAAAAATATTTACAACAGATGCAGAATTAAGTCACCCCCAAATATAGACAGCAATAAAGACGTAAAATGTTGAAATATGACTATGAAAAGAGCAGTAAAATACAGGAAAAAAATGGATTATAATTATTCAATAAGTACAGGAACATTGAGTGCTATGTGTGTGTGTGTGTGTGTTTTTTGTCATTACCTCCACAGCTTTTTTCATCTCCTGGGCCACCAGAAGTACCACCGTGTCGCTCTTCATCCGTCATCGGTGGTTCCATCTTCGCTTTAAGCAGCTCCAAAACGTCTGCTAACTCGTTCCGATTCCTGTTAAGACAAATAATATTGCTCTGCCAATGACTCAGCCTTTAATAAGTGACCAGGAGTAAATGCGAACTCAAAGCCCTCCAGGGCTACACTGTGAGTTTCAACAAAAGTCGATCTTTAAGAACAAGGATACTATGCTGCTGCAGGATTACAACTTACTGCAGGAAGAGTTTGAGCCAAATACAAATGTACCGTTTTGTTCACCATCCATTTTCCATACCACTAATACCATGTAGTGGACAAGCACACACACCAAATCATACTTGGAAACATCAATCAGCCAGCGTTTCCAAATTGCCCATTATATGTGTGCCCTGCAATAGACTCGCACCCTGTCCCGGGTGTACCCCGTCTCATGCCCTAAGTCTCCTGAGAAAGGCTCCAGGCCCTCCCGGCAAATGACTAAATAATTCAATGAATGAAAGTAATACATTAAAAGTAAACTATGTGAGCCACGCAGGTTCACGGAGTCAACAGTGCTGCAGTATAAACCCTGCCAGGATTGAGGTCAGTACAAATCAGCAATGGACATCAGCAGATCTCTGTTTCTGTTTTCGGTACATCTTCTGGCTGCTCAGTGATGAGTGAAGTGACTTCCTGAAATCCTTTTTTACTGCTTACCTGACAACACATCTCCAAGACGACCCGTCTAGATCGTCCTGCTCCTCCACATAGACCCGCACGTTCTGGTCTTGGTCCAGTTGAAACCAGTAGAGGAGCCCTTCCTTGTCTCGGCCAATCGGCTGCATGCGCATCTGCTCTGGGTCTTCCTCGTTCACTGCTGTTTTAAACTTGAGGTTGTCGTCAAATTGACTTTCACACAAATACTGTAAGACAAGAAAAGCAATCAAAAACAGTAAAGTAGTGGACTTTGTATAGACCTGTTGCTATTACTGTGTATCATACAGTATAAACCCTCTGCCTATTACAGCATGCACAGACACACATTCGTATAAGTGCAATTTAAGCGGGCCAATCCAGCTGTTTTTTGGCAGTTAGAGGAAATATGAGATCTCTGATTAAACCCACATAGACAAAACAACAACAAATATACACTGAGACAGCAGGAATCCTGGACCGGTGAAGAAGCAACGATACACTGTGCACCACCATGCTACCCACAATATTCATATAAATCAGGATACAATCATGTTGCATTACTACGTACTCTATACTCTTAAATAAATAATGTACAGTGTATATGTATGTGCATAGTTGCAAGCTCCTTTCAAAGCAGCACCTTAAGGATGTCAGCCTTGCACTCCATGGACATTTCTGGGTATCCTTTCCTCTCTAGCTCCCAGGCCCAGGTACTGTTGAACTCCTGACACACCTGCATTTACAAAAAAGAAAAAGAAAGAAAAAGAAAAGAAAGAAAAAACAAGGTTTTGCACATGATCTGTAGATGAACAAATCAAGTACTACAGACATACTTATTATATTATAAATAAACCAGGTAAGCACAGTGCTGAGAATAGTTAATTTACCTTAACAAGATACTTCTCCCATCTGTCCGATGTCACAGACTTGCCAAGTTTGCGGAGCAACTTCACGTGGAGCTCGACAAGAGGCTGTGAAACTACAAAAATCCAGAAAGATGATCAAAAGATTAATAATTATAATCATCGATCATGAATCACAGAAATGAAAATTCATTAATAGGGTCAGGTGCAAACATTTTGGCACACTTAAGCCAGACATTTGGTGTGGTCCATTTAATGCAGGGGTCTCAAACTCAGTTCCTGGAGGGCCGCAGCCCCACAGAGTTTTGAAAAACACCTGATTCAACTAAACAAGTCATTAAAGCTTATTTGAAAACTACATGGTATGTATGTTGGCACAGGGTTGGAACAAAACTCTGTAGGGCTGCGGCCCTCAAGGAACTGAGTTTGAGACCCCTGATTTAATGCAAATACAAGGTAGTCAGTCATTGGAGACGATATTTCTGTAAGAAAACAATCGGCACTTCCAGCATGGGAAAACATCTAGGGACTGACTGGAACTTCTCTGGATTGTTACAGATTTTTCATATGCCATTAGTGGCTCAGTGGTAGGTTTCTTGCCTGCCATGCGGAAGGCCCAGCTACTGGATGCAGTGCCAGTTTCAAAATAGGAGAGGCATGTCAGGAAGGGCACCCGCAAAGGCATAAAACCTGTGCCAGTTTGTTGCACGGATTAGAAGGTCCGCTGTGGTGACCCCACGATGGGAGCAGGTGAAAAAACCAACATACATCACTGTGTTTCATGCATAGGAATATTATTCGTGTAGTGTTACTAACTTTATTACTATTGTACTCCTATTACTATTACTTATTATCTATTGTACTATTAGGCGGCACGGTGGCTTAGTGGTTAGCACTGTTGCCTTGCACCTCCAGGGTCCGGGTTCGACTCCCACCTTGGGGTCTTGTGTTCATGGAGTTTGCATGTTCTCCCTGTGCTTGGAGGGTTTTCTACAGTTTTCTCTCACAGTCCAAAGACATGTAGATTTCCGAAATTGCACATAGTGTGCGAATACKCATGTGAACATTGACCGGAGGTCCTAACATGTTTGGAAAAATGGAAATAAATACAATGGCCACCATTGATCTCCTTGGTCTCTAGTTGGACTACAGAGGTTCCTAGATGGATGGTACTATTAACATTACCTCACCTGTTGATGAGATACAGTGTTATAAATATGTAATAACCGCTTATTTAAAAAAAAATACAATAAAAACTAGCATTTTCACCCAAACAAGGGTAACTACAACGATGTGTTATTTGTGTGTGGGAAATTAATGGAAAGAAAGGTTGACCGAGAGGTTGCGCGCATGCGCGGAAGAGACGGCCGGCGGCTCTGTCCTGTTCGTCACAGAATGTTGCTAGCTAAAAGTGAATGTAAACACGACCCAGGATTAACAGTATCGCAACTCAATAAAACCATAAAACTATGTTTATATATGTTGTTGGAATATCAAAGCCAGAAAATGTTAATATATATTTACATTAGGGAAATATTTTGGTCCAGCAAACCTGATTGTATTTATTTTTTTAAATATTTATATATATATTTCCACCTGACAGTTAGCTAGCGGGAATGAGCCGCTAATTAATGTTGACCTGAAACTGCTAGAAATGTAATTTAAAAAAATATTACGTCGAAACACATAAAACATAAATGAAAGGTTGTCAAATGTGGTGGGGTTTAATCTTTATTAAACATCCCTGAATAATGGCGTTCTTGCTTGTTATAACGGTAGAAAACTAGCATGCTAGTCAGGAGCTGTAGCTAGTTTCTGTAGTACAGACGTTTGTCAGCTCTTTAAAAACTGTCTATAGGATGTGTATTAGTGCTGGGGTAAGATCAAATGCCTTAATGTGGTGTAAGAGACTGAACTAGAACAGCACCATGATGATGATGATGGTGGTGGTGGTAGTAGTAGTGGTGGTTGTGGTGGTGATAAAGATGATGATAATGATGGAGACCCTCTCTAGTAAAATGTCCCTTTTCCCCCTCACCTGATGATGTATCCTGCAAGTATCCCTCCATCTGCGGGAAAGTCATTTCGGGCAGATCCAGAGCAGCACCGTATCGCTCTAAAAACGAGCACACGACGGCAAAGCTCGGACATAAACCCGGAGGAAGACCTGCTGGAGCCACCGGAGCAGCCATTTTCCCCCCCCTCCTAGCCGGGTTACACAGTATAGAGTGAGATTAAAGCCAAGGGAGGACCCGAGGCCTGCCCACAATTCACCGCGACGGGGAAAACATCACTACCAGATCGCGTTGTGGATCAACCCGGTGATTACAACTTTGAGAAAATGCGTCATGCTAAAATGAAACCGAGTTAGTGATGCAAAGTGTTGTGGCTACCAATAATCAGTCAATCCAGCAATTCAATCAGGACAGCAGCGAGAACCTGGATTCACTGCTGCACCGCTGAAACACCATAAATCCCTATTATAATGTTTCTTAACAGTATTAATGATCGATAATTAGTCTTGCTGACAAGGAAGAGGATGGAAACCATGCCGTCTCCAAGTGGGCGTCACCATTCTCCCACCGGTATTTTAATAAACCCCGCCTTCCTGCGCTGTGAGCGGCTCGCTGTGAATCTGTCCAATCCACGAGCACCATGCGTCACGACCTCACGCCAATAGAATGCATAGGTGTGTCACTACGTCATCACCAGTACCGGAAGTAAATTTCCAATGCGATGATCGTTACTGAAGACAGATTCGTTGCGTTAATCGATTTTTCTCTTTGCTAAAAAGAATTGATTCAAACGTGTAATAGATAAAGCGATTCCCTTAGAACAACGCGAGAGAGAGAGTCGTGAGAAATAGTCGTATTTTGTCACATCCGGGCACTTTGACGGTTTACGATTAAGCACATTAACTAAGCGAATGCGATATTATAATAACTATGTTAAAGCGATATAATAAGACATTTATAGCCACATACAGACGCAAGTCGTTTGTGAGGCTCCACAGGCAACCGGGAGGATAACGTGCCTCCTAATTGGACGCTGTTTATGACGCAGGCGAGTGGGCGTGTCATGCAGTCACGGCCATGTTTATTATTATGTTTCAGCGACGTTAGCGTGACATATCCAAGACGAAAGGAGAGGGTGAGTTTGTGGGGAAAAAACTATCTTTATCAGCACGAACTTATTCTGTTGCGGAAAGCTGTCTCGTTCCGGTTGTAAAAGTGTTTTAATAGTGTCTCCCTCTTGGTCTGATTATTGGCTGTCATCAAATGTGATTTATTACGTTACAGGAGACAGAGAGAGAGAGAGAGAGAGAGATAGCAGACATGACGTCCCCAGAAATTGCGTCTCTGTCCTGGGGCCACATGAAGGTCAAAGGTTGCGCCTCTTCCTACAAAGATTGCAAGGTGTGGCCAGGTGGTAGCCGGGAATGGGACTGGAGAGAGACTGGGACAGATGTGAGTGCCAGGACAGTGCAGGAGTAACTAACTAACTAACTCAGAGTGCATTGATTGCTTGTCTTTGCTCACTTGGTTCTGTTGAAGCACTGATGCATTTAACTTTCAGATGCATAACACCTGTATGGTTCCACAGCAAAGGAAAAGTTTGAGATCCTAATTTTAGGTGGCAGTGTTCTTCCTCCTTGTTGTTCAAAGGCAATTGGAATCCAGTAGATTGCATTACGGCCAACTAAAGATTCTCACTCTCTCTCATCTCCCTGGCCTTTTAAAACCAGTTTTCCAGTGCAGCCTTCCTTAATCCTCCCTGATCTTACTTGCTTTGTCTCTTCTCCTTCTTCATTGTTAAACAGTAGTTGGAATCCAGTGTTTTTGGATCATCTTACCAGCCACTTGAGCTGTTTTTTTTAACACTGAAAAATGTTTAAAAATAAATAAATGCATAATTCCCTGATCTTTTCATCTTCTTCCCTCTTGAACTCATCTGCTTTAGTTGGCACTTCTAAACACTCATTCTTATGCCGTTTCCTCTCAGTACCACCCTTCATCTTTAGTTGGAGTCTTGTTGTATCTCTCCTCAACTTCCCTAAGCTTTATAGCAGCTTTTATTGTCCAGTCTTCCTTTAAAAAAAAGAAGCTTTAAGTGCTTCTTTCCCTGATCAATGACTCTCCATTCTAAAAGACGTTTCCTATTTGATTTTGTTTCTATCACATCTACTTTGTCTCGCATTTGGTTCATTATCCCACTTCTCTTGCCACTGTATTTTTGCCTTTCTCCACACTATACCTTTGATATTGATGTCATCATTTACTTTTTTGGTTCGCTTCTTTTTTCCCTTGTCTAACTATTCTTGAGTTAGCTAACAAGATTTCATACACCAGATCCTCGTGGCTTCTGGCTATACCTGCACAAATGTAAGTCCTGCTGCTGAGGCTCTACAAATCTGTATTTTGGTGACTAAACTGCTTAGCCCATGCCATGCATGTTTCAGCATTATCCAGGTGTCCAGCCAGCTGACCTAGAGGAAATCCTGAGAAAAGGAGTTCAGACGCTTGTCATAGGAAGAGGAATGAGTGAAGCATTACAGGTGATTTTTACTGCCCATTTTTAAAATACAGCCTGGTAAAATGTAAGATAGTAATACTTGCCTGAGATGCCCCCCCCTCCCCAAAAATAACTCTGGGGTGTTTTGATTGTAAATTGGATTAACTGTTACATATCTTGCTATCACAGGTGCCTCCCTCCACAGTGGAGCATGTGAAGAAACAGGGTGTGGATGTCAAAATACTGCAGACTGAGAAGGCAGTGAAAGAGTACAACAACCTTGCAGGACAGGGGATGAAAGTGGGAGGAGTTTTCCATTCCACTTGCTGAATATGCTAACCCAAGTTGAACGAGTTTCTTTTCATATCAGCTGCATGTTAAATATCTTCAACGATGCACCAACCTTTGGTGTTTTAACATGAAAWGGTGGCTTCACAACAGGATTTCCAACATACAAAAGACAAGGTTTTATTACATGAAAAGAAGAGAAAAAAAACAGATCAATATTTTCTGAAAAAATAAAATAAACGTTAAGGGGAAAATGGTTGAGTCATTTGTTGTGGTCATGTTCTGCGGTTCCTCTCTTACACCTTTGTCTTGAAGTAAAGTTCCAGGTTAGCGCCGAGCAGGTTTTGGCATGATGAAGACCTTGACTGGTTTGCTCAGATGGATGGTGCCTTCGATTGAGCTTTCAGTTGTTGGAAGGGCCTCTGAGCTCTCGTCCCAGGCTGGTTTGGGTGAAGCCAGTTTACTGCTATAGGCCAAGAGCAACTGCACCTCGATCTGTGATGGCTCTAAGAGAGTCAGACCGACAACAGACAGTAAGAAGTTTTTAAGTAAAATACGTCATTTATTCATCCATCTTTATCTTGGTGTCAGGGTTACAGTGGATCCAGAGCCTGTCCTTGTCTTAGAATGAAGAGATTCCTACCAGTCTTATTGCAGGACACCTTACAAACACACATTCACATGCTTATTCACACCTTTTGGCAATTTTTTTTTACAAGCTTTCATGTTTTTTATTGATGCTGGGAAAAAAACTGGAGATCCTGGAGGAGACCCACATGCAACATCCACCTAGACATTAACATCAAGTCAGGATAAAACCAGGGACTCGGAAGCAATGCTACGAGCAACCATGCTGCCCCTCTGTGGCAATTACTTTTACAGTTAATTCATAATAAAAGAGACAAAATGATGTAATGAAATCAATTATGCATCAGATGGTACGGTAAACAGTAATATTTCCATATTTTACTTCGGGTCTTCTTTGTGCTGTGGCTGCGTCAAGTCTAATCTCTGGACTATAACAACTGTCCATACCATTGCTTGTGATTTATTTCACAATGTCACAAACTCAATCAGGTTTTGTTTCTCCCTCACTTGGTCACACACATCATCACATCAGTGAGAACTGTGATTAAAGGGACAGATTCATATTTGCCAAATTAAATATACTGTACATTTGTATAGTAAATGTATTGAATACATCAACATGCTGGTAAAGGACTGTTTCCAAAACTCTAGTACCAGGGTATTATTTTTAGTTCTGGTATACGGTGCAGCACTAAAAGGAGTGTACGTAATACCTTGTTCACTAAAAAGCTTTTTCATTACAACATCACCATTTATGTGTATTAAAGAAATCTCTTGACTCCCACACATTCAAAATGAATCTGGCAAGAACCACGTTCTCTGGATAGGGCGATTCTATTTATATCAAGGTAGCTGCTAGGATTTCATTTTGTACGGCATAATTTCTCACGAGCAAAGGACTTACGGCTTACGTTTAGAAAAGCATTTTAGTGAAATCCCTAAACTAAAAAAAAAGAAAAATAGAGTGTATGCATGTGAATGATAATCAGAATAGTAATGAGTATTTAAATATGCTTAAATAAACAAGAGGAAATATTTTATTTATTTCTGAATATTTGGTAAAAGTGCTTAACAAAGGAACTATACAAGTTTAAAAAAAATCCTAATCAATTGGTTGTAGCTCATTATACGAGGTCAATAGGTCCTGTCCCTGAATGGCTTTTTGGTTGTCATTTGTGCTTCATATCCAAGCAGGACACACCGTAGACCCTACAACATCATGCCACATCATATGGTGTGACTTCTTTAGTGAGGGTGATGGAACACTCGAACACTTTTTCTGGCGTTTTCCAGTCCTGGAGTTTCATAAAACAGAACTATCTGAAGCCAATGCTTGGGTCCTCACCAGGCACCACTGACAAAAATCAGCCAGATATGAAGCAGGCAGTGTGATCATGGCTTTGATGTACTGAGAAAATCTTGATGTATTCAAGCATTAGTGACAAACTGGGATAGGTGCAGAGAAATAAATGTAACTTTTACTCACATAACCATATTCTGCATAATCAAAAGTTCTGGTTTGATTTGGACACCCCTTGCACAAGCAAATATTACTGTATGCCGGGATATCTTCCAAGGGCAGTCATATGCATATATATTTAAATTTCTTTGAAATTATGTGCATGGCCAGTCCATAGAGTGTTTTAGAGTTTTTTAATAAAATGATCTTGGCAAGTAGTACAAAACGGCGCTTCATTTGAGCCTTTGATGAATTTCAGGGTGGATTTTTGTACTTACAGCGATAAGTCCTACTGTTACTGTATGTATATAAAGGTTCACCGTTGCTGTTTTATTTAATAAGTTAATATACTTCAGCTCAAATACCCTTCACATAATGCATTTTGTCATACTTTAAACCCCCTCTGATTTTCTTTTCCTCCGAATGTACCGTTTCAGTGTTTGTCTAATTGAGCTACTGCCTAGCCCCACCCCAGCAGAGCACAGCAGAGCTGAGCAACAAACTGGGCAAGGTTCCCCTTATAYGATGTCACATTACGGTGAAAAGCTAATGGCTTGTTTCAGACCTGGCCAATATGAAATCAGAAAAAAGACAAGGAAGGAAAGTCTTCATGTTTTTTTTTTTGTTTGGGTATAACTAAATAAAATTATTTTGAAAAGTAAATTTTGCATAAAAGGCCCTTTAAAACCAACTTGTTTTAAAGGCAATTTTTAAATAAATGTAAAAATACATTTTAACACCTAATGAAAAAATAAAATGCTAAGATAAGAACCCTGCAGAAAAACRATACCTGGCCATTATGACAAGAGTAAGTGCTCGGACTGCAAAAATTAACCAGCAGGAATGTCTCACCTGTCCATGCTGAATGAGACAGATACACTTGAGTGATAAGCCGTGTCCTTCCTGGTCCTGGTGCCCTGAAATCTCCAGGTTTAGGATGAATTATGTGCGACTGCCCATCTGGGTAGAGTACCTGTAGAAATAAGGAGGAGAGAGAGAGAGAGAACTTAACTTAGAATAATGCAATAATACTTATGTGTCCTKCCCTTAAAATGATGCATCAATAGTAAAAGAACTCTGACCTGCACTTTAACTGTAGCTTGTGGGTCTTGGACGTGTTCCAGAGTAGCATCGATGTCTAATGCCAGCACTAAGCCAGAAGTAAACCGCAGTGGGTTGTCKGACTCCCCTGTTGGCTCAATAATTGTAGCTGAAGCTCTGTGGATCTGGAAACCCAAAACCCATCGAGAGTTAAAGTTGTAGGGAATATTTTCTGAAACAATTTTGTTTTAGTTTTTTTTATTTTTTTTATTTAAGGGTTTAATAAACAGAGATCCAATTCAATACATCTGTTTATGGCTTTTGTCATATTAACCATAATTATAGCTTGTCTATTATCCAAAAGCTCTTCATGGCATAAAACGGATCAATATATCTCTGTAGGTTATCTCACAATTACAGAACAGACCTGCTCTGGAAGCTTGAGATGAGTGAATCTGCTCTGTCTCAGAGTGGTTTGGAGGATCTTGACTAAATCCAGCGGTTTGCAGGATACAAGTCTGGGCATCAGTTCTAGAAGTTTTTCCACGAAACTGTCCTGAAGGTGAGGCAGCTCGGTCATGAAGAGCCTGTGGAAAAGGAGGAAAGAAGGCTGTTTCCTTGCAGATAAAATGAAATGGACAGTGTGCACTCTTAAGCATTGTAATATAATTAAGAAAAAAGTGTTTTTAGTTCACGTTCATCACAAGATTGTCATTCATCTGTGAGATGAAGTTAGTTTTTCACTATCATTGCGTTAAAGCAGCCATAAGGAGCCACAACATCAACAATCTCTCTCTTTATATTAATAAGACAAAAAAGCTTGTTACCAAGACTTTCAATGTTCTTAAGTCTCCCCTAATAGAAAATTTCCTRTTTAAAATTTAAAGTCTTACTTAGAGAAAATCTTAATCAATAGTCCTACTTTTCCTTTAATAAATAACATGATTTTAGCCACCATACACACCCCTGTTACTATATGAACGTGTTCATCATTTCTATAAAGCTGTGATTTGCCTTGCAGTCAGAGCTTCCTTCACAGAAAATTAGTCTACACCATTTAATAACATTCTGTATTCGTCATTATTACCGTTTACCAACCGTACCTAGCGCCTAAACATGGCACCCACTTTATTATCTGCGGTTATCATTTAGGTGGATAGGTGGCGTGCATCATACCTCTGAAAGGACTCCACTTCCTGTAGAAACTTCTCGCCCAGTCCCAGAAGAGGTTCGACCCTGGGRAAAAKTGGGTCAGTATGATTTTATGGTTACAAAATCTTTTTTTTTCTTTGCATATATTTGAAAAAACAACTGCATCGATTTCTAAATTAGTCCATTGGGCTCTGAATAARTAAATWAAATTAATCTTCCACATCACTATGCTTCCMTCTCTTTTACTTTTTTTCATCCATCTCTTTTATTGTGTGTATAAGCAATGCTGACCCTCGTTTGGTGCGGGCGGCCAGAACGAGTTGTAGTGCCTTAGCTTGAAGTCGCACATTATGGATAGTTGCCACCTGACGCGTCTCCAGTCCGCTGTATAGGAACTCCAACTTGTACGTCTCCTCCAGGATCTAACATGCGCACACATACACAATCAAATATTCATACATTAGTGTAAGAGAAATCGTACTGTTTCAACCTTAGCAATACACAGTTATATTTACAAAGGGCGATCAAGTCAAACTGGGACTTCTGATTGTGTAGAAATTATACAGTTATGAGAGTAAACTACCTTTATTTCTCTATATAATGGGTTACTAATCAGTAGATCAGGGGTTTAAGAACAACAATCACCAAGCTACGACTGTTGGGGTCTTGAGCAAAGCCCTCAACCTGGTTTGCTCCGGGGGTGCTGCATCATGGCTGACCCTGAACTCTGACCCCAACTTCCTAACAAGCTGGGGTATGCAGAGAAAATAATTTCGCTGTGCTGTAAAGTACTTTATATGAAACAAATAATTTCCTTTTTTATGAAGCTCTAGCATAAACATTTGGTTTGATTAATTTAGGCAGGGAAATAAACTAATACGGATACAATTATTAATGATATTAATATGAATTATTTTAAATCAGTTTAGGCTGCATTGTTGTTCTTTGCAGTGTGTGTAAGTGTGTGTGTGCGCATGTGTGTAACTACCTGCTGTGCAGCACTTGATGCTGTGGCATTCTGCTTCAGACACAAAGGCACAGCCATGTTCCACAGCTTCTCTTGTAGAGCCTGGTATGTTTCAATAAAATACATTTAAGGTTTTCCCTAAAAATTCACATATGCACTCGTAATAATCGCTGAAAAGTTCTTTGGTGGACTTAAATAGTGGACTCTAACACATTTCTCAATTTTGTCAGTAGACCTTTTACTGACATGGTACAAGAAAATAGAACATTTTAGAGAGCAGGTCTTAAAAATAAGTTCTTGTCAAGTAAAAATATAAAATAAGAGTTTGAAAAAGGAAATCTCTCAACCTCAGGGACGGCATTCCAATGCTTCCGGCTGCATTAACTAAATACTGACATTCAAGCTACATTTATGAGAAAACCACCTTCATTAGTAGAAGTTGACAGTGCAGGTATGTGGCGCAAAAATCAGCGGATCCAGCCAGCTCTGTCTGAAGCACCCCGAGCCTCTGCAGATCTCTGTGTGTGAAAGAGACAGGATAAACTTCAGCACATCAGAGCTTCAGTATACCAGCCACATGTGATTAAGTGTAACCCAGGTGGATCAGACCTGATGGTAAAGTCAAGCAAATCCTGAGCTCCGGGCGAGTCCAGGTTCTGCAGGATGCTGACTCGAGCCAGGCTTTCCTGGATGAACTGCTGCGCCGCCTCCAGGCTACAAGACTCCATTCCCGAGGACTCTGAGCCTAGAGCCGCCATCTGCTTCCTGCCTGGTAACTGAAAGTGAATGCAAGGTTGGGTTAAAAGAAAGACAAAAAACATGATAATATAAATATTTATGATGCTTGATTTAAAATCTTTAAAAATCCCACCCTGAGCTGAGGCACCAGGTGCGAGAGGCTGTCACGGAGGTAGGCGTAGTGCCGGAAGGTGTGGTCTGAAAACAGGGCTGGCATGGTGGGACAAGACTTTGCTGCATTAAACACCAACACTAAAACTGCAATGTCTGACGAATCTCAAATCAGGAAAAAGAAACTAGCATGGAAACCCTATGAATTGTGTTGCTTTGATGTATTTTTAACCAACAACTAAAGTTGGTGAAGTGAAATATTTAGAAAAGTGATACTTTTTCCCTAAAACATCACTGGTCTGAACTTTTATTTCCTTTTAAAACAATGGCACAATCACACAAAGAAATGTTAGCGGAACAGGTCAGGATACATGCAGGATCGTCCATGTCTGGCTCTGGAGTGTCGAAATACGGGTGTGTGCTCAGGAGCTCAGGGACAATAGGCAACACCAGAGTAGGGTGACGAGCTCCGAGGAACTTCAGACATCTGTAGGCGGGGAATAGAGAAAGACAACAATAGTTAGTGCCAATGCATCGAGTATAAAAAGGCACATTAAAAAAGAAAAAAACAGTTAGTGCCAATTGTGTTGCGGTAGAGTAAAACGCTTACTTCCACACTGAGTTGCGGTCAGTCGGATACTTGGCGAGGTTCTTCAACAATTCCAGCAGGGCCAGCTGGATGCACTCTTTAGTCGAGACGTTTGTGTAGCACAGCAGCTCGTGCAGCGCCTCTCGGATGTCCCGTGATGAATCCTAAATAATGCATAAGGAATGAGTGTTTCTTTATTATATACTGTAGTCAGGCATCGATCCTTATGTAGTATGTTTTTTTGTTTGTTTTGTTTTTATAAGGATAGCATATTAAAAGGAATGCATTAATATCACTGAACCAGGTTGACCAATCAGAATCCATAATCGACAGCACTCCAATTCTTACATTAATTTTTGCTAATATTCACTGTATGTAAACACCCTGTGTGTACTGGGTTTGTGGTACCTCGAGCACAGCGAGCACTGTGTCCAGCTGGTCCTCACGCAGCGTGATGTGAGTGGAGATCTGTCGCAAAACGTGGATGGACTGCAGCCTGACTTCCTCGATTTCGTCGTTAAACATGTCCACCAGGAAGTCCAGGCACTTCTCTGCAAAGCTGGGAGAGGACAGGGCCAAGGAACACAGAGCTTCCACTGCTGCAATCCGCACTTCTGCAAATAAAAACAGGAACATTGGTGTAAATGTATCCTGACAGCGCGCGCGCACACACACACTGCGACATATTGAAGCTACCTTAGAGGCTAGAATACGCACCATACATCTCGTCCTCAAGCCCGTGCACAAAAGCTCCACAGGCTCCAGAGTCGATCAGGTTCACGCCCGACGTGTCTACTTTCTCTCTGGGAGCGTCGTCAGCCCATCTCCGGCCAGAGGAGAATTCTCCGGAAGCGTACAGTTCTTTGGCTCGCTCGTGTGCTGTGCGCTTTCTCTAAAGTGAAAAGAGAAGATGTAGGTCGATAATGAACGCAGCATAGCCCCTTCAAAATCCATTTCACTACCCCTGCAAAGAGGGTTTGGCATTGTTTAAGCTTCTGAGATAAAACAATATAATTACTAACACTATAAATGTGTACATACCCTGAGATCTGACATCAGCTTCTTGTCCAGAGTCTGCTCCAGGAAGTGAGGGCTCACCTGCCTCATGGAGCCCTGACGAAGCCAGGTTACAACATAAACATTTAGTGTGTCCAGGTAAATCTTGAAAAAACAAGTACGATTGTAACATACAAGACCTACCAGCAACTTGGCAGCCTGCACACGCACGACCCAGGAGCCGTCGCTCACCATGTGGCAGATCTTCCCGAAGGAATCGTCGATCAGCCGGATCTCCTCATTGGATGATGGAATGGGGACGATGCTGCACGACCGTGAGGGGGGAAAGAAAAAAAAAAAAGGACATTCTTTCATAAAGGAAACATGGCAAACAAAATAGTTATGCATCTCCATGAATCATGTGATACACTATAAAATGAAAATATCAGTCCACCTTTCAGGGTAAAGCTGGCTTAGTACCCACACCATCTGCACAGCAGCCGAGCGCACTTGCTCATAATCATCGCTCAAGAGCTTGCATGCCTGCAAAAAAATAAATAAATCAGCTCTGAACCAACATGCAGAACAAATATGTATATACAATATATATATATATATATTAGCCTATATTAGACTTGTACCTGGTTGTAGATCGTCTGTTGGAGTTTCATTCCTCTTTCATGCAGCTGCAACTGAGGACACAGGAAAAGAATAAGTCAGGCGTACTGTATACTTATCACTACACAGAATTTACACTTTTTACGGCTTAGAGGCTGACAAACATACAGTATCTAAATAGAMGTTTTAAGAAGATAAAATTAGACTAATATAGACAATCTAGAAGGATAGCAAAAGCTGTAATTTGGAATGTCTGAAGAAAATCTGAGAAATCCTACTGAGAAAAATCAGGAAGATCTTCTCAAATCTATGTTCTGCACATGACATTAAAYCAACATGGTTGGTTGCAACTTTTATGTAATAGATACTGGAGGAAAATAAATATGATTCACTGACAGGTTTTTAAGAATCACTTTTTAATTAAATGTTGCTGGTCCTCCATTATCCTGCAGGCAAAATGCTCTAAACTATTCACACAGCACAGCATTATATGTGATAGAAGAAAAAGATTTTTGAAGTTTGTTTAGTATTGTAACAAAATCCGTAAAAAAGAAAAATATTATTGATGACTCGGGATATATTATAAAASCATGATGCTTATAAAATCACAATATAAATCCAATCACACCTGGGTATTGTGATGATATGATCAGGTGACCCCTGGTGATTCCTATGCCTAGTATGTACAGTACTAGCATTTKTTTGAGCTCAATTATAATTCAGAAATATTAGACTGTTAACTGATTTTCCTATTTTATTGAAAGTGTAATCATTCTGACAGTATGAATAGCTAGAAAATTAACTATTTTARTAGAAAAAATATTAAAATACAAATTACCTACTTTAATCCTTTACATCACTTCAATTTATCGCCCCTGTGTATGTAAGGCAACAAAGATGAACAGCTAAAGCGAATCTAATGASGCTCACCATGGCTTTAATGGCTGCTGTGCGTACTCTTGGGTCCTGATCACTGAAGTAATCACTGATGAGACTCTGGACGTCCCTTAGGGGTGCGGCGGACGTTCCCGGTATTGCCTCAGGCTCTTTATTCAAAGGTTTCTCAACAGAACCCAAGCAGCCAAGGAGCTGTAGACACTTGTTGCGTACCCCGAAATAAGTGCTTTGAAGGTGCTGTTAAAAGRGAAGCAAAGATGATAAATGTGGGTATTTTTAGACATAATAGTTTTTAAATAAGAGAACAAAGAYTGATGATGGAGATTTTCTAAATTAATTACTTGATGTAGTTTAACTAGGATTGGCCCTGTTGTCAAAACATGTTACCTTGCATGCCACATCAAAGAGTCTCTGAGTGACTGCAATGTTGTCTGGAAGCTGCGTGCCAATGACCAGCAGAGTGTCGAGCAGCTGCGCCAGCACCTGGTTAGACTCTAAAAGCAAAAATCAAAGTCATGATTTGGAGCAATGTATTGAGAGAAGCAAGTAAAATTCCTTACAATCTATACATCTAGACAAAAACCCAACATCCATTATCTATATGGATGATGACGAGTCAAAAATTATTCGCACTTTGGGTTTTTTATTTTAAAAAACTTTTAGAAAAGACTATATATACAGTGCCCTCCATAATTATTGGCACCCCTGGTTCCAATAACCCCTGGTATTTTATGAAAAATAATTATTTATTAGTCAGGGATTTTTGTTTCCCCTTAAAATTCACTTTATATTCACATTATATTTTTCTACGATTTTCAGTGTGACAATATGCTTCTGCAATAAAAACTGAATTTATTTTAAGGCTTTTAACACATCTTAACCAGGGATGCCAATAATTATGGAGGGCACTATATAAAACGTAATCTCCTTCCTTATCACTACAGTTTGTCCATCTGTCAAGAAATGTTCATATCATCATTAACAATGTTTGAGGCTAAGTTGCAAGCCATGACAGCTTTCAGGGGACCAAACAAGTGAAAGTCTGTTGAAGCAAGAACAGGACAATAAGGAGGTCCTCAAAATGAACTTTTTGCAGAGYGTAGGCAKWAGTGTGCGGACATGCATCGTCATGTCCTTGGATGGCAGTCCTTTGCGACTAATCAGAAGTTTAGTCTTCAGCACTTCAATAAGCATTTCACTGTAAAGAGCACTGTTAATTGTTAAATTCTTTTCCTGATAAAATGTCCCAATAYTGGCCCTTGAGAATCCCAGAAAACTATAAGGATCAATTTTCCATCTRATGCTTGACTGTTGAACTTTTTCTTCGTTGTCATTTGAAGAAGTTTCTATTCCATACTCTGCCATTTACTCTCAGGATCGTAGTGATAAATCCATCACCAGTAATGATTCTCTTTAAGAAACTTTTCTCCTTCCTTATAGTATCGAGTAAAATTTTGTTTGAGCTATTCAAACACTTCTGCTTATGCTCTTCAGCATCAGGTATACCCTAAGACCACAACAACAAAAAAATCAAATCACTGCATGCTGCTCTTCTTTCATGCAAATCACAAATGGGCCATCCATTTTTGTTCACACTGCAGTAACAAATGAACTGAAGTACCATGTTCACACCTGCACAGCAGTCACAGGGGAGACAGTAGCCTTGACCTAAAAGTGCTGATAAGAACGGGAAGTGCAGTAATTGAAGTAATTTKTATTTTAAATACTAAACAGTTGAGGGTTAAGTGTCAATTTGGTGGTGCTGTGGTTTGAACCTGGCACCTTCTGATCAGTAGTACAACACCTTAACGGCATTGTATGCAGATTGAATGATCGCAACCCCTTGAGCTCTTGGAAAATTGCAGTGACACATTTCAGTTGCTGAATTGTAAAAAAAAAAAAGTGTGTGGGACATGGGTGGGAATTATCAAGTAATTATTGTACAATTACTATACTATTATACTATTACTATATTATTATCCCATATTACACTGTACTATTACTAATTACTATTACTACTATTGAAAATTATTGGCCATTTTCTATTCAACTACACGCAATTTACCTTTCGTAGAGTTTGTAATACACTTTGTGGAGCTGTTAATATGAAGATTACTCAAAGTTTTGACCARCTAAAGTATAAAAAGTCTTTGTCAAKAATTAATATAATCCTTCCAAAACCAATCTGGGTTATTTGTCAACTGCAACCGTTTATCAGGAACTTCTGGAGTCTCTGAACTCCACCACAGAACATGTTTATGGGAGGAAACCCATGTGACCACAAAGAGAAATTCCAAAACTTCTTCTCACATAATATAACATGAGCTTGTACAGTATGTCAAAAGCTTTTGCTTACAGGAAATAGTTTTTGTTCTTAAAGGAAAGTGGCCTGTTCATTGAAGCCTTAAAGTCCTTAGTGTGGAATGTGGCAAAGAGCCAAAAGATTTTTCCTGAGAGAGAAWGGAAAAGATTTATCCCTACTAAGAGTAACTGAAGGGGAAAATATTAGTGGTGGCTGAAGAAATATTTTGTTATTCAGGCATGGTTTGGGTCCCTCGTTACTGAACAAAAAGTGACTGCAAAAAAAGGCAAAGTTCTTCTGACCACCGATTTATCCCCTGATTAAACCTTTCCTGGCAGGACCGGTTTCTTCCAAGATGGCCATGAAAATGACCTTCACAGTCACCAGATCTCAACCGCTATGACCACGAACAATCACCCTCTCAGGGAAAACTCTTTTGGAAGAAAGTTGTTTGCGCCCTCTGTACATATGCCAACACCAACTAGTCCACACTAATGCATGGAGGTGGTCCAAAAATCTTTTCCTTTGATTGGATTTCGAGATGCTGATGTACTTCCTTTTTTTAAAAAACAAGTTAGAGAGATAGAAGTGTGTTAAAGGACTTWCCACAACAACAAGTATCACTCAAGATTCAGTACTTTAACCCACACTTTACAATTGATTAACAGGTGGTCAAACGTTTACACAGAGCTTGTTAGAGATTTCTTTATGAAGGTTAGAATGTAAAAACTTGATGGACAAAAGGTTTATGGACTCTCCTCTCCCACACACACACACACATACCATATTTTTCCCCAAATGCTCGCTTGCTGTTTCATACACATTTTAGCATCACATAGCACATTTATTGCTGTTATTGGAGTTACTGCAGCACAGCAGTACTTTTAATCAAAGATCAAGGTTCTAGAAGAAAAATCCAATCATGTCAACTTTTAAACTCACACTTCTAAATAGGAGCCTACATACAGTAGCAGCCTACACTGATCAGATTGATCACACAACTGCCATAGAGAGGCTGACTGGTAGCTGTCATAGGTAGCTGCTGTGGAAGTGCACTAACAAGATGGGTGAGATTTGGACACAACTAAAATAAATAAATAAATAAATAAATAAATAAATAAATAAATAAATAATAAAACACATTTCACATTTTGAGCTTACATCACCAATACTTGCATTATAAAAACAACTCAGATTTAATTGGTACATAAAGGTCCCATATTTTACAAGTGTGTTTGTTAATGCTCAAGCTAAAAAAAAAACTCACATAAGGCATTTTTTCATAACTCCCTCTCATTCACTCCTCCTACATGTGCACCGTTTCAGCATCTATGCTGTCGTTTCAGCTATTCCTGAGCCACACCCCTCCAGTGAACAGAAAAACTGATCTTTTTTCATGAGAGGGAAATATTTAACAGAAAAGAAGAACTCTCTCCTTCAGGTTAGGAGCAATGGGAATTTGAAAAGGTTGCGAACACCGTAAAAGTATTTTGGAGAAAAAGGAGAAGGAAGAAAGTATTTGATAATGGAGGATTTAAACTGAAAAGAAAGATGAGGAAGATCAAGACCAGAAGTTGGCGATAACGCAACAAGCCAAACAAACAAATGAATGAAATATCTAACTGCTTTGTCCAAGCCAATACAATCATTGAAACAGGACAAAAAGTAGGGAATGGTATTTCTGCAGGATTTTTATTTCTACACAGGGGATGAGTCTGAAAGTCCAAAAATGCCTGAACATTAAGCAGAAGCGTGATAACCACCAAAACCACTTACTGTCATGACTGAGAGTGTTAATCACATCATCGACGATGCAGTCAGGAGAGAATCCAGGCGTTTTAGAAAGCAGGCCGAGCAGTGACGCGATCTTCAGCCTGACCGAGTTATCAACCTCCTGATAAATGACATTAACACAGACATCAGAGACACATCATCAGCATTCTGATAACTTGGTCCCTGAACTCTTTAAATCTTCCCTCTTACCTTATAATAATGCTCTAGAAGGATACGCACTACACCCTCGACGCTTTCCGCCTCCACCGGCTTGCGTGCAAAGTTTAGGAGGTACTGCAGGGCGTCTGTCGGGCTGGTGGCTTTGCATAGGTCAATATGGAGCGCTGCAGATTTACTAGGCTTGGTTAGACGAAGTTTCTTCGCCGGGATCTCCTCAAGAGGTTGTTGCTGGAATGCCGAAACGTTGTAACGAAAAAATAAAAAGGACGGGTTAAAGTAGAGTATTGAGGCACTGATCTGATCCTAAATATCAGTTTTTACTTTTTTTTAAGATTGTTAAGTGAACAATGAAAGCTTGAATGCAAGTAATTAAAACTGCAGATCACGAATATGGATGTAGTACATATGAACGTGTTTAAAGTTTAAGTAATTCAGAATAGAGCCACGAGGTGGTATCAAAAGGTTTCGAGATTCACACTCCACAGATCCAGATGCTTCCGCATGTCCTTCCTCAGACACCTTAAAGCCTAGCAGTATTTGCAATTGTTGGTCTGGTCCTTGGTACTATTCTGGTCTTGGAGATGATGGGCTCTTCCACTGTGAAGACTGTTGATTCGTCAGCAACACAGTGCATGTTCAAATCACAAGTTGGGGGTTTCCGGGACTGTTCTGTATGATACACCGACAGTGGCAGCAATGCTGTGGATTGTTCTTCGACGATCATGGGGTTGAGGTAGTTAAAGGTCTTCCTAATCTCTCCTCGTCTTCTGCTCTTGAAGCGAATGTGCTACTCAAAACACCTCGGACAACTTATTGCTGCCCTTGGCCGATTCATGTCAAATGTCTCTGTGGCAGATATGCCCAGTTTCACGTCAGCTCTGTTCTAACTTGCTGTCCATGATGAAATAACAGACATGGTAACACAGGACGAAGTCTTTTGGCACACTGACTTATGAAGGTTGATGGTCCCTGTGACCCAGCCTTGTATCTGCCAGTCTGCCAGTCTATGACTCTATTCTTGTTATTCTTTGTATATGTGAAATATCTTTACAGCCTTGTATCTGCCAGTCTCAAAAATTTATGATACCACCTAAAGATATGCATTAGTCATCCATAGGGTGCTATTACACACCCTGGAAATAAACCAAATAAATGGAAAGATCAATTATGATGATTAAAAGGAAATTTAGTCAAAAGGAAAATCACAGTTATTTCTCCTAACATTAGTGATAATTTTTATCCATAATAATACTAACTGTCATAATTAATGCTTTTTTAAAATTCAAGTTGACATTTGTTTAATGCGAGCTTGTATTTATTTTTTAGTTATTATGGTCTGGATCAAACCTCTAGGACGTAAAAGAAAACAGCTGATTATTATAAATACAGATCATTAGCTATAGGAATGTTATCACATGCTAAAAATCTTAATCTTTATTACCTGAATAATTACGTTACCCTTATATGAAACTTGGCTAACGTTCTATCACCCACTGTTAGCTTAGCAGCTGATTACACAGCTTTATTTCATGTCACAGTATTGTTTAACTCGCTCATTAACTAAAGACTATATCTGGGCAAAGCCGTAAATTCTTTATTTTTCCCCCACTCAGCAGTTTTACCTGCACAACTTTGGAAAATTCCTCGTAAACCCGCTTTTTTAGATGAGCAGCCATTTTCACAACAAACGCCGACCTGAAGCGAAACAGGTTTGTCCCATGTTACTCGCCGTAGAGCTGCTTTTTCCGCTTAGATTTTCGGCATTGTCACGTGACTAAGAGTGGAAGTATTTACATAATTGTGTTTGAAAATCCCAAAATGATCATTTAAAACACAAAATATTCAAGTCCTCTGAGAAATATTGTAATTACAAGATTAGCGAAAGTTAACGGCAGTTTAAATGTCAGAATATACTGATATAGTGATGTGTCATGGAACAAGGAGTCGACTGTTTCATTCGGCTCTTTTTAGACTCGACTCCTAGTTACACAGTATGAGGCATGTCTTTCTATGACTCTCTTTTTGTTATTCTTTGTACGTGTGTGTGAAATATATTTCCCTTTGTAAAAGATATAATAATAATTAAAATGTTTCATGGGAAGGTTTCAGGTCGAGGGTTTGATCCCCACCTCGGTGTCTGTGTGCATGGAGTTAGCATGTTTGCTCACTGCTTGGTGGGTTTCCTCTGGGTACTCTGGTTTTCTCCCACAGTCCAAAGACATGCAGGTTAGATATTGGTTATTTGGCATTCTCAAGTTGCCTGTAATGTGTGTGTGCTCTCTGATGTGTACCCCTGCAGTGACCTAATTCTCCTGGGATAGGCTCCAGGCCCCTGTGATCCCGTATATAGGATCTAGTGGTATAGACAATGAGTGAGCGAGTTTCATGGAAATCACCTGAGAGGCTCTTGTAGATGAGATCTGATTACTGTACACTTACTTAGATACTGTGGAAAAAAGGTTTAGCTAAGGCATTCAGTGTCTGTGAGCTGTTACACAAATTATTGTAACCAAAAAAGTGTTAAACAATATTAACAAAATGTTACAATGTGAATGGTATAGATACAAAGGGTAAAATGTACAGAACAATATACAATAAACCACTAAGAATACAGTCAGTGATAACCTGAAACCAGTAATTTCTCACATGGTGTTAAATACCAATGATAAAATACTAAGCAACTTAGGATGTATTTCAGTGCCATGAAAACACATTTTTAACCCCATACAGATTTTTAAAAATTGTTTTTGCATATTTGTCACACTAAAATGATTTTGATATTGCTTACACAAARATAACCAGAGTAAATACAAATAGATGTTTTTAAATGATCATTTCATTTCTTAAGGAAAAAAAGCTGTCCAAATCTGTCTGGCCCTATACGATAAAGTAATTGCCCCAAATCCTAATAACTGGTGTGCTGCCTTGGCAGCCAAGCCAACTGGCAATGAGTCTTTAACATCACTGTGGAGGAGGTTTGTCCCACTCTTCTTTGCAGAATTGTTTTAATTCAGCCACATCAGAGAGGTTTCAAGCATTAAAGTCCTTTTCAACTATGGTAATCTCAATCAGATACAAGTCCAGACTTTGACTAGGGCAGTCCAAAACCTTCACTTTGTATTTTTTGAGCAATTCAGAGGTAGACTTGCTGGTGCGTTTCYGATAATTGTCCTGCTGCATAATACAAGTGTGCTTGAGCTTGAAGCCAGGAACTGATGGCCAGACATTCTCCTTCAGGATTTTCTGGTAGAATTCATGGTTCCATCAATTATGGCAAGTCGTCCAGTTCCTAAAGCAGCAAAGCAGCCACAGACCATTACACTACCACCACCATGTTTGACTGTTGGTATGATGCTCTTTTTATGAAATGCTGAGTTAGTTTTTGCCAGATGAAACGGGACGCACACCTTCCACAAAACATTTGCCCAAAGTCTTGGGCACATCAAGATGTTTGTTTKGCAAAGGTGAGACRAGCTTTTCTGTTTTATTTCGTCAGCAGTGCTTTTCACCTTGGAACTCTCTTGCCATTTTTAAGTGAGGCAAGTGAGGCCTGCAGTTCTTTAAATGTTGTTCTGGGTTCTTASTGTATATGAGCTCCTGGACGAGTCATCGTTGTGTTCTTGGAGTAATTTTCGTAGGCAAAATGTAAATTTTTTTGATAATCTCATTTAAGTGTGACAAATATGTAACAAAAAAAAAGAGCACTGTACATTTGGCTTGACTGTTTAAGCAGTTCCATTAGCCAACTTACTTATTAATAATACATAAGAACAGTAAATTATCATATACACACATTCACTTCAACTGCAAATCTTACACCTCATACAGCAATGCTAATGAATTCTCGATAAGCTCCATGTATTACCAATTCTAATAGATTATCCATTTTCTAATGACTCAGTTATGGGCACTTCTATGGCAGATACATCACATAATCAAGGCCTAATATCAAACAAGGAACATCACCATATTATTGTTTAAGTTTTCACTCAGAAGAAATTTATTTAACATTCTGGGAAGGAGAAAGTGACAGCAAGAATTCACTTGTGGATGTGCCATGAAATTAATGGTAAATATGGTTTTAAAAAAAATATGTCCCGCATACATTTTCTTATTATTATCCATATGAGTGTGTGTGTATTCCATGGTCTTTACYGATTTTTATTTCTTTCTATATTGTAAAACAATGCTGAAGGCATTCATACACACGGATTAGTGAAAATATTCACTAATCCTCTTTAAACAGTTGATATTGAGATGTGTCTGTGTTTTTTGAGGCTGGTAACTTTAAATGAACTGCGGCAGAGGTTAGATTTGGTCTTGTTTTCCTGGGACAGTCTTCATGAGAGCCAGTTTAATCATGGTGCTTGATTGATTTTGCAAATGCACTTGAAAATAATGTTCTTGCAAGAACTATTCTAGAACAGCTGACCTTCGTATCTTAAATAACAAAYGACTGCTAGTGTAGCTGTTGGCAATTACCTACTACAATATGTGTAATTCATAGTTTTGCAATCTCTAGTATTGTTCTAGAATGTAGAAGATAAATCACAAGACAGAAAGCATTGAATCAGAAGTACTGTACATCCCTAGACTATCTTTATACATGTAGACATTATCTCTATATTCATTGTGCAAATAATCCTGAACTTTTTTTTTAATCAATGTATGTATACAAAATATATATAAATAAAATTAGCTTTACTATATAACAGTGTAATTTAGCAAAAAGGCAAATATATTCTAGCAAAAATAAGCAAATCTAATCCATAGCTATTGCACATATTCACTGTATGTATTTGACCCTTCCTGAAGTTGTTTCTCAGATTTGTCATAATTAAATGATTGAGATCGCCAAAATACTAAATTATGATATCATTTATTAAGGGAAAAAAGTTGTCCAAACATGCCTGGCGCTATGTGAGAAATGCATGTGGGTTATGTTTGTGTAATATTAAAATTMGTTTAATGATCTGAATAATTTAAATGTAACAAATATGCTAAAAAAATCATTTCACAGCATTGTAAATCTACTCATTTAACCTGCACCTTATAARTTGCACAATGCCAATATTTGCACTGATGCACACACACTAATTTTAGAACTACTGGTAGATGCTAAACTGCATTTTGTTGTATTTGTAATACTTTGCAATGGCAAAGTTATATCTATCTATCTATCTATCTATCTATCTATCTATCTATCTATCTATCTATCTATTTGTTAAGAAATGAAAAACATTGCTAAAATCACTGTGGTATTATTGGAATAAAACAATTCACATTAGATTTTTTATAAACGTWATAAACTCATTCAACATATACTGTAAGACTATATCAGATCACCCCAAYATTAATTACTTTGCACAGAGACATCTCAGAAATATGAATTATTTTGCTCAATTTCACACGGCTATGAGAGAAATATTCTGTCCCGTGCTACAGTATATCGGATTCTTGGAGAGAGAAAAAATGTCTGTAAAACAACATTTTTGTGAGCGCATTAAGGTCACATGGTGTAATGTGCCAATACAAACTAGAGTAAATATTAATCAAGGGTGGCTACAGCTGCCAACAAAGATCCTGAATGAGCCCTATATGACACATGTCTACAATATAGGTGGGTCCTGTAGATAGATAGATAACACACAGCTCTTATCTTAAACTGATTTTATGAAGATACATGCCCTCTGTGTACTAATGTTTAAATACATTCCACTCCCAACCACAATTTTAGTAGTCACCACCAGGTAAACGTCAGCTTATAGAAGAAGTCATGGCTCCGAAACAAAAAGCCTTTRTCTGTGCTGTGTGGTTTAATGCTCACGTTATATCCTTTTGCCTCAATGTCCATTTTTATGCAATCAAGAAGATCTTCCACGCTTGCCTGAGCATTCCAGGGGCCAAAACTCACAATAGATTCCTTTCTTGTATCCAGACTGACCATGGCGTCGTTGTACCTCATCAGATCATCCTCTGTCTTTAGGACACATATGATTATTGCGGAGTATCGTGAGGCCATGGCTTCTGCTCTGCCCACCTTGATGAGGACTTCCAGATTCTCGTGGTAGTTGGGCACACGGGACAAAAACTGCTGCCTTCCTACCTTCTCGCCGAAAAACTGTGGCGAGTCCTCCAGGCGTTTCACCAGTGGCTTTATACCGTAATACACTGCCTCCTTGTGAACCTCCAGCAAATTCTCAGTAGGAACCTCCTCTGAGCGGAGGTACTCAAGAATGGCACTGAAGTGCKTCCCGTTACGGTCTATAAAACAGCGACCCTGTGCATCCTTCACAAGTTTGGAATTCACACTGAACATCTCAGCCAGCTTGGAGTTGGGGAATTTGCGCARCGTCGTTAGGGCGGTGGTGTATACCTGACCGCCGACATTCAGCTGCACGACGGGGCACTGCGGAAAACAGAAAAAAACATGGATTTAAAGGATGCTTAGTCTTGTCAAATGACAGCTTAGGTAAGAGACACTTCAGTGGTTAAAGTTCTGTTTTAGTGATTACAAGATTAAATCCCAGGAAAGCCTAAGAGAGACGGTTTGATACTTTCACAACATCTACAACCATCGAAAAAGGTCATCACTTAATTAAGGGTAGCTCAGTGCTTTAGATTGTGGACCAGTGATAGGCAGGTCCTTTGATCAAACCCCAGCACCAGCAAGCTGTCACTGTGGGATACTTWAAAAAAAWWWTTTTTTTWWAATCCCTTAACCCCTAACTGCTTATGTGTGAAATGAGAGAATTGTAGGTCTGTCTGAATAAGCTGTAATATTTCTGCTCTTGAAYTGGGGATTCCATTTTACGTCACCTTGGATACAAGCTTCTGCCAAAATAACAGCATGGATGACTCTGTGACAAATTAAGTAAATAAGATACTTTGAGTACAAATACTGAGGTCGAAATAATATTACGCATGTGTATTTGACAAATATTGATTTGCCAATAAACAATTATTGGTGGTAAAAAGTGTCTCACCTCTACTTAATCTTATCTCCCCATTCATGCTTCTTTTTGTTTATTTATATTTTATCAGATTAAAAGAAACACATTTGCTAAATACAATTTCATGCCTTTTTATGTACAGTAGTGTCCGGAACTTTTTGGAATTCAAATATTTCAATGATCTTAAAGCAAAAGCAAAGCTTCTTAAGCCTAAAAGTTGCTCCTAGTGACAAAATTCTAAGAAACTTCTTAGAATTATGAAATTTTCTTAGATTTCCCTTTAAATTTAGGACTAACTCTTAGTAAAGATAAAAATGATTCACAAAACATCTTAGCCCTAAAAACAGCTCCTAAGGTAAAAATTAAGAGTAAAGGGGAGGACTTTTAAGAGGCTTAAGAGTTTCTATAGCAGAGGACAAAATGGCAGAAAGAAGAAATATTCTCCAAACACTTCAGCTTTTACTGAACGTAAAGCTAAAAGTAAACACTGCTCTTCTGTCCAATTTGGTTTTCTTGTTGTTTTACTCCCTTCCATCTCTCTTGCACTGTTGACTACATACCATCCAAAAGTGCAACTTAAACAGACTGTCCTACAATCATGTACATTGGTTAAAGGTGAGCCATTTTGCTCCCATCAATCTAAAATGGATTACAAATAATAAAATCAGTATGGTAAATAAATGTAATAAATGTACAATTCCTCATATACAAACATTATGATTTCACTGGCTGTTCTATTATCATATATTCTATTTTCACAAAGAGCGCACTTCAAGACCTTTACCGAGGTCAGGGGTTATTTTTTTATTAACCAATCACAGTCCTTGAATGGCTGCATCATCCCTAGCAATGGGGTCAAYCACACCTCCTCACTAAGATAAAGGTTTTTGTACGTTCCTTAGTCAGGGTTGCTCTCAGAAGTTTCCTAAATCACTTTTAGTCTCGCTGAGAGAATTCTATAAAGCTTTGTGAGTATGGACCCTGGAGGCTATCCCAGTGGACTCTAGACACAAGGTACGGTACACCCTGGAGGGATGCCATCCCATTGCATCACATACGAGCACACACACACTGCAGGCAATCTGGAACTCCAYGCACACAGACTGGAAGCGAGAATCGAACCCTCGGCCCTGGAGATGCAAGGCGACAGTCCACCGCAAATAATAACCACTTTATTTAGTCTTGCTGATTTCTGAACTTTACATTTGCAAATTTTTATGAAATTTATTTCTAAATTGTTATTTTATTCAAGCTGGTGCTAGTTATATGTCTACATTTAAAAAAAATTATTATTACTGCTGCTGCTATTGTAGGTGTTGCATTGATTCATTCATTCATCTTCTATACTGCTTATCCTGAAGGCTATACCAGGTTCATTGTCTATGGCAGGGCGCGCGCACACACACACACACACACAACTGGCAATTTAGGAATGCCAATGAACCTAATCTGCATATATTTGGACTGTGGGAGGAAACCCACCATAGGAATTGAACCCTCAACCCTGGGGGTTCGAGACAACAGTGTGAATCATATTTCGCTTGCAGTCTTTGGTTTATTAGCAGTTGAATATACAAATATTTAATTAACTCTAAAACAGCATGAGATTGTTTTATTGGACTCCAAGCGTCCATTTTTTTTGGGCTGATTATTTCCACCAGGATAAACTTCCAGAGAACCGCAGCTTTACACCTGTACTGTAAATACACTCCTCTCATCACTCGTGATCAAGTGTAAACACGGTACACAACACTTTTTAAACACCTCCAGTGCATCACCCACCAAGTTTCATGCAACTCTCAGTGAGATCTCGAGCGTACACAAACTATCTAACTTACCGTGAAGAGTTTAGGTTTAGCCATTAAAGCGCGTATTTTATTAATTATTTTTCTCGATAAAGCTGTTTCAAGTCTGGTTACCTGCTGTAAAGGCTCGACCGCCAGTTTCCGTGATGATTTGATGTCAGGAAGGCTCATGATTGTGAGATCCGAACTGCTGCTCTGCTTCACCTGCGGGATTCCAGCAGCAGTCGGTGTCCGGAGTGGGCGTGGCTCGAGCGCGAGACGCACGCACGTGGGCGTGGTTTGAGTTCAGGAGACGCGTAGGATCAAGTGGGCGTGGCTTTTGTGTTAKACAGGAAAACTGGCGTAGCTTTCAACTACAGTACAAGACTCTTTTACACGCAAACCTAAGCGACTTTTCTATGAAAGGTTTGTCATTTTCATGAAAATTAAAAGTTATTTATTAAATGGTTTGTCTTGTGCGGTTTAGACACCTGAAGGAGCTCTGTGCTATCGAGCACGAATCCATGGATCAGAATCAGAATATGCAACAGATGCTCCATCAAACTGAGATCTGCTGAATGAGGTCACTGCCTTTAAGTAAAACTGTCCCCAGTAATGTTAAAAGTTGATGATACACATCAAAGAAATATTCACATGAATGCCAGAAGCCAAGGTTCCTCCAGGAGAACACTGCCCAAGGGTGACCTTGCACATACAGCATCTGTATGTGTGGAGTTCGCATGTTGTCCACATGTGCGCATTTCCTCCCGCGGTCCAGAGACATGCAACTTCGCTGCACAAATTACCCAGTGTGTTTTACAATAGACCGGCACCCTGTCCAGAGTGTGCATCGTATCCAGCCTCCAAATTGGCAGATGTAGTGTGATGCTTTAATTCAATATCTTCATCTTTTATACCACTTATCCTGTACAGTTTGCATGTTCTCCCCATGTTTTGTGGGTTTCTTTCAAATGTGTCAGTTTTTAGTCCCACATTTGAAATACAGAGATTTGTTAACTGGCTTTGCAAAATTTCCCATAGTATGGGTGTGACCTGGATTTGTCCCCATCAAAAGTGCCACTGTAACAAGAGGCAGTTTTATTCACTTGACCGGTCAGGTTTAATTTTAATAGTAAAGTAAATCTTAAGCAGTAAAAGGGGGAATACCAGACTGATCAAATGGCCCAGTAGATTGAGTAAGGGGTTTAAAGGGGGAAAACCCACTCAAGCTTAAATACACCACACTGACGACTGCAGAGTGTACATGAGAAATCAGGCGATTTTGCACACAAGAAATAGGACTCTAAATAACCATTAAACTTTTTCTACAATTCACCATCTGGCCACACCTAAAATAACTTGGCTAAAAAGAGGCTCAACAACAGATCAGCATGAAAATGAGTGAATGAGACAAAGGCCATAAATGTATTTATCAGTTTATTTTTGTACAGAAAATCTCATCCTCCAATGGTAAACACCTAGAAGAGAGAGAAAAAATAATTAACAGGTTTTAAGTCAACTTTGCTGTTTTAACAGTATTAAACATTTTATTGGACAGCCCTTCTCAGACAAATGCCTCAATGTCTTCAAGTGAAAGGGACACTCTGCTCAAAGGGTCTATGCTCAGAGGCACAGAACATGACTCTGGACACGGACTCCATCAAGCTAAGCACAGTCCCATTCCGACTCGTCATCGCATCATCACTGAAGGGGCTATAAGCTAATGCAACACTGCATGAGCTCTGTTAGCTACGTGCATTCCATCCACATGCAGCATACACCATGAATAAAGCGCCACTCTAAATGTCCTGGCTTTTAACTAGATAATGATACTTCTATGATCGTTACTTAAAATCTTGCATACTACCAAATGCACAAGCATTACAGAAACACATAGTAATCAGGATAGGCACTAAACCCAAAATAAAGCAAGCTAGTTTTTCTGCTATTTCACCCCATGACTAAAGCTCACCTTTGGAAACCAAGTGCTACTTTATACGTCGCTGATGTTCATGTCTAAATTTCAGACCCACACTGTCCCCTTACCCTTTATGCTGTGGCTACAGGAGCACCCTGTGGCATGACTGGGACTTCAGGCTTGGCTCCCTTCTGTTCAGAAACAGGGGTGGTGGGGAGGATCTCCTCTTTGGGCTCCACGATGCTGACATGGTCAGGCAGAGGCTTCTTGGGGCCGATCTTACCGCTGGGGTCCCAGGGAAGCATGATCTTAACCTTGATACCCAGCACACCTGGAGACAGGGACACAAACATCTTAAGCAAAGGCAAATCATAAACCGACATGTCTTCAGCAAAAGCAAAACCGGCCAGGAAGATGTCTGGAAACCAGCTTTTGCTTCCAAATAAACACCAGTATTAATACTTGTTAAATGCCCTTCTCAGACAAATGCCTCGATGTCTTCAACCGAAAGGAACACAGCGTTCTGAGGAACTGAAGTCAGGATCACAGAACGTGGCCACTAACCCAGAATCCAGAGAGACGACCAGAGTCCCGTTCCGACTCGTCATCGTATCATCACTGAAGGGGAATCTTTAAAAGAATACCCTCACTACACTAGCATAAAAGCAGACTATAGTTAATTCCTCCCCTGACCCCCAATACCTCCTAGAATCTAACTTTGCAGATAAACATGTTCATATTTCAAATATGAATGTGATTGTACATGCTACAAATGAAAGAATTGGAATAATAATTAAAAAATAATCTAAGTTTCTCAGGACAAGTTTCTCATCTTCTCTATCTTTGGCACAATGCCAACACACCTACAGGCTAGTAGTGGCCGGATTAGCTTCATGCAAACTGCAAGCTTAAATCTCACCCAGACCCTTAAAAGGTTGTCCAACAACAAAATCGCTCGTGTCTAATTAAAAAAAATAAAATAAAAACAAAGAACAAACAGTCCCTCCCTGATTTTTCGAAACTACAAGTCTATTTCCTGTTGCTTAATTTATCAAGTATATACAGACTGCACAATGCTACATCGTTGGTTAGAAAAGTACACACTAGACTAGAAACTCCAATGCAACTCCAAAGCTGACTTCCACAAAGGGAATTGAGACCCACTTTATTTCTCCTCATCCCTCACTCACCCTGGCGGAGCAAGACATGACGGACAGCGGTGTCAACATAATAGTTGACAGGGTCTCCACTGTGGATCATCAAACCATCCACAAACTTCATGGACTTGGCTCTCTGACCCCTCAGCTTGCCAGACACGACCACCTCGCAACCCTTGGCGCCACTCTCCATGATGAAGCGGAGCACACCATAGCAGGCCCTAAAGAAGAACAAAGACAAATCGGTCAGCCATGCTGATCCATATCAAGTGATTCAAACCATTTAAATTACAATAATGCTGATATTTCTTCTCAGACAAATGCCTCGATGTCTTCAACCGAAAAGGACACACCGCTCTGAGGACCTAAAGTCAGGAGCACAGAACGTGCCCACCAACCCAGGACCCTGAGAGACGGCCAGAGTCCCGTTCCGACTCGTCATCGTATCATCACTGAAGAACAAGCAGCTGAATGATATGTTTATAAATCATCATATGTTATTGTAGCCTTCTTAAAGGAGTATGAGGGGCTGAATTAAGTGTGTGGTGGCTAAAAGTGTAAAAAAAAAAAAAATTTAAAAAGTGTGGATTTTGAGGGCGTGAATTTCAGCATTGGAAATGGGAACGTGGGCAAAGTCGCACCATATGTCGATTTAGATTTGAGCATGCTAAAATGGAAAATGCAGGAATGGACAAGTGGATCATTCCTAAAGCCTTCTAAAGAAAAGCACTGGTTTGGGACCAAGTTTACACTATAGCAGTTAACAAAACTGCTAGAAACGCAAGTGTTCACATTATTTCATAGAATCCAATATAGATATACAACACAACTGCACTTGTATCTTGTACTTGTTTGCATTTGTATTCCCAGAGCACAAATGTGTACACCTCACTTTACGCTCTACAGGTAAAATTTTCTGATGTAGCACAGCACATTGTGATCTAACTAAAGCAAATAGAGAACGTTTTGGCCATGAGCTATGATGTTCAGTTTTTTCACCACAAGAAAAAACTGCTAGAACATGGCAGGTGTGCATCATTAACAAGGTGTCAATAGAATGCAGATTTAACATTCCTACATACCAGTCATGTCATAGGTGTATGCTACAAAGAGCATTCAGGTCAACTGGGACTTGGTGTCTAATGAACAGAAGAATTCTAAACACATTCTGCTAGTTGTGTTGGTAGGTGTCACACCCATCATATGGTGGCACTTATGGGTCAGACAGCACAAATCTTGCGTTTCCTTAATAAATTGCTTGCACCGTGTACAAGAACAGAACACTTGAAATATAGAATCAATGAGGAGCAAAACAAACCGACATTTACAAGCTGTGTGTAAAAGCCTCAGTAACAGGACTCTTAGCCACAAGAACATACCAGTGCTCGTATGCCATCAAAGTAGAACATTTTCCAGAGTGAATTACWGTAGCAAAATATTTATATAGAGAAATAAAAGTAATTTTTACTCTCATAAATATGTTCCAAAAGTCCCAGTTTGACTCAAATGCCAAAAGTACATGCAAAGCCATAGTTTCCACACTGAAGTGTGTACGGTGTTGTGAATACTAGCATATTTATAATGACTTGCCTGCGGACAGCCAGACCTCCGAGCAGCTTGTAGCGCAGAGACTCAGCCTGAGCAATGGCACACAAACCCCTGGTAGCAACCTTCTCAGCATAAAGCTACAAAAAAAAAAAAAGCAGTAGTTTAGCACATGCACCTGAAGAACACTGGACTTCCATAGAATGACAAGACTTCTACTGCAACCAGTCTAAACCATTCTTACCTCCACGCTGCCCTCTGGGAACCCAAACCTCTTCTGAACGACAGCAGTCAGCTCCCTAATACGACGGCCTTTCTCTCCCAGGACGTTCTGGGTCCTGCACAAATAGGTAATTTTGTATAAACAATGTGCATTCTCTAGTATGGATTAAAAATGTTACTACTGCTTAAATAATATAAAGAATCCAGCATATACTCCAATGAGTGACACTTTACCTGGTGGCAAGAATGATGATCTCTGTCCTTGTTGGAGTGACGCGGACCTCCACACCGGAGTACCCATCCTCGGCAAGCTCTCGAGTCAGGAACTCGTTC